>ML664203.1:44318-60637 GCA_007570785.1 Antilocapra americana
ACACAATGGAATATTACTCAGCATTAAAAAAAAATTCATTTGAATCAGTTCTACTCAGATGGACGAAACTGGAGCCCATTATCCAGAGTGAAGTAAGCCAGAAGCAAAAACAACAATACAGTATATTAACGCATATATATGGAATTAAGAAAGATGGTAATGAGAACCCAGCATGTGAGACAGCAAAAGGAACGCAGATGTATAGAATAGACTCGTGGACTCTGTGGATGAGGGTAAGGGTGGGATGATATGGGAGAATGGCATTAAAACATGTTAATTATCATATGTCTAATCAATCGCCAGCCCAGGATTGATGCTTGGGGCTGGTGCATCAAGATTTCCCGGGGGGAGGGAGGAGGGAGGGGGGTTCTGGAGGGGGAGCATATGTAAACCCATGGTGATATCATGTCATTGTATGGCAAAACTAAAAAAAAAAAAAAAAAAAACTGGAGATGGCAAATAGCTATCTTAGAAAGTAACTTAGACTTTTAACTGCTTCCCAGGTAACATTCTGTCATTTTTGAGACTGCAAGAAAGTACTGTATTTTGGACTCTGTTGTTGAGTCCATTTCTTCTAAGGGATTCTTGCCCACAGTAGTAGATATAATCATCATCTGAATTAAATTTTCCCATTCCCGTCCATTTTAGTTCACTTATTCCTAAAATGTGGATGTTCACTCTTGCCATCTCCTGTTTGACCATGTCCAATTTACCTTGATTCATGGACCTAACATTCCAGGTTCCTATGAAGTATTGTTCTTTACAGCATCAGACTTTACTTCCACCACCGGGCACAACCACAGCAGGGCATTGTTTCCACTTTGGCTCAGCCTCTTCATTGCTATTTCTATTTCTCCGCTCTTCCCCAGTAGTATATTGGGCACCTACTGACCTGGGGGGGCTCATTTTTCAGTGTCACATCTTTTTGCCTTTTTGTACTGTTCATGGAGTTCTCAAGGCAAGAATACTGAAGTGGTTGGCCATTACCTTCTCCAGTGGACCATGTTTCGCCAGGCCCTAACTAGCAGGGACATGTTTTTCAGCTGCTCCACATAGCTGCATGAGAAGCCTGGTTCCCTGGTTGTCCCACTGCTGGTCCTCGTTGAGCATGTAGGTCCATATAGTCAAAGCTAGGTTTTTTCTGGTAGTCATGTTTGGATGTGAGAGGTGGACCAAAAAGAAGGCTGAGTGCCAAATAACTGATGCTTTCAAACTGTGGTGCTGAAGAAGAGTCTTGAGAGACCCTTGGACTGCAAGGAGATCAAACCTGTCAATCCTAAAAGAAATCAACCCTGAATATTCACTGGCAGGACTGGTGCTAAACCTGAAACTCCAATACTTTGGCCACCTGATGTGAAAAACTGACTCATTGGAAAAGACCTTGATGCTGGGAAAGACTGAATAGCAAGAGGAGAATGGGGTAATGGCAGAAGAGATGATTGGATGGCATCCCTGACTCAGCAGACGAGTTTGAGCAAAATCAGGGAGACAGTGAAGGGCAGGGAAACCTGGCATGCTGCAGTTCACGGGGTTGCAAAGAATCGGACTTGACTTAACGACTGAACAACAAGAGGTAACATTCTTGAGGACAGTTCTCCTACCGGTGTACCGCCAGCTTCCCCGGCAGGAAGCTCAGTGCTCTGTATACAGCCCCTTTCATTCCAGAATACCCGACTTGCTGCTCGAACCAGCCTCCCCACATCTTTCACCTGTAAGTCCCCATTTTGCTCTTGGCTGTGACACAGAGCACAGCTGTTTCTCTGTTTCTCTAGAATTTTTTTCCCCCCTCTTTAGCTCATCTGTCTCTCTCCCAGGATACCTGAGGTACAAACTCCAAGGGTCAGCCTTTCACACTTGTCACAGCAAAAACCAATAAATCATGGAGGATCTCAGCCTGCCTTCTGGAAACGTATGGAGGCCCTTGTTTTCCAGAGTCTAGCCTTTCTTTTCTATTCTTCTGGTGACTTAACACACACCGATCTCCAGACCTTGTTGCCTGGGTGTTAAATACTTACCGTGCACCAGCTGTGCTGCCGACGGTGAGGAAGCACGTGAGGTCATCCATGCTCCATCTGAGACCCGGAGTCTGGTCTGTAGAGACCTGTTCTAACTTCAGAAATGGAGAGCAGGGCTGGGATAAGGGTCACAGGAGCTGAGTGTCATAGTTATCCTTGCTTCTGCCCAGGGTGACACTATGGGCTTCTAGCCACACACCAGTTCTTTTTCTTCCTGGTCATCAAATTCTCTCCATTTCCTTCCCTGGTATCTTCTCTCCCCATCACTGCTGCTTGGAGCTGAAACTCCTCCCTCTGAAGAGTCCAGACTACCCCTTAACATGTCCATCCTCCTCACCACCCTCCTTAACTCTGCTTTCTTTACAAAGCACCCCACTGCTCAGTTTGGGAACTTGGAGGCACAGGGGTCTTTGCAGGTGAGCCCACCTTCTAATGGAGATGGAGAAAGGCATTTTGTAAACATCGAAGCAGATTCGGGCTCCCAGCGGATGCGCGTGTAATGTGGCTTATGCTAGATTACTCTTGCTTAAGTTAGAGTCTGTGATTTAGCATTCCTGTTTAGCTGCTGAATTCCACGGAGGATATTGCTGGATCCCAAATCTTTTGTCAGTGTAATTGAGCATAACGTCTTTTCAGGTTTGTATTTCAAAAGATGCATTATCTCCTCTCATCCATTTGTTCTATTTGAGCTATTCAAAACTTTTAGCGTGCCCCATCCCTCGAAAGGAATTTGAGTTTTAGGCTGATAATTTATGTTTATGCTGAGAATGCGATTTCCTTTCTGCACCCAGAATGATTAATAGACTTCTCTCTGTAAATTAGTGTGGGAAAAGATATAGGTAAATCGCTAACTGGACTGAGAATTTCACTTCATTCCAATGATTTCTTCAAGCTCATTCTTATTCATGCTCCGTAGATGCATGATTTTTCCTGGACCTCATGCCCTTTGATCACATAGAAGTCCTCACCCTGTTCCCCACCTCCTCGCAACCCTCCTTTAGGAGCAAGGATCAGCCAAACACCCCTTCCCCCAGAAAAATCCAGCCTGCTGTCTGTATTCATGTAGTCCTATGACCAAAGAATGGTTTTTATGTTTTTTAAAATGTCTAAAAACTCAAAAGGAGAACAATATTTTGTGACACCTGAAAATAATGTGACATTCAAATTTTAGTGTCCCTAAATAAAGTTTTGCTGGAACGCAGTGGCGCTCATCCATCTATGTGTTGTCTAGCTGATTTCACACTACCATGGCAGAGTTGAGTAGTTTCAACAGAGACCTTATGGCTGGCAAAACCCAAAATATTTACTATCTGGCCATTTGCAGGAAATGCTCGCCAACTATTACATTAGAGAAAGAATGAGAGTTTGCTTGTGCCTCAGGTTGATATTTAGATTTTTGGCTGCCTGGCTGTGTTTGCTTGTCTGTTAGTGATCACATCTTAATTTCCCTTGGAGAACTCTCCCTCTGTCCTCTCAGCCCCTGTGTTTGAATGGTTCCATCCTCCTTTCAACTGGCCCTACCATGTGACTTACGCTGGAGCCAGTAACCTCAGCAGATTCCCCCAAGAGAGACTGATGGGTTCAAGATGGTTACTTGAGTCAACTGGACCAATAGGATCTGTGTCAGGGAAGACCTTCTTTCTTTGCGATGTGAATCATGGCATACAGAGTGGAAGCAACTACAGGCATCTTGTGATAATGTGAGACTTGATAAGAGCGTTAGTACTAGTGGCTTTATTTGAGTCCCAAAGCAAATCAGACCTGATGTCCCTATCCCTTGTCTGGTTGAGTCCATGAATTTTTGCTTACATCTGTGTTTCTGTAATTAGTGTACTGTGTTTGTGTTACATGTGACCCTCACAATCAAGGCCTGGCTCACATCATTCCGCTGATCATGGGTTGAGAAAGGGCTGACCCAAGGGACCCCCACCGCTGGACCAGACATCTGCTTCCATTCATCAAACTTTGAGTTGATCCCAAGACAAAACCTCGGGTGGACTGCTCATGCTTTTCCAGAAGTGATGGGGACATATCTCTGGATCACAGCATGGTCTGCAATGGTGAGAGAGGGTGAGAAACTGAGTTGCCAGGGCAGAGGTGCCATTCCAAATACCACCTGAGCATCATATTTCTGGCAGAGAAACACGTGGTGGAGTGGAAAGGCCAGGACCATGTGCCTGGCTTTGGGCGCAGCCTTGCCACTTTATGGGCTATAAATAAGATCCTGAACACATTTCTGAGTGGACATGGAACTTGGGGCTGTCCTCAATGGGAGTCCTAATAACACCTGTCTTTCCTTGAGTGTTGTAAAAAATAATCCAGATAATCCAGGTGAACACAGTGTGTAAATTGTAGGGCAATGAATGAACATTTCTGATACATAAAAACAAGTCCTGCTCAGTCTACTATAGGACTTGAAGGGAAGGAAATTAGGGTCCAGGTGTGGATGGAAGTCCTCATCTCAACATACTGTGGAAGTGGAGGAAGCACGTTGAGGGAGGAAGAAACTGAGATTAGGGAGGCTGGGTGGTTTATCTGAGCTCTCACAGCTGGGACAATACCAAGTCTTCAAAGCCTTAGTTCATGCATTTGCAGTAAATTTTCCTTCACAAAACTAAGATCATGGCATCTGGTCCCATCATTTCATGGCAAATAGATGGGGAAACAATGGAAACAGTGACAGACTTTATTTTCTTGGTCTTCAAAATCACTACAGATGGTGACTACAGCCATGAAATTAAAAGACGCTTGCTCCTTGGAAGAAAAGCTATGACCAACCTAGACAGCATATAACAAAGGTCTGTCTAGTCAAAGTTATGTTTTTTCCAGTAGTCATGTATGGATGTGAGAGTAGGACCATAAGCAAAGCTGAGCACCAAAGAATCGACGCTTTTGAACTGTGGTGTTAGAGGAGACTCTTGACAGTCCTTCTTGGACTTCAAGGAGATCAAACCAGCCAATCCTAAGGGAAATCTGTCCTGAATATTCATTGGAAGGAATGATGCTGAAGCTAAAACTCCAATACTTTGGCCACTTACTGCGAAGAACTGACTCATTGGAAAAGACCATGATGATGGGAAAGACTGAAGGCAGGGGGAGAAGGGGATGACAGAGGATGAGATGGTTGGAAGGCATCACTGACTTGATGGACATGAGTTTGAGCAAACACTGGGAGTTGGTGATGGACAGGGAGACCTGGTGTGCTGCAGTCCGTGGAGTCATGAAGAGTCAGACATGAATGAGTGACTGAAGTGAACTGACTGACTGCCTTCAGAAACAAAGTCTGGAAGAAGTAAAAACAGCCTGAGATTGCTCTTCCCATTCTAGACCAGTTGTCAGCATGACACATATGTGGACTGACAATTCTAACAGTATGTCCTGGCCCAGCCCCATCTGTCTGCCCACCCACAGTGCCCAGACAGGCGGCTGTATCTGGCAGGGTGCAGTCTGCAGCAATGATGGGGGTGGGATTCTCCTGGGTGCCCTCCATGTTGCAGACAACTCTGGGGTTTCATGGACAATTAAACGGGTCCAGAAAACAGCATGTGGTGGCTTGAGGTTTAAAAGAATTCAGGCATATGGACTCAATTTCCTCTGTAGCACGAGTGTGTTTAAACATCGAGAAAGAAATGCCTGGGATAGATGGATCTCAAGTGCCTGAAATCTCTAGCACCAAGACTTGCCTCTCTGTGATAGCCCTTTGCTTTTATATGGGATCCACTCTAGGTTTTTGGTTGCCTCGGAAAGGTCTATTCAGCATGATGCCAGGAACTGACCCATTCAAAGCAAGATGCTTCTCAAAATTAGGTTATATAATGAGCCCTACTTGGACCCTCCTTTTGATTCTTCAGAGTGGGTCCAGTTTGGATGGCTCATGGGACACATCCTACCTATATGGAAGGCAGGGGGAATCAAGCTGGGTGTCTGGGATGCTCAGAGCTAGACGTTTCAACCAAGGCACAGGGAGATGGGCCAGGGTCCCTGAATGGAGAGAGGCAGGCATGGTAGCCTCACAAAAGGGTGCATCTGGCTCAAGGCCCTTCTAAAAAAAGTCCTTCACATCAGTGGAAATGGGACAAGGAAGAGATGGGTGGCAGACTACAGAGGGAAACTGAGGATGCAGTCCTGGAGAAGGGAAGCTCCTTTCCTCAAATACAATCAAGACTGCACCTACTGCCAGGTCCCAGGACACAGCCCAGCATATTATGGAGGAAGGCACTGGAGGGAGGAAATACCAGCGACTTCAGATATGCAGATGATAACATTATAATGGCAGGAAGTGAAGAGGAACTGAAGAACTTCTTGATGAGAATGAAAGAGGAGAGTGAAAAATCTGACTTAAAGCTTAAGATTCAAAAAACAAAGATCATGGCATCCAGTCACATCACTTCATGACAAACAGATGGGGAGAAAATGAAAACAGTGACAAATTTTGTTTTCTTGGGTTCTAAAATCACTGCAGATGGTGAGTGCAGCCACAACATTAAAATATCATGCTCCTTAAAAGAAAAGCTATGACAAACCTAAACAGCATATTAAAAAGCAGAGACATCACTTTGCTGACAAAGGCTGTATAGCCAAAGCTATGATTTTTCCAGTAGTCATGTATGGATATTAAAGTTGGACCATAAAGAAAACTGAGCACCAAGGAATTAATGCTTTCAAATTGTGATTCTGGAGAAGACTCTTGAGAGTCCCTTGGTCTGCAAGGAGATCAAACCAGTCCATCCTAAAGGAAATCAGTCCTGAATATTCATTGGAAGGACTGATACTGAAGCTGAATCTCCAATATTTTGGCCACCTGATGTGAAGAGCTGACTTGTTAGAAAAGAACCTGATACTGGGAAAGATTAAAGGCAGGAGGAGAAGAGGTCAACAGAGGAGGAGATGATTGGATGACATCACCAACTCAATGGACATGAGTTTAAGCAAACTCAAGAAGATAGTGAAGGGCAGAGAAACCTAGTGTGCTGCTGTTCATGGGGTTGCAAAGAGTCGGACATGACTTAGCTATTGGACAACAACAACACCTGGAAGGAAGAGAGGTCATTGTTAAGGAAATCAGTTGTCAGTATTCTCAGCCCCACAGAAGGAGCAGGTGCATATGGAGGAGTGGGTAAGAGAGTCCCTGGATGATGGCGAAGGACTCTGGCCTGCCCCTGGCATCAGAAGGCACAGTCTGCAGAGGGGATCCCCAGGACATGCACTTTCAGCCCCCAGACCTGTGGGTGAGCTCTGCATCAAAGAGCAGATGGGGCCACACAGCATCCTTGTGAGCTCTACTTCTCCCTGCAACTGTATGGGGAGAGCAAGAAATCTTTGGGACAAGGACTTCCCTGGTGGTCAGTGATTAAGAATCCACCTTGAAATGAAGAGAATGTGGGTTTGATCCCTGGTTGGGGACCTAAGACACCACATGCCATGGAGCAACTAAGCCTGTGCCCCCCAACTACTGAGCCTGTGAGACACAACTCGAGAGTCTATGCACTGCAATGAAAAATCCCACATGCTGAAATGTGTGTCTCATGCGCCGCGACTAAGACCAAATAAATAAAAAAACAACTTGATAAAAATATATTAAACTTATTAAAAAAAATATGAAACCTTAGGGATGGGGCCAACAGGAGAAGAGAAGGGCAGGGCTGTCCTCTTCTTTGTTGATGAGGGGAGCATGGCTGAGGACTCTGCCTCCATGTGACAGCAGGGATTGGTTTACTGGGAACTCATTTTCCACAGCCCCGGGTTAAAAAATGAACCCATCCATTTGCTAGAAATGAGCCAAAATCCCCTCCCAGAGGCATATGACTTTTACTAAATTCTTGTTATTTCTGCTGTTTAGGCAAAGCCGATAAGGTGGTATTTGTGTTTCTGGGCTTTGAAATTCGGAGGCAACTTGTGGTGAAAGACGAGGAGAGGAAACCTCTGGAAGAAAGTTCCAGCTGTCTGGAGCAATGTCTGGGACCAAGGGGGGAGGGTGGGGCCAGTCTGGGAGTCAGCTCCTGGGCTGGTGAGTTTCAGAGCTCAGGAGGGTAGGCTTGACTACTGGTTGGAAGGCATGGCAATGGTGGTCTGTAAGATTGTCCTGCCTTCTTTTTCTGCTCATTCTAAGAGAGTGTCTTCCTCAGAAACAATTCAGAGGTTGCTCCTTCCCTGTTACCTGTCCACCATCTGCTGGGATGGCCCCATGGGTCTCAGGAGAAGAGAAGGTCAGGGCACCGTCCTCAAGGGACTATCTGCTCAGCTGGACGACCAGGTGAGTGCAGTAAAAATAAAGGAAAATATAGAGGCCGCACTATTTGTGAACATCCAGAAGGTGCTGTGGGGCAGGGATGAGTCAGAGGAGGGCTGGACAGTGGGGAGCCTCCCAGGAACTCAGGGGAATGGAAAAAACTGGGGTTGAGGAGGCTGAGAGGGTAGAGAGCCTTCTTCTCCAGCCGAGGCAGTGAGAGAGGAAGGACTCAGAAGAGGCCAAGCAAAGGAAGATGCTGGCTGAGTGCTTCCATCTGTGGCTCTGATTGAATTATAGGGAAAGAGGAGGTTTGGGGAAGCTGTTGGCAGATCTCAACCACATTGTGGCAAATGAGACCCTTTGGCCTTTTGGAAAACCCTCACTTTATTAAAATAAATTAAAAGAGATGGAATCCTTCTGTTCCCCGTCTCTCCCCTTCCTTATTTGAAGCAGGCATGTGCTGCTCACCATTGTTTTACCTTCAGATAGCTTGCACTGGGAAGGGCAAACCTGTAATTACCCTGCCTGCTGAAAATGATGTCTGTCGCTTAAGAGAAAACCTGACTGCTTTCTTTCCATGGGGTCTCTGATTCGTGCCAGAGCATCTGTCTGTAATCTCTTCAACTAGAGCTTTTTCCCAGTGGCAGGGAAATGACAGGGTTGCTGGTGGCCAGATGAGTTGGTGGGAGGGGCACAATGCTGGTTCCTGGAATGCTGGGTCTGCATCTGCAGGACCTCTCCCACCCAGAGGAAGAATCTTAGGTGCAAGGAATGGTCGCTGCCAGAGCCAGGGAGAGCGCACACCCCAGGTCTCAGGAGAGGGGAGGATCCTGGTCAAACCCTGCAATAAATGTCAAGGAACCATTTACTGACAGTATGGGAGCCTAGGCTCAGAGAAATGCTTATCAGATAGAGTGTGTGCGGCTGTAAGTGAGACATACCCACCTCAACCTGGCTTGTACAGGAAGGGCATCTGCTGGTTAACTATTTGATTGGTTAACAAATGTTCAGAGATTCAGCAGACTCAACACAGGCTTGACTGACCTGGAGACTCAATCATATCACCAAGCTCTAGCCCCTGCCTTCTGTAGGTGTGGCTTCATTTCATGATCACAAGGTGACTTGACCGCCAACTGTTCCTAGGGCAGTGTGCATCTAACATCATTTGACTGGAGGAACCAAGGTCATTTGGAGGAACCAAGGTCAGTTCTAATCATTAAAGCTATAATGCTGGTGTGGGCAATGGAATATCCTGATGATCTCAAGCTGAGTCACATGCTTCACCCATGGAGCTGAGGAGGGGTTTGGCTTCATCAGAACCATAGGAGAATTATGGAATAATTTAAGGAAAACCATCTATGGGCTGTTGAGAAAGGACATGGGGGACATGGATGCCAGGAGAGAGATTGATGGATGGCTGCTCTGTACTCTAAAACAGCAGTCCCCAACACTGTTGGTACCAGGGACCAGTTTCATGGACAATTTTTCGATGGATGGAAGCAAGGGATGGTTTTGGGATGAATCAAGCATATTACATTTATTGTGCACTTTACTTCTATTATTATTATGTTGTGGTAATGCAGTAAAATGAGCAATGGGGAGCAGCTGTAAATACAGATGAAGATTTGCTCACATGCCTATGGCTTTCCTCCTACATTGTGGCCCAGTTCCTAACATGCCATGGTCCAGTATTAGTCCATGGTCCGGAAGTTGGGAGCCCCTGGTCTAAAAGATTCTGTCAAAGGCCTCTGTTTAAGTGAGTGATAGGGAAATGGATGTTCCTTACCCTGTAGTCTGGGTCACCCTGAATAGCCATTCTATTAATAGAATACTGGGTCAGGGAACTTCAGAGAGGATTGTCCTCTTTCAAAGCCACTGTGGGGCTCTCTGAGACAGAACCATCATGAGGTCACTAGGCCTCCAGGGACTAGAAGGCATCACCTTATGAAATGTCTTAACACACAGCTGGACGGCTGTCCTGATGTAAGGGATTTGTCCTTAGGAGTATGAGAAGTCATTCCTTGTTCACTCATAGAGGCTGACTTATCCAGGCTCTTCTGTCTCAATTTTGGTCCTTCCTACTCTGCATGAAACCCCATTTTACTTCCACAAAACTTGACTTCTTTATACTTCATGAGGATGTATGTATGTCTCTTCCTGTCCTACCCGAATGAGGAGCATCCTAAGCTCCAGGTATTTTCTGCAGCTTCTCCCCTTTCAAAACTTACCAGTCCTAAGTATCATGTACTCAGAACATCACTAATGCAAGCTCAGATGTTGGAGGCTGACTGCGGCTGGCTGTGTCATGACGGTTATTATGACCATGATATGACAGGACTTTTTCAGAGCTGTAAGTCAGTGCCTTAGATAAAGTAGTGAGCTTGAATTTGACCTGTGCAGAAATGAGAATTGGAAGTAAGAAAGTCAGAAATTCTTCCTGCCATGTAGGCAATTGTCTATTTGGCCTTTGCAAGTTCCAGGGGAAAGATGATATGGCTTCAAGAGACAATTTTGTGGTGTAGTTTCTTTGATCCCATGGCCTTTGCAAAGAATTCTGTTTGCTAGATCTGCCTATAACTTTTCAAGGGAAAACAGGGAGTTCCTTGAGTTTAAGGGTGAGCCTACAGTCTGTCTTTCTGTCTGTCAGACAGACAAAACCCTAGTCAAGAAGCAATTACAACAGAGATAGCTAAAAATATCCAGGGGGAAGTCAAAGACCAAATTTGTGGCATTCAGGCAAACAGGATTAAGATTAGGAATAAAGAGGAACTCTCTTTTTTTTCAAACTTTAAACTTTTTATTTTGTATTGGTATATAGCTGATTGACAATATTGTGGTAATTCCAGGTGAACAGTGAAGATAAAAAAGAACTCTTTAAAAAAAGATATTTGTGACAATTAAGGAGAACTCAAGGAAACAAGAACAATCAATTTTCTTGTCATTAAATACATATATATACCTGAATTAACCCCCAACATGTTACTGTCAGAGTTTGAGGTCAAATAACCTTTAGGGGTTAGTTCTAGCTATTGAGTTGTAGATTCTAAAGAAAAGGAAAGGAAATAAAAATTCAGTTTCTAAGGATCCCTGGAACAGATTAGCGTAACTGGGAAATGGAAAACTAATCAATCCCATGTATTTTCTGAAATGTGGTATTTATTGGGCATCTGTTCTGCATCCAGAACTGCATGGAGGGAAATGAGACAAGTGATGGCAAGGTCCCTGCCCTCCAGGAGTCAGAGAACAAACGCTCAGGGCCCACTAATAACCACATGTCAGGCTACACCCTGGAGAGGTGGTGGCAAACCAAGCTGAGGCAGGACTGGATCTCATGGACCTGTCACTCTGAGGGGGAAGAAGGGTCATTCTAAAGGATATTCAGGATGCAAGGAAGGGCCTGTTGGGAGAAACTGAGCCTCAGAGGGAGTAATGGGAAAGGTCTCCCCCAGGAGGGGCGGGATGGATTGCAACATGAAGAGAGAGCAAGCTAGCTGGGATGTCAAATCAAATTGGGCACCAAGTTGCCTCTAAAGAGAAGTCTTGGAAAACATGATGATTTGCTTCTAGGCTTCAGACCTTCTCTCCCAGCACTAAATAAAATGGTCAGAAGGCTATCAGAGTTTAAAGGTGCACTTCACAGATCTTGAGGAATTTCTGTTAGATGTAGTCTGATGGTAGATACCTCTTGCTAAAAAATTAATGCATTAATGTGGAAATTAGATAGTGTATATTCGAATACACAGTAAAAAAATCCCATCTATACTCTCTAATTTGAAGTAGAAATAGCAAATGCAAAAAACCCCCAGTAAGTTGAATTATTGACAATAGAAAATAAGGTGATATCACTGCAAATTTGGACTTATGAATGCAAGCATGGTAAGTCTTTGAATTCACCACCCTAAGTGCATTCATTTGTAATCAATCAATCAATCAATCAATAGCATGCACAAACATAAGACTCATAGAATATTTTTCTCTAAAGTATTTTCAAGGTTCAAACAAAAGCAGGTATTTCACAACTTTATTAAGGAAACTAATGCTATGTTAAGTGCTTTATAATTTATTTAAGAAAGCTAGCAAAATATTGATATTAAAACTATACTACATATCACAAAGGAGAGAGTGGGAGAAAAATAAAACAGGCCATCTAACCTGGGAATGGAAATACAGGATTGAGTCAATCTATAGGTGTAATTCAATCCAAATCAGTCTTCTGAATGAAATTTTGGCGAATTAAAAATTGTGTTTTTATATTTCATCTAGAAAATAAACATATGCAATAAACAAAATAGGTTGAAAAAGAAAAATATTTAGGGAAACCTTGCACCATCAGATATTTAAACATATTATGAAGTCACATTGCTCAATATTGTGTGATAGAAAATTAGGTCTATGGAAGAGAATAATAAGATTATAATAGAACCTAATCTATAAAATTATTTATTGTATGACACAGGTAGTGTTATTTATGAAATAAATGGGTCTTGGAAATGCCTTAAATATTAGGGAAAACGAATTAGTTCTTTTTCTTTTGGGGGTTAGAAAATTCTTTCCAAGGATAATACTACTCAGAAAATAGCATGAATTTGCTTATATACAAAACATGACCAGTGATTATCCCTGATTGATAGGAACATGATGGTTACTTTGTGATATTCAATTTTCCAAAATTTCTGCATTTAGTGTGTTTTTAGGAAGAGAAATAAAGGTAAAAATGGATAGAGATACATGTTCATTGCAGCATTATTTACAATAAGCAAGGTAAGGCAGGTGACTCTAGGCATCTCTAGTCTGCCTGCCAATGCAGGAGACTTAAGAGATGTGGGTTCGATCCCTGGATGGGGAAGATCCCTTGGAGGAGGGCACAGTGAACCCACTCCACTTTTTTTGCCTGGAGAATCCCATGGACAGAGGAGCCTGGAGGGCTACAGTCCCTAGGGTTGCAAAGAGTCAGACACAACTGAAGTGACTTAGCATTAGCATTATTAGCAAGGTAAGGCAAGAACCTACGTTCTGTCCACAGATGAATGACTCTAGAAAACAATGTGCATATATACATTTTATATAGTTTTTATATTATTGCATATATTATTATATAAGTATAATGGAATATTATTCAGCCTTAAAATGGAAATGTTGTCATTTTCAGCAATGTGAATGAAACTGGAGGACATTATTATAAGTGAAATAAGCCAGACAATTAAAGATAAAAGCTGTGTACTTATACATGTGAGAATTGGAGTATTCCTTGCCATATCAGTAAACAAGGATGTCACAGTCATCAGCGGTTTCAGCTCTCCAATGTGAGCTTCTGAGCCCTAAGGGCACTCTGGAAGGAGAAGAGTATCCAGGAGCTAGCAGCCTTCGCGACTGTAGCCACCCCTACAGTTCGCCCAGACAGCTCAGAATGGGAAAACAAAACAAAGCAAAACACAGGACACTGGCCCAGGAGAGCTCAAATGCATACCAAAGGAACAATTTCAATGAGTTGACTTTTGCCTCTTCCCATACATAGAAGAGTGCTAAATTCCTTAACTTGGGATATCTGATTTTCTTTGACAATAATCTTTTGATTTTCAGACTATCTGCCTTTTGTTGCAAAACTTTTATATAACCTGGCTCCTCCCCTCGCCTCCTTGGAGCAGTTCTCTCAGTATTACTTGAGATGCTGTCTCCTAGCCTTGAAGTCTTAAAAATTCACACCAAGTAAAACAGAACTCTCAACTTTTAGGTTGTGACTATTTTTTAAGTTGACATGTGGAATCTAAAAAAGTAAACAACAACAACGAAACCCCTCAAACTGATTAGAAACCGAGTAGAAAGGTGGTTGCCAAGGAGTGGGGAGGTGGGAAATAGGGAGAGGCTGGTACAGAGGGCACACACTTTCAATTATAGGATAAACAAGGTCTGAGGTTCTCACATGTAACATGGTGACTAAAATTGGTAGCATTGTATTATATAACTGAAACTGGCTAAGAATAGAACTTAAATGTTCTCACACACAAGAAAAGATAAATATGTGAGGGGATGGACCTATAATTACCTTGATGGAAGAGAAGCCTTTCACAATGCATATGAAGATGAAGTCATCAGGGTGCACACTTTAAAAATCTGGCAATGTTGCTTGTCAATTGTATGTCAATGAAGCTGAAAACAGGAGGGTGGGGCAAAGTGTGTTGGTGCAGAAGGAAGCGAGGAAACCTTGGTCCAATGCACCAAGGGATGAAAGCTGTTAAAAAGATTTTGACATAACGTTTGGCATTTCAGTCATATTTAGATGTACAATTCCATGGCATTAATTGCATTCACAATACTGTGCAACCATCACTACTATCTATTTGCAAAGCTTACTCATCATCCAACAGAAACTCTGTAACCACGGAGCCAGGACTGCTGATCCCTCCCTTCCTCCTCCTAGTCCTGGAAACCTCTCAGTTTGGAGCTGATTCACAGTTGCTGTATTGCAGAAGCAAATACAACATTGTAAAGCAATTATATTCCAATAAAAAAAGAAAAAGAAAAGAAAATCACTAGGGATTTTAAAGAAAAAAAAAAAGAAGATTTAAACAGAGCTGCTTTGGTAGAGATGGATCAGGCATATGGTTGGGATGAAGAAAAAGCAGGCTGCTGTTTTTTGAAAAAGATTATTCTTGAACTTTTAAGTACCATTTGTCCACAAATTAGAAAGCATTGATCAAATTTTGTTGTTGTTTAGTCGATAAGTCTTGTCTGAACCTTTTGTAACTCCATGCACTGTAGCCTGCCAGGCTCCCCTGTCCATGGTATTTCCCAAGCAAGAATGCTGGAGTGGCTTGTCATTTTCTTCTCCAGGAGATCTTTCCAACCTAGGGACCAAACCCATGTCTCCTGCATTGGCAGGTGGATTCTCCACCACTGAGCCGCCAGGGAAACCCTTGATCAAATTTCGCTGATGAGTAATGACAGAGTGAAAGTCTGGGAGTGGGATCTAGGGGTACCCTAGGTGGGGCTTTGCTGCTAAAGATCCCCATTCAGGGGAGGGCCAGAGAGCAGCTTGGCATGCACAGGTATAGGTTCCAGAGACTGGGGAGAGGAGGGTCCCTGCAAATTCTCCTCCCAGCTGTGTAAATCCTAACTGGTCATCATGTATTATAATTTTGTCTTATGAATGAATTTAATTTGCTAATATTTTGCTAAGAATTTTTAAACCTTTTTTCTCAAGGGATATTGGTGTCTAGTTTTTAAATTTTTTTTTCCATTGGAATATTTTTGTTTGGATTTGGTATAAGGGCAATGATGACCTCATAAAATGAATTGCTTAGTATTTCCTCCCTTTCAAGTTTTTATAACAGTTTGTGTGGTATTGGTAGTATTCCTTCCTAAATGCTGTATAGAATTTACCAGAGAAGCCTTCTGGGGCTAGAGTTTTCTTTCTGGTAAGGTTTTTTTTTTTTTTAAAGACAAAAAGTATTTTATTCAAAAAACACCAAGTATTAAAAAAAACTAAGAAAAAACTTTTACTCTCCTGTACTGTATTTCACTCAGATAAAACCAGCAGGCAACATGCTACTGAGAACACAGCCCCAGAGAGGATGTGGAAGGCACACTATCCAGAACTGCTTTTCATATATCAAGTCTATATACACAAGTCCGCAATGCCCCTCGCCCATCACCCATGAACCCCACACCCACTTGGGTAAGCCAGTGAGGCGGCCCCGACAGCAGTCAGGGAGCTGCAGCAGCCGTACCGCCTGAATCCCATCACCCTACAAACCGACAGAGCAAGCATCACAGCCCTCCCCCAAAGACCCCCAAGTCAGAGGAGGAAAGGAGAGAAAAGAAAACTATGGCGCAGCTGTGGAAGATAAATAAATATAACAGTGACCTCCAGGTTAGAACATGCATCATCTTTCCAAGGGAAAAAAAAAAAAGACCCAAAACAGGTAAAATAACTTAAAGTCCAAAATTAACAAAGAATTAGATCAACTACAATGAACACTACCATGCCAACTGTACACATATTTACAGTCTTTCTGTTGATTTGCATTGTGTGTGTGTGTGTGTGTGTGTGTGTGTGTGTGTGTGTGTGTGTGTGT
>ML664203.1:60647-123056 GCA_007570785.1 Antilocapra americana
TGTGTGTGTGTGTGTGTGTGTGTGTGTGTGTGTGTGTGTGTGTGTGTCTGTGTGAGGTCTTGGCTTAGAAACAGTTAAGTAAAAACCAGAAAAGACCAGTTCACTGGGGGGGTTACTAAAGGTGGAAAAGGGGCAGGTGGCTCAGCATTTGGCTCTGTAGCCTCTTCCATGGCACCTTTCATATGAAGGATGGAGGGGAAGCAGGGAGGGAGAAAGAGAGGGAACCAAACCCAGGCAGATTTTTGGAGAAGCAGCAGGTAAAAGAGGCAAGTTCAAGTATTTCTCGCAGCACAGCCAGAATCCCCACAGAAGGTCTCAGAAAGTTGAAAGAGATGACAGGGACTTAAAATGGTGCCAGCCCTAACCCGCCTCAACCTGCCGACCCATCGTGGCATCCAGCAGAACTCTTGGTGAAGGGAACAGTTCCCTGGCAGGATCCTGACCTACTCCCCCCAACCCCCACCCCCCTTGCCCAACCCCTGGGATTTTGCAGAGTCCTGCGATGCTAGACACCAGTGAGAAGGGGAGCTTCTATGGGAGGAGTGGAGGCCTAGGACGCCTGGAGTGGAGTGGAATCTCTTGCTTCCTTTTGAGAAGCAGCCTCCTGGAGCCTAGGGTCTGGAATGAGTTGTAAATGTTGTTCCTGTATCAAGCACTGTCCTGCTTGGAGATAAGTGTCACTGGTACTCAGGAAGCTGGAGACAAGACACTTCCCCTCCCTTGAGCATCTGACAGGGAGGGAAGAACCTGCGGGAGAAGCTATTTGCTGGGCCCTGGCGACAGGCTGTGGAGATGGATCCCAGCAGTTTCCTGGGGCAGGAGGACGTCTTGCATCCACCGAGGGTTCTGGGTTTCTACGAAGGAAGAAACTTCGATCTGATGGCCTCAAGGCCAAGAACCATCTAATGAGATGTTGACACTCTGAAGAGACCCGCTGCCTGAAGAAAACTTGGCCCTGACGATCTCCTCACCGTGCTCAAAGGGAATGTCTCCACAGACCACGTCATACAGCGGGATCCCCAGAGACCACACGGCTGCCGACCTGCCGTGGTAGCGATGGCAGCGGATCCACTCTGGAGGATACACCCGGGGCCCATCGAGGTCCGCGCAGAAGGTGGCCTTGAGCAGCGCCCCCGACCCGAAGTCCGAGCTCACCTTCTTCAGCAGAACCACTTCCACCGGCACTCGGGTGCCATTAGGCAGCCCTCCCCAGTCGGAAACCCGGTCCTTCTCCACGTGCTTGACGGCCACGGGCCACACGGATGCCTGAGTACACCGAGCCGAAGCCGCCGCTGCCCAGGAGCGGGCCCACCTGGCACTGCGACTCCAGGGGCTCCTTCTCCTGGCCCGGCGCCAGCTTGGTGGCGCGCAGCCATTGCAGGGCGCGGTGCGCAGGTGGGCAGGCGAGCTGATTCTGGACAAGAGCATCCCGGCCTCCAGGGTGTCGGCGCAGAGACTGTGTCTGGAGGAGCTGCAGGAGGAGGTAGGGCTGTGCCGGTGGCTGTGCCCGAGGCTGCGGCTGCGGCTGGCGCGGAAGGTCGAGGGCCAGTCGGGGCACGGCTGGGGCCGCTGCCGGCGCCGGGCGGCTGGAGGGGCTCCTGGGGCAGCGCTGCGGCCCCCGCACCCGGAGTGGGTACCCGCTGCTGCTGCTGCTGCCGGTCCCGCCGCCGCTGCCGCCAAGGCCTCTCCGGCCTCCTCCGCCACCTTCTTACAGAATTTATAAGGTGTTTTATAGAATGTACCAGAGAAGCCTTCTGGGCCTAGAGTTTTCTTTCTGGGAAGGTTTTTAATTGATGATTTCAATATCTTTCATAGAGGCATAGAGCTACTCAGATTTTCCATTTCTACCTTAGTCAGTTTTTAGTAATTTATCTTTTATAAAGTTGTGGGTAATATTCCCATATTATCCTTTTAAAGCCTGTAGGATACAATGTTGCACCTCCGTTTTCATTCATATTTTTGTCAATCCTTGCTTCTCATCTTTTTTCTTGATCATCAAAGCTAGAGTTTTATCAAATTTACTGATTATTTTTTTAAAGAAAGCTTTCATTTTATTATTTTATGCTTTAATTTTTGTTTACTCGAATTCTGATAGCTTTTATCGTTTAAAATTCCCATTTTCTTCTTCCTTTTATTTTAATTTGCTTTTCTTTTTCTAAATTTTTAAGGTGAAAGCTTAGACTTTGGAACTTTTTTCTTTTCAAATACAAGTATATAAAACTATAAATTTCCTTTCAAGAACTATACTCCACATGGTTTTAATCTATTATAATTTTATTTTCATTCAGGTTAAATATATTTTCTAGTTTTTCATGTGAACTTCTGCTTTGACATGTAGGTTGCATAGGAGTCTTGTCCAATTTTCCAAATACTTGATGATTTTCCAAATGTCTGTTTTTTTAATCACTAATTTAATTCTGATTTCAATCCTTTTAAATTTATTAGCAATTCTTTTATTGTCTAACGTGTAGTCTAATTTGGTGATTATTCTCTGAATATTTGAAGATACAAACACTCTCCTAATTTGGGGAGAGTGTCTATAAATGTCTATGAAGTTAAGCTGGTAGATATTCATATCTACTATGTCCTGATTTTCTGTCTACTTGTTCTGTCTGTCAAGTACTGAGTAGGAACGTTCAATCTCCAACTCTAATTTTGTCTTTTAAACTTTGTATTTTATATTGCAGTATAGCAGATGAACAATGTTATGATAATTTCAGATGGACAGCAAAGAGATTCATGCAATGTCATTTTGTGCATTTTGGAAGCCTGTTACTGCATACATACGTATTTAGGATTTGTATTTGCTTTGTCTTGATTTTCTGTATCTTTGGGAAGCAAATTCCTTGTCCTGAAGTCTATTTTGTCTAATAATAATATTATAACATAGACACTCATCTTTATTTATGGGTCTCTAGTTATATTTCCTCTTTTTCTCCTAGTGTTGGTCATTTATAGCTTCTCTTTTTTTTCCTTGGTTAGTCTAACAAGAGGTTTATCAATTTTATTTAAATATTTCCCCAAATAATCATCTTTTGGTTTTGCTGACTTTTTCTATTGTATTTTTCTGTGTGTGTGTGTTTCATTATTGTCACTCATTTTTTCATGTGAAAGCTTAGATTACTGATTTGAGACCTTTATTTTAGTATAAGCCTTTAACCCAGTGGTTCTTAAATGGAGGTGGTTTTCCCACCTCCAGAGGGGACATGTGGCAAGGTCTGCATACATTTTAATTTTTTCTAGTCAGTGGGAATATATCAGTGAGTAAAATAGACAGAAGATTTCCTTATGGAATTCTCATTATAACTGGAGACATAGCAATGAAGAAGATTAAAATATATAATGTAATGTCAGGTGGTGATGAAAATCAAAGCAGGATAAAGAAATAGAAAATGATGAATATGGGCCAGCTGAGACTGAGTAGTCAAAGAAGGCTCTTCTCACAGAGTGATATTTCAGGAGAGACCTGAATAAAATGAGGGAGGGAACCATATGAGTATCTGTGGAAATAACTTTCCATGCAGAGGAACAGCAACTGCAAAGTCTCTGAGTTGGGAGTGTGGTAACTTGGCGCTTAGGGGGTGGGGTGAAAGGATAGCAAGGTGGCTAATGTTGAAACCCAAGGACCAAGAAGAAGGGGGTAGAAGACGCTGAAAAGTGTCACAGATCAGACTGTGTTTTGCAGGCCAAGGAATGATTTTGGAAAATTGAAGCATCAGGGGAATGAACATTTTGAGCAGGAGACACCATGAGGATCCTGGGGGTGGCTGGTTTGAGAATAGACTGAAGGGAACAAACATGGAAATGTGGAAATCAGCCGAAAGTAAGTGAAATTATCCAGGTGAGAAGTGTTGGTGGTTTGGGCTAGAGGGATAAAAGTGGAGACTGGCTGCAACTCTAGACATGTTTTGAAAGTGAATTTTAAGATTCTCTGGTGGATTGAATATTATATATTAGAGAAAGCAAGAAGCTGAGGATGACTTCAGTGTTTTTTCCTGAGGACCTGGTAGATGGAACGTGGACAGAAGGGCCATTTGCTAAAGTCAGAAGTTTGGTTTTGTATTTAAGTTTGCAGAGTCTGTTGTTCATTCTAGTGGAGTTTTCAAGTAGCAGTTAATTATAACAAATTAAGAAGTCAAGGAGAAATTCAAGACTGGAGATTTATATTTGGGAGTTTCTATATAATAGAATCTATTACTGTAACTTCATACAGTAAAACCATTTATTTAGCCACCAAAAGCATAAAAAAATCTATCATCATATTATGATGAAATAATAAGCTAGAAATAGAAGTAAATATCAAAAAATTACAGCAGACATACAAAGTATGGTTAAACATAAGCATTACCTTTAAAGTTAGGAAATATAAAAATGTTTACTATTTTCTAATTATGTGTTTTAGCCATGTAGCAAGAGAGAAAAGGGACGAAGTAAAGTTGGATAAAACAAAAGTGCCTTTACTTGCAGGTGATTGATAAACTACTTTAATTCAAGAGGCTCTATTAAAAATTAAGTAATCAATTAACAATACATTAGTACTGATACAAGATTTTAACAGATTCGTCAGATACAAGATTAATATTCAACAGCTTTTCTCTACACTAGCAATAACCAAGTACAATGCACTTTGTTTAAAATAACAACAACCATCTATAAAATACAACAGCTGCAAGTATATAAGTCTCAGAATAATGACAAAATTTCTTGGAAAATCTAACATTTAATAAATTACAATTTGATTATAAGTGGAGGATGGCTTAACGTTCATGGCTGGGGAGATCTATTTTAAAGATGTTCCTTCTCCCCCAAATTATCTAAAAAATTAATGTAATCAAATTTTCAATGAGATTATTATGGAAATCGGCAAGCAGATTCTAAAATTTAAATAGAAGATAAATGGTTGTGGACAGCCATGCAATTTTGAAAAAGATGATCAAAAGAATGAACTTTAACCATCTGATGTCAAATTTATGAAGCCCTAATCATGAAAGAAGTCAGATTTTTCCTTAAGAATATACAAATAGATGGAAGAGGCTAAAATTTACAGAAACAGATCCTTGTATATCTTAGAATTATAAGATGCACTAATGTTTGAAATCAGTGGAGATAGAAAGAGGTGTTGAAGAAACTGGGAGTACTGGTTCTACATGTTAAATATCTCATTTATAAAACTCACAAAATGAATTTAAGATATATTAAAATCCTAGACACATATGCACACACAGAAATAAAATTGTAAGCATGTAAAAGAGAATGCTAGAATCTAGTTCAATAACTATAAAGATATAGAAAAAGATGGGTAAATTTGAAATTAACACAATTTTTAAAATGTATAGAATTAGAAAACATCTCAAGTGAAATGTGACACTGGGAGAAAATATTTGCATCAAATATGATGAAGATAATTCTCCAAAACACATAAGAGACATTTATAAGAGAATGCTTATAAATCAATAAGAAAATTCAAGCCAACTAATAGAATAAAAACAATAAAGAGTGTTTAAATAGTTTAAAGAGAGTCAACCAATTTGGAGGGCAAAGTGAAAATTTTACTGCTGTTACTGAACTTTCAGAATCTATCATAGGGAGGCATTAGAAATTAGCACAAGCAGTTATAACCAACCATATTTACTGAGACCTTGTTTGTAAATAGGAAAAACATAAATAGATGAATAATGAACATCTTAGGAAAACTGTTAAGTTAACCATCATCTGGAATGTTACAACACGTTTTATGTCAATATAAGTTTTTTATATTATCCTATGTAACTGGTATAATAAACAAGCATGCTCTGTGACATCATCAAAAGGCAGCTTATTTTTTGTTAACTGTCATCTCTTTAAACTTTACTCAGCCAAGGGTATTTTTTCTCTGCCCGTGGATGAACGTGGCAGCAGGCCCCAGGCTGTCTGTGTTCTCCCAGGTGAAGGGGAGTCAGGGCGACTCACTCCAGAGTAACAACTATTGGAGAAGAAAGTCTATAAATCTTTTCTTTCTCTTCTCTCAAGACTCTTTCATATTTCTCTCCCAATGATGAAGTCAGGAATTGAGATACACATTTTCCTTTACGCCCATTGCAAGTCCTTCGTGCAGGGTGGGGGTTAGTCTCCGACTCAGCAGTTTCTTCTGGTAGATATCAAGTTGGCATTTACATTAAACCTGTAAGAACCTCACTCTGACAATCTGTTGCTTTTTTAAAAAAGTTGAGGATTGTTCCTCATCTTTTTTTCTTCTATTTAAACCAGAATCACTATTGCATAGGCCCAGCTTACATGCTGCCTACCCCAAAGTCTTTTCTACCCTCCCTCCCCATCAGGATGAATCTTGTCTTTTCTCTTGTATTCATTGATGCATTTGATACAGCCATATTACAGCATTTGATATCGTATATTTAATTAGTTCTGTATGTCTTTCTCCCCACTGAACTGTAAGCCTCTAGAGGGCAGAGACTGAATCTGGTTTGGTTATGATCTCCCTGACATGTTTCATAGCTTAGGCACTCAATAAATAGAATTTTAAAGCTCCTTTGACCCTCAGCCTTGGCTCAAGGAAGGGCTCAGGAAATCAGGTTTCCACAGAGTAAGTGTAAACTGAGATTGCACTTTTTAACACTCCATAGTCAGGAAATGGAACACTTCATATTAGCAGATACATTTAATAAATGGCAAATAGCATCAAGGACAACATATTCAATGTGCAATGTAGCATGTGCGAAGCTGAAAATGATTTTCCTGAGTGCTGGGCTCTAATCAAGTTCTCTAATGTTGCATTAACATGGGTCCTTTAGCTTCATAGATCCTCTTGATATTTCTTAGACATTTAAGAAATGGAATAGACTCAGCCATATCCTAGCTTCGAATGCACGCAACTAATTTCCCCCTAAAACCCAAATATCTTACAAAGCATGATATGGATTCCTGGATTCACACCAACAAAAGAAAAAAGAGCTTTGTGGAAGGTGAACAAGACCCAAGTTCCCCGTTCAACACCAGTTTCCCAATTTCCAAGTGCACACCCTCTTCCTAACTCATCTCTGAAAAACAGACTTGTCAAGTCCTTGGTATTTTGTTCCGGTTTGTCCGATGGTGATTTTACTACTTTTTATCTGTGAAACTACAAGACATGTTTTTCTGTCTTCAAAGTTATTTGGATATTTCTTTCTTTGCTAATGTTAGCAAAACATGAATGCTCAAGGGAGGTGCGTGGGGAGGCTTGTATGGACGATGTGTTTCTTTCGAAGCATGGAAAATGAATGCATTTACTGGGTTCCTTTGACCAGCCTCGGGCTCTATGAGATTAGTTTTAGATGTATAGACTATGGCCAGGCATTGCCCATGTGGTTCTGGGCTCTGCACTTTTAGGAAAATGTCCTTTCCCCCAGGCAGGGCTTTTGTTCCATCACAGTTATCCCAAAAGGATTAGATGAAGAAAAGAACTTTAGGCAAATATGATCCACAGCAAGTTTTCTCGCTGTAGGAGGTAGGGAAGCTATGGAAAGTGGTTTTCTGTGGTCTGTGGCCAGACCTCTGGACCTTGCAGATGGTACACAGGTGTGGCCAGGTGTGTGCTTGAAAGTCTGAAAACTAAAGTCTGCAATCAAAAAGACTAGTCTGGGGATTCGTCTTCCAGTATCAACTCTGAGGTGGATTAGTCTATAGTAGATATTCTCAAGGTTGGGCATCCTTGGGCGTTAATGGAACAAGTTCCCTTCTTGGAGTCCCAAGTCCTGCATTTCACCTTCAGGGTGATAGTTCCTTGCTTCTGACCTTCCACTAACCAACCCTGTTTCCTGGACTGAAAATAATTTCCAAATCATTAGTGATTTTGCAAGTGGAAAAGATGCTGTGTATGGATGCACTTTGAAAAAATATCAAAATACTCAAAAAGCACATTTTAATATCACCCACATTAAGCTTGTCACTACTGACACAGTAATAATATCCATCCTCCGTCTGCTTGCACACTGCTAAATTTTCACAATGCGTCCACAAGCTGTACCCCATCTTTTTCTTTGAATGTCTTTGACATGCTCTTTGCCCAAAACTGTAGGGAGAAAGGAGAAAAAGGACAGGACAAATGACAGGGAAGTGACAGTCAAAAAGAGCACCTATATTATTAGGGGAGATGGAGCTAGTTATGTGTGACTACTTAAAACATGTTCATTTTATTTAACTAATAGAGTTTACGTGAAGGAGGAATGAAAGTGCCTCTGCTCTTTGGGTGAACAGGTGGAGGCTAATTCAACTACTCCATTCTTGAAACTTCCTGTGGTCCAGTGGTTTGGACTTGGTGCTCTCACTGCTGAGGGTCCGGGTTCAATCCCTAGTCAGGGAACTAGGATCCCACAAACTGCCTGATGTGGCAGAAAAAAAAATCCATTCTTAGACCAGAAGCTTCTTTATTTCTATTTAAAACCTGTGATCACCCACCCTAGAAGATCTCCTAATGCTAGACTCCTCTGCTAGATCTCTCAGATTAACTTGCTTTCTCATTCTTAGAGATGTATTTCAAAACATGCCTGCTCCCTTCAAATGTTTGATTTACCCCCTTCAGCAGATGGCACCTCCTCCTGAGAAGGCAAAAAACATCACACTGGGGCAATGCATCCCAAGGCTAAGTCCCTAGTCACCTACCACCTGCACAGATCCTCCCTCTCCTTCATCCTCCCACGTCTACTGTGGGACAGAGGATGCTCTCCCTTCTGTCTGAAGTAGATTCCCTATCCCCTCAAGACCAAACGTTGGGTCCCATCCCAATGATCAATACATTTGTAGGAACCAATGCTGTTTATTAATTATCCCTTCCCTTTTTTATCTCTGCAACTACTCTTTCCCCCACTGGGACTTTCTTACTGGGATGAACATACTCACTTTCAGCTGAGGCTTTGCTATGTTGTATCTGGCTCATCTGTTGATAGCAAACCCTCTTTGAAGACCTACAGAACCCCTAAACTCTTGGAATGAATGACAGTGAGGCTCTGGAGCCTGGATCATGGTGACAAAGTGGAGATGACAGCATTGTCAAAGCCTTGACAAAAGAAGCTCTCACTCTTTTGCTTAACGTTACTTCAAGAATTCTCAAACTCTTAGCATAGCCTTTGGGGCCCGGAATGATCTGGCCCCTGCTGACACACCTGTCTTGCCCTAATCTTTTCCTTGCCATTTCACCTCCTTATTTAATGCTATATGAGCCACCAGACTTTGACTGTCTAGGATCCCACCTTATGAACCTCTAATGTCCGCTCCATGTCACCCCCAAAAAGGAACCATCCTTCATGCCCTGTGGCTCAGTCAGATTCTCCTTCTACCCTCAATACTACTTTCATGGAGTCAAGTCCTGTCTTTAACTCGTTTTCCAATTTGACGTTCATCAGTGTGGTGATTTGATATATGGGTATTCCTCCAACTAGACTGGATACTCCATGAGCTACTTTTAAAGATTTTTTTGCTCTCTGCTTTACATATATTCACCATCTCCGCCCTAAATCTTAGTATCCTTGGTCAAATCACAGACTTCTCCATGAGTCAGTTCCTAGAGGGTTTTGTCCTATTGCATGCAGCTGGGAGGAAGATCGATGAACAATTTGTAAACTGTAAAGTGCTAACCAAGTGTGCAGGACAGTGTTCCTCATTTGGTGAGCAGCTCATTCCCATCTTGACAGCTCCTTGTTAGCCGCCTTCTCCAGGACCACTCTCCCAGCTCTTATCCGTAAAGTCTGTTGTCCCGGAATATTAGGAATTCAGTCTTCAAACTAACTTGCCATGTTCCTTTTTTCAGGCTACCGTTGGTTAATGTTTTTTGCTTTGATGTTTTGTTTTACTGGTGAGTCCAGTAAGCCACTACTGCGCACACGGTGCTCTGTGAGGTTTTATTGTCTTGCATTGTTTACGCCTTGTCTGTGACAGGTACTAGTAGCACTTACCACCCTGTGATTTTCCAGCAGTGAAAATAATAGAGGAATTTCATACAGGTAAAATAATTAGTGGTTTAGGCAAAAAAAAAAAAATGAATACAATTTGTCACACAGAGTATTAGCCTTTTTTTTTCCCCTCTGGTGTAAGTGTCAGTCTTGGGTTACCAAGACAGATTACGCAGAATTTTATCCTTTTAACTATGAATTAGTATTTCCCAATTGCTCCCTGACATTGGGTGGTCCAGACTCTGCAGGTTGGAGTGTCCAGACCCAGTGGATCAGAGTTACTGCCAACAACCTATGTGTTTTTAAAAATTTTGACAGATTTTGACCCCCTTAGTTTTATTTATTTATTTACTTTATTGAAATATAGTTGATGTAAAATGTTGTGTTAATTTCTATTGTACAGAAAACTGATTCAGATATATATATATATATATATACACACACACACACACACACACACACACATATACATTCTTTTCCATTATGGCTTATTGTAGAATATTGAATATAGCTTCCTGTGATATACAGTAGGACCTTGCTGCTTACTGCTAACCCCAAACCCCCAGGCCATCCTATTTTGCCTCTGTGTTTGCCTTTCTCGAGGAGGCCAGCACTGATGCAAGCACACTTCTCCTCTTGTGTCTTGGTCTCCCTCAGCCCTGGCATGGAGAGTCTCTCCTGCCTCTCTTCAGGCTGAAGACAGAATGAGGAGAATGGCAGAACTAAAAGAACCCTTGGAAATTTTGCCTGATCTCGATTCAAAAAATGAAAAACCAGCCAACAAAAAGATGGCCAATTCAAATTGAATTTCAGATAAATAGTGAGTAAATTCTCAGTACCTGCATGTCCCATGAAATATTTGGGACATACTTATACTAAAGAATTATTATTCATTGCTTATCTGAAATTCAAATTTAGCTGAGTGTCCTATTTTACGTGGCAATTCAAGTCCAACCCCCTCCATTTTAAAGGTGAGACTATGAATACTGTAGTTGGGGGCTATTTCCAAGATCTCTCAAATTCACACTGAGTCTGACTTTGAGGATTTTCAACTTTATTTTCTCGCTCTGTGCACCCACAGAACGCTTTCATTGCTCTTGGGGATGCTTTGCTGAAGTAGGGGGAGGAGGAGGAACCCATCGGAAAGTGGGTTTCCTATACCTGTGTTTCAACATCCCTGAGCTGGGAAGTAAGAAAGAGGCATTGTATTTTATTACTGATTGAAATATACTTGATATACAATATTGTGTTAGTTTCAGATGTGTAGCAAAGTGATTCAGTTTTAATTTTTCAGATTATATTCCATTATAGGTTATATCTATTGTATGATGTTGCTTATACCTTGCGCTATACAGTGAATCTTTGTTGCTTATCTATTTTATGTACAGCAGTTCGTGTCTCTTGCTACTATACTCTTCATTTTTTCCTCCCTGTAATTTGACCTCTGGCTACGATTCTGTTAATCTGGCTACTCTGCCCTCAGCTCTCTAAGCCCACACAGAGCGCCTCCCTACAAGTGCTTCTGTTCCCATGGTGGTATCCTTGTCTCACAGTGTCTCATCTAGTCTCTCTACTCTGGCAGAGACACCTCTCCACTTCTTCTCCTCCTTCATCCTTAAGAATGTGTCAACTTCATCCTCAACACTTTTGGAATTGAAAATAGCAAAGTCCCCTTTTATCCTTGATGGGATTAGAATATTCACGCTGGGACTCAGGAAAGAGAGAAGGGGATGAGTGTGGCTTCAAGGCAAGGAGTGTGGCTTCTCCCTCTTCTAGGGAGAGGGGGAGCTAGGAGTAACTCACCATTCACAAACATTCCCCTCCGCTCCACCCTGTGTCAACCGTGCTCAGAAAATGTGGGGCACAACACCCCCCCCCACGCAGCCCTGGGCCACCAGTGGGGTTGATGAACATCTTAGTTGAAGAATATTTTAGGAAGCTGAAGAGGCCAGTTATGTGTCCTATATTTATACATAAATATGTGTATAAGCAAAAAATCCCAGCTCTAATTATCACCACCCTACTTCCTCATAGTAAAGAAGAAACTACTCTCACGACAGAGCAAACCTGGCAGAAAGCAAGCAAGGTGATAAACCAAAGTTTGGAAGACCAGATAGCATTTCCTTCGAAAGACTGGCCAAGAGTGACCCAGAGGCATAATTAGGGACAGAAGATTTATGAAGTGGCAGGGTATTGGGATTTAGGGTTCTCTTTCTTGTGGGTCAAAAGGAGGAAGAAAAGAAAAAAAAATATATATATATATATTAAAAAAACAGAAGCTAAGTGTTTTCGTGCCACTGCTACCACGTGCTGTGCCTTCTTGCCAGGGAGCATGGTGGCTGCTTGCCGCTAGATGACGATGAATTATTATGGTTGGAAGATGGTCAGAAAGGGGGACCATCCACAGTCCCCTGACTCCCTATTCACCTTGCATCGGTGTTCTAAGGCTGAATGACACAATAAAAACAGAGTAGAGGCATGAGTCTAGGAAAGGAGGGAATAAATGGGAATGTTCCTGGCCTGGGCTTTGTGGGGCCAGTCATGCGGGGCACGACACAAAGAAGAAAGTTTCACTGAAGGCCAGAGAAGGGGCTTCAGGGTTTGTGAGACAGAGAGCGCTGTCTCTTGCTACCATGAGAGGGAGAGACAAGGATCTTTTTTATGATTTGTGAGATGTCTTCTTTATTTCAACAACTGCTTTTGATTTAAAGGTACTCACCTAAGACCCTGGGAGAGTTCCTTGGGGCTGAGCACTTTCCCTTGGGGCTGAGCACTTTCCCTTGCCTGGGATCGGCTGTGGGCTTTGAAGTCCTGCTGATACAGTCCTGGTACCTAAGTCCAGCCTCTGTTCCATCCTCCCTGCTTCCTTGCATGAGAGAGAGCAGGTATCCCAGGCTGCTTGCCCCTTACCAACACTGCGCCGTGTTTTGGATGAGCGGTGGAATTGATGATTCCCCTTCTAGCCAGCAATAGACGGGAGACAGCAGATGCCTACTACTGTATCTTTTCTTCCTCCAAATTCACATCTTCTTTCTTCTTAATGGAGAAAGCCTGTCACCCAGCCAGTCCCTGGAATGGTTAATTCCTGAAATACTACTGAACGGAGTCTGAAGGAGAGGGTGTGCCACGGGCTGCGTGTGGGAGACATGTGCGTGCACGCGTGCATTGCATACATGCAGATAGGCTGTGGCAGGTGTGTGTATATGCATATACATAGAGTCAGACATTCGCTCTGCCTGCATTCAAGGGGGAGAATGTTGCAGAGTATGCTTGCCATGAATTTTTGATCTGGTGCTCTATGCCATTATCACAAAATGAATATTGGTGAATCTCACTTTAACTTAGGGATCATTCCAGGATAAAAATGCCATTCATCAGAATTTTGGAGAGGAAAGTTCCCATGGCAATCCATTCGCCGGGATGGAGATGTATGGGCATGAGCAGTGGAAATTGAAAAACCGTGTTAAGTGGTTGAAGAGCCTCCAGCAGGAGATGGGGACCGGCCACTTGGGCAGTGCTGTCAGTGGATATTGCCTGGAGGATAAAAGCCTCATTTCGCAGCCTCAGGGAGGGGGCTCTGAGAACACGGTTGAGTGTCTGTGTCCTCCTTTGACCTATGGAGGAAGGGGTGTGAGACCTCAGGAGGCCCAGTCATGGGATGGGGCGAGCCTGGGTGCCAGCAGGTCTCCTGCTCCCCGTAAATGAGGGCAGGGCTGAAGGGTTAGGCTGAGAGGGAGGGTGCAAGTTCCAAGTTCCAGTGATCCCAGCAGATGTGTAGGGGGTTGGGTACTAAAGGCCGTTGCAGTGATGAGGCAGGGGAGGCAGACTGGTATACAGATTGTCACACGAGACCACTCAACTCCCTAAAAGTAAGAGCACTCCAGCTGAGAGACAAGTGGCCAAGGAAGCTGAAAGTTGTCAGAGGTGGGGTGGGGTCGTGAGCCCACAGCAGGCTGCAGATGCTCAGGCCATTTTGATGGAGAACCCTCCCCACGCATGTGGCTGCATGATCTGCAACTGAATCCCACTTCTGGAGGGAGACATGGAAATAAGGGAATCAGCAGACTACATTCAGCAGGATGCTTTCTGGGCAGGGGACTGGAACCTGAAATAAAGGGAATTCCCTAGCATTTATAACTAAAAGGATGGCAGCAGCGCCGCCTGTAGGCCCAACTGCCTCGGGTCTGGGACAGGGTTTTCAGACCAAGCCCTGTCCACTTCTCACCTCTGGTAACAGGATGGCTGCAGCAGCTCCGGCATCTCTGCCCACTCTCGGGTGTAGCCGGGGGTAGAGGGAGAGAGAGCCTCTGACCAGCATTCCCACAACTTGCTTACATCTCATTGGCTCTAACTGGGTTACGTGTCTAATTTTAAACCAATCACTGTGGAGAGGTGAATGCAAAGTACTGGTTGCCTGAAACACGGTCTCATGATTCACCTCTGAGCTTGGATGGGACAACTTCAAGACAAGTGCCAAGAGTACTGGTAAAGGGAGTTTCTCAAAAGTAAAACTAGGAAATAGGGGTAACATTTCCAAGCAAAGGGTGAATGGATATAAAGGAGGAAGAACATGAAGTGGGAACCCAGGGACCTGACTGTGGTCCCAGCTCTATCACAGAGTGGCCACGTGAATCTTGATGACCTTCTGGACCTATTTTTCCATCCAAGAGGACCACTGAAATCCCTTTCAGCCCTATCCCTGACTCCTCTCAGATCCCAGGTGAAAATTCACGAGAACACTGTGTTTAGCAAGGATGGCTCTGTTACACTTCAAAGGCCTCTTAGAAAGTCATTCTTAAAATAAAACTTAAAAAAAAAAAAAAAAAAAAACCCAAAGGCAATGGATCTCTCCCAAACTGTAGGAAACATGGTCCTTTGTTCTTTAAGAGAAACAAAAGGCTGATGGATTACTAATGAATTGTGAGGTGATTGTGATGGCAATTTTTTCAACACCAAAAGTCAGCAAGGACTTTGGGTGAAACTGTAAGTCTGTGATTTCCAAATCTGTTGAGAATAATGGTGTGCAAGTAATATAGAACAGAACAGAAATAATAATAAATGCTCTTCTAAAATAAGCTTTCTCTGGTTTGCTTTCATCTGGGGAGATGGCACTCTGAGAGGGGGTCTTACGGCCTCAGCTCCTCCATCAGGCCCTTGGTGCCTGGAGAGGACCTGAATCCTGTCAGTTTCTTCTGCAGACACTGTTTGGTACTGGAAACAAAAGAAACGAGCCTTGTGCTTCTGCAGCTTTTAGTCTAACATCCATCAATCAATAATTCCTCTAAGAAAAGTGTGATGAGTTTGATGGGCATTGCCCTTCTTGTGTCAAAGGGACCTAAGTTAGACTGGAGAATCCATGGTGCTCTCCCCAGGAAAGTATCATTTAACCTGATATAGGTGAAAAGAGATTGACCCAGAGAAAGAGGAGAGAGGAAGGCCTCTGAAATACAAAGGGAGTGGAAGGGAAGGAGCTTGGGAATTCTGAACCCAAGTTAGTGTGGGTGTGATGAGTGTGCAGAGAGAGAACGTGATGGGAAGGGAGGTGAAGACATGAGTAGAGGCAGTATTGTTGAGGCCCTTACAAACCAGGCAAAGGACTCTGAAGTTTATCCCAATAGTGATGGGAAGCCAGAGAAAAAGTTTGCTTTCTTACACTTCTTTTTTATGAAGGGGGGTGACTTGATCAGAGTAGCATTTTTAAAAGATTATATTGCATGGAGAAATACAACCTGATTTATGTTTTAAAAGATTGTGCTAGCTCCTGGGTTGCAGGGGAGCAAGGAAGGAGACCAGGAAGCGGCTCCATCAATTGTTGGGATGGAATATGAATGGGAGAGTGTGTATAAATCACTTATCTGATAAGGTATCACTAACTAAACTTGAGTTTGCTTGTCTGATGAACAGCAAAGTCAATCTACTGACACTGGGGTGTGGTGAAGGAAAGTACATAGTTTATTGGAGGGTGACAGTCAAGGAGAAAAGACATCTACAGCTCAAAAGACCTGAACTTCTGATGGCTTTTGAGGAAGGGTTTTTCAAGACAACTTTAGGGATAAGAGCTATGGGGTCTATGATCAACTCCTGTACATTCTTCTAATTGGTTGGTGGTGAGGTAGTATGGTGATATTTTGGAAATCTCAATCATCAGTTTTCTGATTCCAGGTGGTCGGCATGCGTCAGCTTCCTTCACCTGGTGATAAGGGGTGTCGTCTCAGTTTCTGCAAAACTACTCAAGTATATGCATCAGGATATTATCTATAGGTTGTGAGATGGAACTCAGTGTCTTTGACTTTGTTTCATGGTTAAACTATTATTATTTCGTCTTTCTTGACTACTTTCCTTTGTTTCTGTATTTTCTTACTTCTCTAGCTATTAACTGATTAAATTTTCTCTTAGGAAAGGGAAGGCCTAGGAGGCTAAAGTTTTTCTTGAAATAAAAAGCCATGGACCACGGAGGCTGTCCCCAGGAAGGTCCTTCAGAATCCTGCTTGGTTTCAAAGAGAATTGTATCCAAAATTGTATATAAAGAGCCATTATAATTCAATAATAAAAGATAACCCAATTAAAAATAGGCAAAGGATCTAAAGAGACTTTTCTCCAAAGAAAATACAAATGATTGATAAGCACATAAAAAGATGCCCAACAATCTCAGTCACTGCATGGTTGGCATGGATTGTGTGCTCACTGTATCGAACTCATTGTGACCCCATGGACTGTAGCCCGCCAGGCTTCTCTGCCCATGGAATTTTCCAGGCAAGAATACTGGAATGGGTTGCCATTTCCTACTTCAGGGGATCTTCCCGAGTCAGGGATTAAACCCATGTCTCTAACGTTGACAGATGGATTCTTTACCACTGTGCCACCTGGGAAGCCTCACTAGTCATTAGGGAAATGCACATCAAAATTACAGTGCTTTCCAACCCAATAAATTTATTATACATTTAACTCTGCCCAGATTCCCTCAATGATTCAGGGTACTGAGAGGATAAAGTCCAGATTCCCTAAAACATCTTAGACTGTATGGACCCTACCTGTACCTTTCCAGTTCTGCCTTCTATCCCTTCCCCACAAAACCATTCCATCAGTTCTTGATAATTCTCTGGCGGCATCCCACTCTGAAGTTGGCTTTGCTTTGCAGGTCCGTTATGGAGACCAGGGTCAGATGTCTCCTTACCTAAGCACCTTTCTCTGACCCTGGCTCGGAGGCTCCTCTCTATGCATCCCAGCACTGCTGTGCTCTGAGCTGTAGATTTGTCGCCAATTTCTGCTTCCAACCCAGTCTGGGAAGGCCTGGAGGGCAGTTTCTGGTCCTGGAGCTGTGGTCCTCACAGAAGGTCAGGCAGGAGGCAGTGGTCAGTGAGGAGGCCTGAGTCTGCGTCCTTCTGAACTCCTGCTCCGTGGCACTGTCCTCATCCTGGTCTCCGCCTGCTGGCAGCCAAGAGCCTCAGGTGCTGCCAGAGGTGGGATTGGCCAGCGTGTGAGCAGGACGCTTCCTGGAGGCTGGGTGGAGAAGCTATGGGTGGCAGGTGCGGGGTTAGTCTTTTGGGAAACAAAGGGTCCTAGAACAGAAACACAGTCCAAGAAACAGGAAGGGATGTTCAAAAGAGAGACAAGGTTGAGCCTTAGGGGTTGCTTCTCCTGGGAGAGAGAGGGCTGGGGACTGTTTAACTGCCATCTCCTCAGCCATGTGGAATTACTGTGAGGCAGGAGATTATTCTGCCTCACTTGACGGGTAACTGTCACTGTTCATCTCCTAATGACAATTGCCTTGCACATCGACGTGTTTCACAAGCAGTTGCCTCCTCATCCTCCACAGCACACTTCTACTGCCATGAACCCTCCTTGGCATTCCCCCCAGGGAAGCCGTGGGTCTGCACCCCACTTGCTTCTGCTTCTCTTTCAGCCCTTTCGTATCTGGACCTTGGTTGTACTTCATTCCTAGATGGGGAAATCCCTAGGATTCAGGGGTAGACTCTCATCCCATGGTGCCACCCCCACTTGGCACAGCAGGTACCCAGTCCATGCCTTATGCCTTCAGATTCCATGCCAACCCTGCAAAGCAGATGCTAATCACACAGTGGGGGAAACTGAGTCCAGACAACTGAGCCAGGCCAAGCCACTTTCTGTTTCCAGGGTGCCCTGGTGCTTTGCAGACAGCACTTTTAGTTACTTAATATATGGGGAGGAAAAACACTTAAGAAAGTGGCCTTGACAGGGTGTCCCCTCGGGCTGTGGAGGAGGCTGTGATGAAGCTCAGGTGAGAGGTGGGTGATGCTGAGATCCCTCCAGAGGACGGAAGGATGAGATGGTGCATCTGAGGTCTGGGAGAGAGAAGCTGGGCAAGGCTGAGGTGAGTCTCTTTTCCTAAATGTAGAAGCGAGAACACACACATGATTGCACACATGCACACCTCCCCTTTCTGGGACCCTTCAGTTCTGACTGTCACCTGGAATTGTTCTGACCACCTGTCAAGGCCTTTCAGCATCCTTTGGTGGCGGAGTTGAGCCTTCTTATAGTGTGTCAGTCACACAACTGGAACACACAGCAGCCCTGGGGATGCCCAGCACAGAATCCCAGACACCTAATTGGGAAGCATTTTCACCATTACCCTCCTGTGGGTTATTGAATCAATCACCATACAGGCCAGACATTAGGGAAAGCAATATTTGAAAACTTCAGTTTTTGAGCTGTCAAATTAGGGATGTCTTGTTCTGATTTAAAGACCATACTTTACAAAGACATTTACTGTGGCATAGCTTTGGACAATTAATTCCTTTAATAAAGTTTTATGACTTTTCTGGTTTCCTTTTGAAACAAAGCTAAGTCATGTACATTTCAAGAAAAGTTGAAAAAGATGAAAAGAATCACCTGTTACTTCTAATGTCATCACTCAGAAATAAACACTCTTAATATTTTGTTGCATACCTTTTATAACTAAGCTTATAAATAGAAATACATATTTCGTATGTGGTAGACATTTATACAAGTCACTTTATACAGTATATTTGTTTCTTTGACTTTCAAATTAGCCTGATTGATAGTCTTCAAGAAGCAGTCATATAATTTAAGGTGCATTTTTCCCCTCTGTGTCGTCCCAAGAAGAATCTTTTGTTTCACTGACTTTTTCCATTGTCCCATGACCTTTGAACCAGGAGACACCCTGACATTGCACTCACTGCAACTATGCCATTTTTTTTTTACTGGTAAAAGAAAATGGGCAAAGGGGATCATGAATATACATAATCAAGGAAATAAGGTGATTTAGCATCTCTTAAGGAATTTATAAATTATTCATGTCTGGATCAGGCAAGATCTTCTCGTATGATTTTATTTTTCTGAAGAGTTGGTTAACAATTCATATACTTTAGGGAATGCCAAAAAAAAGTCTAATTTAACCTCTGCTGATTTTTATTAAAGTTTTGGTCTAAATGCTTGGTCAATGAGAGCAATAAAAAGTCTATTCCTGTCTCTCAAAGACCTGGCTTTGCTAAGCTATGAACCTATGGTCTCCTGAATCTTTAATCCAAGAATGATTTTCAGACTAATATTCAAACTCAAGTACAGAAACATTTCCCACCGTCCATCCAAACAAAATGAAGTCAGCTTTGACTGTGCAAAATGTCGATGAATTCTTCAGAGTAAATCAGCCTTGTCAGGGTGATGCAGAACCGTCAGCTCTTTGTGACATAATATAATATGAAATGATATTGAACAACATGCGTTTGGCACTAAATTGTTAGCGGGTTTTAGCTTTGACAGCAGCAAGTTTATTGCTTTAATCCCAAGGTCTTTTAACCCTCTTTGACATAAATTGAGGTTGGCTTTTGTGAAAAAATCTCCACTTTACTCTCTCTTCCTTTACCTAAAACTGCTTTTAACAATTTATGCTAGTACATCAGACACTCATTTTGAGTGACAAAAAGAAAAAAAAAAAGGATCTATTAGAATAGAAGGCAGAAAAGGCCAACTTAGGCTAAGCAGTCTGTATAACTTCTGGTGCCCACATCACAGTTTTCTCCAGGTGAATACACAAATTAAGTTATAATAATGCGTGACTTCCATGAGTAACGCAGGCAGGGCAACAGGCAAGGTGGAGGACGGGCCACTGCCAGGGAACAAAGGCTCATAATTGAAAACAGAAGCCAGTTTTGCATTTTGCTCCAATTGAACACATTTCCATATATGGGTTCAACCCTTCCTCCTCTACCAGCTACCCCCATATTTTTTAAGAGATCAAAGATGACTTTTCTTTTATAGAAATAGTTTTGGAACACTGCTTTAGTAACTATGGCATATAAATAAAGGCTCCCTCAATGTTTTATCGTAATTATAGTACAAGCTAGCCAATAAGTAGTGGTATCATAGAATGGGAGGATTGAAGAGGGTGCCGGGTCTTCGTCTTCAGTCTCCTGCCCAGGGCTGGCATCTCTACCAGAGAGCTCTGTGAACTGTGCTGGAATGCTTTTGGAGAGGGTGTTCCCTTCCTCACAAGGGAGACCCTTCAATCTGAGAGCGCTTGTGATCTACCTTGACCCTCTCTATTCCCATGGGCTGGCGGATGAGCCCAGAATGAATCAGCATGCAGCCACCCCAGGAGCCTGCTGATCTCTGAATGCAGTGACTACTTTGTCTGTTTCCTAGATTTAAAAGTTCTGATTTTCTTTGTCCCAGTAAATATACAGGGTTCTTAGCCTCATTAATCAATAGAAATTGATCAGGAACCACAAAAAGAAATGTAGGCAAGACTTTCTTTGGGCCCTGCTACAGCAGGAGGGAGTGAGAACACACAACAGGTTTCCTTGCTTCTCGAGGAAGGGTGAGCTGGTTCCTTATACAAAGTGAGGGTAGGGTTTGGGCCAGAGGGTTAGCTTGGCTGGTCTGCTCAGCCATTTGCTGGTGGTGTGTGCAGGTGGCATGCACAGTACCCTGCCTTGGCTCCCAGCTCTCCAGAAGCTGCAGTTGGGCTTTTTTGTCTTTTTGTAACTTCTTGTCCATAATTTGCCTCAACTGCACATGCATGCAGTTATTTTTAGTTCCTTATAGTTTCTTTGTATTGCGTTGCTTGAAGAGACATTTGCCCAGGTGCAAGCTTTGCAGCAAAGGGTCCCAGGTCCCAGGTACCAGCCTGTCTTACATTCAGGCATTTAACCTCAAGAAGTAGTCAGGAAAATTGCAATAGATGTGTGTCGACAGCAGTGGATTGTGGTAATTACAATCTTGGCTGCAGCATCAGACAGGCCTGGGTTTAAATTCCAGCTCAGATCCTAGCCCAGGATGTCACAACCAGTTAGTTACTTAAAATCTGTAAGTTCATTTTTCTCCTCTATAAAATAGAGAAATCCAGAGCTGGAGAATTAAGAGATAAAGCATAAAGGGTGCTTCTTTAGTAAAACATCTTTCTGCTTTTTATTATACCAGCATCATTGTATATAAATATGGAAATCAGAATCAACCTGCCCTCATTAGTAAATGACAGTACAGGAATGCCATGTGGCTATGCAAAATAATTTTGTACATACATTTTATAGACAAAAATATTTGCCTATCCAAGACATATATTGTTATGTATAATAACAATATGTATTGCTAATTAAAAAAAAAACAGATTATGGAATCACATGACCTCCATTTTCCAAACAACATATAATGCAATATGTAGAAAACCTTGAAGGATATACACCTCTGCCTTTGAGATTGTGGTTTCTGATTTATCTGTATTTTCCGTATTTTGTTAACTATAGTATATGTATCAAAATACTTGTACTATGAGGAAAGTTTTAAAATGAGAAGAAAATGTGTTCCTCAACTGATTGCATTTGTGTGCAATTGGAGCTCCTCCTCCACTCTGAATGCTAATTATTGGGCTCCTTAGTTTATCGATGCCCCTTTAATCACATGGCCCAGATGTGCACATGGCACACCAGATGTTGTCTCATCAAGGCACAGAGCCAGGTGGAGCTGACACTTCCTTTCCTTGCAAGTGGAGCCCATCTTACTTGTGCGCAGCTAACATCCTCTAGGCCATCTTCAGTAGACCCTTATAGATCATTGTCAAGATGAGATGCTGTGGATGAGAGACATTCCTTGTGCCCCAACTCCTCAAATTCTGGGGTCCCTTCTCATTTTGGCAGTGCCCCTCTATCTCTCCTATTTCAGCTCCCTTCCCTCTGTGGTCAGGCCCAGCTGGAGTGGGATGGGGGTGCTCTCGAGTCATTGCCAAATACAGTGGCCGGTTAGAAATGCTTTATACAACTGTATGTTATGATAAGGACTGTCAGCTCCCTTGCTGCCTGTTCTCTTTCTAGAGGTTGAGATCTTGCTAATACATTTCCCTCTAGTTTAAATCTGTTATGTAAAACTAGGCTCAAGCTTCAATTATTTTCCAAGTGGTTCAATAGTTCAATAAATTATTCAGGGTTACAGTTCACATTGCTTTAACCAAATAAACTGATCTGGTTATGTGAGATGACGGTAGCCAGACTGCGGGTGGGCATAGTATGTTCCCTCTGCAACTGTTTTAATTTTTTTTTATGAAAAAAAAAACAGCTACAATGCCAATAGTTCATACATTAATCATAGCCAAGAAGAAGTAAGGGAAACTCACCTCTCTGCCATGACTCATGATCAGTGGTTCAAAAATCCCCCGGAAGGTCACAGGAAGAAAGGAAGCTCTTGCAGAGTCCCCAGGCCAGGCTAAGAGATGTCACGTCCCTTGGGCTCACACTACAAGACCATGAGCTAGATCTCTGCATGTTAAGGCTTACTTACCCAGGGGAGAGAGGGATGGGGATGAGGGGGCTGTGTGTAGTTGGAAGCCTGAAAGTGTCTTGAGCAGAAAGAACTACTTCCGAGGGAAGCTGTAGGGATCTCCCACTCTGCTTTCCTGTTTCATAAACATGTTCGTTTTCTTAGCTCCCAGGGACTACTGCAAGAAGGGTCCTGAGGACATTTCTATCTACTCAGGACCATCCCTGCTGCCACCCAAACTGGATGTTCGGGAAGCTCCCTCCAAGGCCCAGGGAAGGAGTAAGTGCCCTGTCTGCAGCTGCCCCAGGCTTTATTCTGTGGTCATGATGTGATGCCCATCATGGTACCTCCAGGGTGGGCCCCCCACCAGCCTTTCTGTTTGGTTGCTGAGTACAGAGAGGCCATACCTTCTGGAATGCAAACTGGCTGCATATCCCACACATACTCCCCTGGGCCTGATAACCCTGGGACTCTTGGCAGAATGTGAGCCCTTGTTTGTCCACCATAGAGCAGCCCGTGGCCTGTGGCCTGTGCCCTGATCTTGGAGACTCAAAGCTTATTGGCTGCCGGAGTAAACATGTCCTCAAACCTCCAGGCTGTAGGGGTCATTCTGACCTTAAAAAAGCAAATTAAAACCCTCAAATCTTGTCCTACCTGCAAAGGGAAGCCAAGAAACTTCCTTTCCAGTATCTCTGAGGAGTTCTATGTGCCTTCTTTCTCCCACTTCTTTATCTCACTGAGGCATTTGGAGACTCGCCCGGTGACTCTTTCCTCTCCACATCGACACAGGTGTGGGGCACTCCCCCCGCTGCTTCAACTTAGCACAAGTAGGCGAAGATACTAAACTTTTCTGGAAGATTGGACAGGAACAAGAAAGAGGCTTTATTTGCAGCAGAGCTCAGACCTCCAAACCCTACATTCCTCTCTCTTTTCTAAGCAGATAAAAATCTACTCACCTTTCTCTTTCTGATACACTTCACTTAGTATGATGAATATGATAATCTCTGGTTGCATCCAGGTTGCTGCAAATGGCATTCTTTCATCCTTTTTTATGGCTGAGTAGTATTCCATGGTATATATGTACAGTAGTAATTAACAGAACATTGTAATTCAACTAAACTTCTATAAAAATTAAATTTAAAAAACCTACTTGCCCCTTTCAGACTATGTCTGAAGATGGTGCCAGCAGGGGGTCATGGCCCAAAACTATCACAGTATCTTTCTTAGAAAATATTCCAGACTGGAGAAAAAGGGTGTAGGTCCCCTAGCTGGCAGATGTGTTTGCAGTCATTTGTGATTTAAAATAGGAGCTCTTTTTTTTTTTTTCTCTCCTAAACACAGATAGAAATGGCCATTAGTGGCAGTACATTAGACCTTGGGCAGTGTCTGGCTCACAGATGTGATTTTTTTTTTTTTTTTTTGCTTGCAGTGAATTTTTTTTCAAAAATTAAAAAAAAAATCACTGAATTTTATCCAAAAACTATTCAATTTACATCTTCTCTTTAAAAATAAGATTATCTGGCTTCACTGAGGGCCACATTCTTCCTGGCAGGATAGGCCAGAGCTGGTTCAGCTGTTTCTAGACCTAGAGCATTCTGGCTTGCCACTGCCTCTACTGGGCACAAAGCCACCTAGCCCGTCAGTGCCTGACTTCTGTGTTTGCTTCTCCAGTCCTGGAAGGTCCAGAACAGCCTGGCCTGTCTAGCGATAGTGCGTTAAAAATGTAACGCTGACTGTTGGGATTGGGGAATGACATGTGGAAGAAAGAGGCTAAGGGTCTGCGACCTCTAGCCGTCCCTTCATTTTTGTCTTTAAAATGAGGATCTCATCTTTCCTGTCTGCTTTTGTGAAATTTTGCATGAAAATGTTCATGAAAAATGCTTTGAACTTTTCCGAGGTGGCTGATCAAGTAAAAGTGATAGTTTTAGACTCTTGATACTTCAAAATCCATGAAACATCTGTATTATCCGTTCTCTTCCTTTACACTTGAAATTGGATACTGTTTTAAGAAGGAAATTTTAGTGCTGCAGAACTGACAAGCTGAAAGAGTTGACAGTTCTCTCTGATTTGATGCCCAGGCACATGTTGACTTTAATTCTTTGCGAGTCAAAGCCAGGGCTTGGGTGCAAGCTTGGCATTTCGGGGGTGTTACCGTGCCACACAGGCCATGTCTTCTGATCATCACTTGAGTGCCTGGAGTGTTTGATACTCAGGGAGTCTGGGCTGTACACAACCCACAGGAACAGTGTGACTGCCTCAGGGGTAGGATGATGGTGGGAGAGGCCAAGTTTCAGATGGATCGTCTTCGATCAAGGATGCCACAAAGCAGATCTGGTTTCCCAACTGCAGGCAGCTGTTGCAAATGAACATTAGGGCAGATCTGCAGGACTGATTTTTATTCATCCATCTGTGGAATGGGGTGGACCAGCTCTTTGGTTCCTCTCAGTGTGAAACCGTGGTAGATTCCCAGTGGCATTCCAGGGACCACAGGTGAGGCATCCTTCTCTGGAGACACGTGGGAATCAGGAGGCACTGCTAGACCAAGTCTCCCCACCCCAGAGTCCAAGACAACGGTGCTTAATTACTCTTGTGTTCTTTGAAGGCTTGGTAGCTGCTAATGAAAGGTGACTGCTCAAGACCTATGGCATCCAGAAAAGATGCTCCTGTGAGTGGATTTGGACTTGGGTTGCTGTCCAAGCTTCTGCACAACTTTCCTTCTAAATTTTTACCAAAGTATGTATTTGAGTAAGCTAAGCATTCCAGTCCACATCCAGACTGGTGACATTCCCCCACTTGTTTCTGGCAGGTACCATCCTGCAGGCAGAGCTCCCACTCTGCCAGCAGAAGCGTGCAACCTACACTCCCTGACCTCTTGCCTACCTCTTTGCAGATGGCCACACAGGTGGGAGGTGCCACTGCCCTTCAGGGCCTCAGCCATTATCCTAGGATAAAGTCTAATCACTTAGCTGTGGGCACCAAACTTGTTCATCTTGAACTCACTTTGATTCCCCCTGGGACTTGCCTGGAAATCACTGATCAAGCGAACTGCCCTAAATTAGGACATGGGTCCATCCATGCTTTCCACTGTGTTTAGGAACGCTTTACTCTGGATTTGTGTCCAGTCCCTGATCCCAGACCCGCTCCCTGAGGTGGATACATTTTCACCACATTTATTATTCTTTCCGGTTCCTGCTTTCCAAATTGCCCAGAGACAGGAGTAACCTCTCTGCTCCCCTCAACCCTAAGAGTATTTTGAGTGCAGCAGGCTGGCTAACCCCAGTGAACTTGTATGTAACAATCCCTAAGCAGCCGAGAATACATTCAGGAAGCCAGGTCAATATATAATCTCTAACAGTCAGCCTGTTAAGCCACCAGTCTCTTTGACAGACATTAATAAAAATGCCGTCTCCAACATGGCCCAGCTCTGGCAGCCCCGGGTTTCTGGCGGGCCTCCATTGACATGAGGGGTGCAACCCCAACCTGCCACATTGTCAAATGATGTGGCTAAGGAAAGTGACAGAGAGAAGGCTGGGTGTGTTCCCTGCCTGACTAATGAGCTTCTGAAGCCAATTATTTATTTTCTCTGAATCAAATCTTTGAGAACCAGGTACCCCTACATGTACAATGAATTCAGCATTGGGCTCTGGACTCCAGGCAGGGCCTAACTTATCACGTGAGGTTTTGGATCCTGGCCAGATCAGGAGACAAGGCTGCCTTTCTGAGTCCTTCGCGCTTTGTGAACAAAATGATGCAGGGAAGGCAGAGGCCTGGGGATGGCGGGGAGGATGAGAAAGCTTCTGCCCTTTTCCTTTCTCACTTGCTTGCCATCCCTCCCTTTCTTTACAAGGTAGGGAGTAGGCAAAAAGGCTTTTCTCCCATTCTTATTCTGCTTTTTTTCCACTTTACTCTTTTAAAATATTTTTTATTTTTTGATGTTTCAATTTTATTGGCGTATGGTTGAATTATGATTTTGTGCTAATCACTGCTGTACAGCAAAGTGGCTCAGTGATACATATATACATGCATATATATTCTTTTCTATTATGGTTTATCACAGGATATTGAATATAGTTCCCTGTGCTCTACAGTGTGACCTTGTTGTTTATCCATTCTAAATATACCAGTTTGTAACTGCTAATCACAGGCTCTCATCTCATGACATGAAGTGTGATTGGGCCGCTGCTTGTGGGCATCTTTGAGATAACTCTGAGATGATGCTTTGGCTGAGCTAGAAGCCCCACGTGACCCTTTTGAGACATCAGCTTGGCTCCTGTCATCTCTCTCTCCGGAACCTTCTGGCCTCTCAGCATTGCTTTAATTTTGATGCACTTAACATGGGCTTGCTTTTTTTATTCATATATGTTCTTGCAAAATATGTACTCTTAATTTGTATGCATGCAATTGAATTTCATATAAATGATATTGGTTGCGACATCATAGACTTTTTAAAAAATTCCCCTCACTTAGCACTATACCTTTAAGACCCAAGACACATCTAGACTGTTTTTCCCAGGTGATGCATGGGACTCCATGGTTTGCATTCACCATATTTTATCTATACACTTATTCAAAGATGGGCAACCCAAATGCCTTCGACTCCTCAACATGGCAGACAAGGTTACCATGGACTTCCTAGCACAAGTCCACTTAGGAGCATGTATGGGAACTCGAGATACGCTTGAGCAGATGCATTTTAAAAGTTGACTTAAAGCTACCCAATTGCTATTCAGAATTACTGCCCTGGTCACATCACCTTAAGAGGTGGATTGCATTCTCATATCCCCACATTTCCTCCAACATTTAGTACCAGCTTTCTAACTCAGCCAGTCTAATATGTATAAGCAATAGTTCATTATTGTTTTAATTTACACTTCTCTGATTATTAAGGATTTTAAGCATCTCTTCGATGTGCTTGTTAGCTTTAGAATTTTCTCAACTATAAATTACTATTCAGATCCTCTGATCACTTTTTCCATTGGGTTGACATTTTCTCCTTGTTGATATGCAGAAATTCCTTACATAGACTAGAAACAATAATCCCTTGTTGTTTTAGATATTGCATGTATCTTCTAGTCTAGCATTTAGTAACTTTGTTCATGGTTTCTTTGAATAAAAATCTTTTATTTCCATATCATAAAGTTAATCCACTTTTTTGGTACCTTACGGGGGCTTGGGGGGAAGTTTTGTTTAAAAGAGACTTCCCTGGTGGCTCAGACGGTAAAGTGTTTGCTTACAATGCAGGAGACCTGGGTTCAATCCCTGGGTCGAGGAGATCTCCTGGAGAAGGAAATGGCAACCCACTCCAGTACTCTTGCCTGGAAGAATCTCATGGACGGAGAAGCCTGGTAGGCTACAGTCCATGGGGTCACAAAGAGTCGGACACGACTGAGAGACTTCACTTTTGTTTAAAAGGTCATGGCCAATGTTATGAGGGAACAAAAAGAAATTGGAGTTGTAAAGATTCGAAGGGAAGAGATAAAATGGATATTACCTGCAAATGATATGATCATCTCCCCAGAATAACCAAAGGAATCAACACACACACTATTAGAACTAATAATAGAGTTCAGTGAGATAGCTAAACTCAAGATCAACATACAAAAATCAATAGTACTTCTCTATCCCAGCAATAACCAACTTGAAAATAAACCATGAAAAGGAGCAGTGCATTTCTACCCAAGCAATGTATTTATAAACATGTTGTGTTTCATTTTAAGGGAAAAGGTTCTCTACTGTGAGATGTTAACAGACTCTTGGTATACTGAGTGAAAACTACTACAGAGTAGAGAAAAGCACAGGGGGTCACTGAGGGGGTGATCCCCTAGACTGGAAGAACTAGAGGCAAAAGGGCTTCAAAGCTCTTCAAGGTGTGTAGGTTCAGTGTTGTGTGGCTGCTCCTTGAGGTGTCCCCAGCACCTTATGTCTGCCACCTAGCTGGCCATCAGTATTTATTGACAAATGAATGGTGTAGCATGTTTACCAAGATCTTAGTGACCATTTATTGGCAGCTTTCAGTTAAATCTCAAGAGGAAATTTTCTAATGTTAGAATTGATTTTGACAGAAAAACAGGGACATGATATACAGTGTTTACCATCTTTGGGAATAGGGTATAAAAGTGTTCTTGAGAATAATGACTCAGTGGCATTAACTACATTTGGATTGTTGTGGAACCATCCTCACCATCTGTCTTCAGAACACTTCATCTTTCTGAACTGAAACTCTGTTCTCATTCAAGCATCCATTCCATCCTCCCTTGACCCCCTGGCAACCATCATTCTATTTCTGTCTTTATGAATTTGACTACTCATATAAGTGTCTAGTATTTGTTTCTGATATTTATCTTAGAAAACTCATATGAATTTGAAATACTTGTGTACTCAGCTGGTGAAGAATCCACCTGCAGTGCAGGAGACCGTGGTTCAATTCCTGGGTTGGGACGGTCCTATGAAGAAGAAATAGGCTACCCATTCCAGTATTCTTGGGCTTTCTTGGTGGATCAGATGGTAAAAAATCTGCCTGCAATGCAGGAGACCTGGTTTAGATCCCTGGGTTGGGAAGATCTCCTGGAGGAGAGCATAACAACCCACTCCATTATTCTTGCCTGGAGAATCCCTATGGACAGAGGAGCCTGGTGGACTACTACAGTCCATGGAGCCGCAAAGAGTCGGACACAATGGAATGATTAAGCACAGCACACATTTGTCCTTTTGGATCTGGAGTATTTCAGTGAATATGTTTCCAAGGTTCATCCATGTTGCAGGCTGTGTCAGAACTGCCTTTCCCTTTAAGGCTGAATAATATTCTGTTGTATGTATATGTTGTATTTTGTTAACTAGTCCATTCTTGACGGACATGTGGCTTGTTTACCTCTCCCATTCGAAGGCATATATATTATGTGCATAATATGAGCCAGATAGATCCCGGGGATGCAAAAGTAAATATAACACATGACTTCTGTCCCTGAATTTCTCATGGTGTTCTTGGGATGTTACCTATCTAAGCAAAAAATTCAGTACATGGGAGGGAGGTTCAAAATGGAGGGGATATATGTATACCTACAGTTGATTCATTTTGAAGTTTGACAGAAAACAACAAAATTCTGTAAAGCAATTATCCTTCAATAAAAAATAAATTTAAAAAATCAGTACAATCTGACAAAGAGGAGTATGCATATGAGCCCACAGAAGGAAGCCACTCTCTGTCTCCTAAGTGTGGGTGAGCTTTTGGAACTGGACCTTCTTGAAGGATGAGTGGCCCATCTGACAGACAGCAGGCATCTTGGTGCTTTAGGCAGAGGGCACAATATATGCACAAAGATAACCAGAAGCTGTTAAGTGGCTCAGTACAACTCAAGGATAGAGTATGCGATTAGAGTAGGCTGTGTGTTGGAAGGAATAGAAGTGGTTGATCAACCTAGAAAACTAGATGTAGGCCAATATTTGCAACACTATTTCCTAAAACTGTAGGAAATTGCTTATTATCTAACACATACACACGTTTCATAAATATGTATATATATATATATATATATATATTTCTCTTTTAACACAAAAGGCAGCTTAATATACACATTATGCCAACATTGTGGACTTTTTAGTTAGTTTGTTTTACTTGGTATACACTGACAGTCTTTCTATATCCATATATAGAAAGTGTGACTATGTCTTTATAGTTTTGTGGTATTATATTGTATGGATGTACCATGATTTTTAACCAGTTTGTAACAGATGGACATTTAGGTTTTTTGCCTTTTTTCTCTTACAAGAAGCTAATGAATAACTGTGTACAGACATCATTTCAAGTGTATGCAAGTGTAACTGGAGGATGAATTCCCAAATGTATAATTGATGGGTCAAAGAGTATATACATACGTAATTTTGATAGATGGTGCTGATTTGCCCTCTGCAGGGGTTATACCAATTCATATTCCCACCAGCAATATGGGATGCCTGTTTCTCCACAGCATCCCTAACAGAATGCTACCAAAGTTTTGGATTTTTGCCAATTGAATTGGTGAAAACAGCATCTTGAAATAACTTTAAATTGGGGGTCTTATTAAAGTTGAGCTTCTCTTCTTAGATTTAATCATTTATATTTCCTTTTCTGTGAACATTTTTGGCCTCCACTTTCAACTTGGTTGCTGTCTTTTCCTTGTGAATTTTTGAGAAGATTTTACATGTTTGTCATATTTTATTGTGCTGTTGACTTTTTTTAATTGTTGAATTTAACATGCAATTTTTCTTAGTGTCTGAATTGGTCATATGAATTTTCTTCTTATACTCAGTAGTAGAATAACGTACTTAGTAATTCTCCTATTATTTTACCATTCTTAGATTTGTGAAATAAAGCCCATTTTTACACTGTATTATTTTAATGGTCTATTGGACTTTGTTTGCTAATATTTTATATCTGATTTTTGCACTAATATGTTGAATAAAGTTAGACAGTGATTTTTGTTTGTTTTTGCCTAGTCTGTACCAGATTTAGGCATAAGGTTATATTTGCTTCCATAAAAGATATTGGGAATTTTCTTTCTTGCTACATGCTCTAGAATATTTGAGCTTTATTGGACCACCTGATTTTCTAGAAGATTTAATAAAATTTCCCCAGGCCTACAACTGCTTTTTATTAAAAGCTCTTTTAGATAGCTTTTTATATATTTTTTCAATGGACATTGGTCTATTTAAATTTTTCATTTCTTTCTTTGTATTTTCTTCTTCCTTTTTTGTGAGTAGGTTAACTACTGGGCTATCTTACTGTGTTTCTCCCTCTCCTAAAGATACAGTTTGTGGGCTGTGGGTGTCTAGTGTTCTAACTTACTGATTTTTGCTTTGACTTTTATTATCTCTTCATTTTTTACCATTGTCTTACTCCACAATTTTTTAAATCAGATGCCTAATTCATCTGCTTTTATTCTTTTTTATTGACCTAAGCTTTAGAGTTTATGACTTTTCCCCCCTGAGTCCTATTTAGCTGTAGTTATAGGTTCTGATATATAGTATTTTCACTATTATTTTTTGGAAATTATTCATTTCGGACTTATGTTTGCTCTTTAACTTAGACTATATCTCAGAGTGATTTCAATTTATTTTTAATTTTCAGGTGGCAAGGGATTTTTATTTTCTGATTTTGTTATTTACTTCTATTTTTATTACATTGTGGTCAGAGAATATCATCTCTGCTATTTCTGGTTTTGGGGAATTTACTGGGGTCCCTTTGTGGCCTACAATGTGATTGATTCTTTTATTAATATTTCATGGGCATTTGAAAAGAAAATAAATGATCTGTTGTCAAAGTATGTAATCTGTGTGACTTAGTCCAGTCTGTCTTAGTAATTATGTTAGCTGGGGCTCCTTGAGTCTAAATTTTTGTCCACTGGTCTGTCATGGAAAGAGTGCTGAATTGCGTCCTATTCTTAGTGTTACTACTTGTTCCTCCTTGCATCTCCTGTAATTTCTGTTGTGCAATTGTTGCTATGTCATCTGACGCAGGTATTCAGAACCATTATATGATGGTTGTGAATTTCTCTCTTTAGCATTACAAATGTCTCATTTTAAGCTTTGATTTTGAATTCTGCCTTCTCAGATAGTAAGAGCATGATCTCTGCTTCTTTTTGTTTACATCTGTCTGGTGTGCCTTTGAATCTCTTTTGTTTCCTTTTCTTTTAAAAAAATTTATTGGAGTGCAATTTATTTACAATGCTGTATTAGTTTCAAGTATTGTTGTTGTTCAGTCAAGCAGTTGTTGTGTCTGACTCTTTGCAACCCTGTGGGCTGCAGCACACCAGGTCTTGCTGTCCTTCACCATCTACTGAAGTTTGCCCAAGTTCATGTCCATTGCATCAGTGATGCCATCCAGGTATCTCATCCTGTGATGCCGCCTTCTGCTTCTGCCCTCAATCTGTCCCAGCCATAGGGACTTTTCCAATGAGACAGCTGTTCACACCATATGAGCAAAATACTGGAGCTTCAGCATCAGTCCTTCCAATGAAAGTTCAGGGTTGATTTCCCTTACAATTGACTGGTTTGATCTCCTTGCTGTCCAAGGGAATTTCATGAGTTTTCTCCAGCACCACAGTTTGAAGGCAATGATTCATTGGTGTTCTGCCTTCTTTATGGTACAGCTCTCACTACTATATGTGACCATGGGAAGACCACAGCCTTGACTTCACAGACCTTTGTCAGTGGAGTAATGTCTCTGCTTTTCAACATACTGTTTAGGTTTGTCATCGGTTTCCTGCCAAAAAGCAATTGTCTTCTGATTTCATGGCTCCAGTCACCATCTGAAGTGATCTTAGAGTCCAAGAAGAGGAAATCTCTTACCACTTCCACCTTTTCTCCTTCTATTTGCCATGAAGTAATGGGGCTAGATACCATGATCTTATTTTTTTTAATATTTAGTTTTAAGCCAGCTCTTTCACTCTCCTCCTTCACCCTCATCAAGAGGCTCTTTAGTTTCTCCTCACTTTCTGCCATTGGAGTGGTATCATCTGCATATCTAAGGTTGTTGATGTTTCTCCTGCCTATCTTAATTCCAGCTTGTAACTTATCCACCCCAGCATTTCTCATGATGTGCTCAGCATACAGGTTAAACAAACAGGGTGACAGCAGACAGCCCTGTTATACTCTTTTCTCAATCTTGAACCAATCAGTTGTTGCATACAGGATTCTAACTGTTGCTTCTTGACCCACATGCAGGTTTCTCAGGAGACAGTTAAGATGGTCTGATATTCCCATCTCTTTAAGAGCTTTCCACAGTTTATTATAATCCACACGGTCAAAGGCTTTGGCGTAGTTGATGAAACGTTTTTCTGGAATTTCCTTGCTTTCTCTGTGATCCAGCAAGTGTTGGCAGCTTGATCTCTGATTCCTCTTCTTTTTCTAAACCTGGCTTGGACATCTGAAAGTTCTTGGTTCGCATAATGCTGAAGCCTAGCATGCAAGATTTTATGTATGACCTTACTAGCATGGGCTGACTTCCTTGGTGGTTCAGTGGAAAAGAATTTGCCTACAATGCAAGAGATGCAGTTTCAATCCCTGGATCAGGATGATCCCCTGGAGAAGGAAAGGTGAACTCTCAGAACTGCAATCATAGTCACAATCAAAGTAACCATGACCTCAATGAAGAACAATTGAAGCCATTGTCAAATCTTTCCTGTTTGCCATGTTCCTTTTTTTGGAACTCCTGTTCTCACGCTGAAGATGAACAGAGATGATTAAGACACAGTTCCTACCCTCAAGTTGCTGAGAGCCTATGAGGGAGAAGATGCCATGGGCACAGATAAAACGGATGAGCAATGTGGATGGAGGCCTGTGAAGGCATGGCACTAAACTTCATCTTGGACATTGGTCTTCTCCAGCCTATGGATTCAGACTTGGACTTGGATTGGAATTTATACCATCAAGTCTAGGGGTTCCCAAGTCTTCCAACTTAGACTGGAACTATCACTATTGGCTCTCCTGGGTACCCAGGTTGGCAACTATAGCTCATGGGACTTTCTCGGTTTCCATGATCATGTTGTTTCAGAGAAGACCTGAAAACCATTGTTGAAAAATAGCTTTTTCAAGATGGTGGAGTAGAAGGACATATGCTCATCTTCTTCTGGGAGAACTCCAAAATTGCAACTTGCTGCTGAACAACCATCAATAGGAGGATGTTGGATCCCACCAAAAAATGATACCCCATGTTCAAGGGCAAAGGAGAAGACCCAAAGAGAAGGAAGGAGTGGCAAAATCACATTTAGAATCAAACCCCATATCCATCAGAGATGTTCAGAGGGCTCAAACTAAACCTTGTGCACACCAGGACCCAGAGGCACAACAGAGACTGAGCCAGATCTGCCTTTGAGTGTTTTAGTGTCTCCTGCAGAGGCACAGGTCAGCAATGGCCTGCAATGGGAACAGGGGCTTCTCACTGCAGTGAGACCTGGGTCAAGCAGTGTTATCCAACATAGAGTCACTGAGCAGATGCCTCACAAACTTCAAAACAATTATCCCAAAGAAATTCTTGACTGTTAAGAAAGTTCTAGGACCCACACAGATTTCTCAACCTGGGGATCTGGCAAAGGCACTGAGAATTTGACATTAGAGGCCAGTGGAATTTGATTACAGAACTTCTATCATACTGGGGAAACAGATTCTTGGAGGGTACAAATAAAACCTTATGTGTACCAGGAGCCAGGAGAAAGGAGCAGTGTCCCCACAAGAGACTGAGTCAGGCTTGCCTGTGAATGTCCAGGAGTCTCATGGTGGAGGCATGCATAGACAGTTTGGCCTCATGCCAAACAACAGTCAGGTAACACAACCTCACCCATCAACAGAAAATTGGATTAAAGATTTACCGAGCATAGCCTTGCCCATCAGAGCAAGACTCAGTTTCCCCCACAGTCAGACTCTCCCATTACGAAGCTTCCATAAGCCTCTTATCCTTATTCATCAGAGAGGAGACAGAATGAAAACCACAATCACAGAAAACTAACCAAACTGATCACATGGACCATGGCCTTGTCTAGCTCAATGAAACTATGAACCATGCAGTGTAGAGCCACCCAAGACAGACAGGTCATAATGGAGAGTTCTGACAAAACGTGGTTCACAGGAGAAGGGAATGGCAAACCACTTCAGTGTTCTTGCCTTGATAACTCCATGAACAGTATGAAAAGGCAAAAAGATAGGACACTGAAAAATGAATTCCCAAGGTCAGTAGGTGCCCAATATGCTACTGGAGATCAGTGGAGAAATAATTCTAGAAAGAATGAAGAGATGGAGCCAAAGCAAAAACAACACCCAGTTGTGGATGTGACTAGTGATGGAAGTAAAGTCTGATGCTGTAAAGAGCTATATTGCATAGGAACCTGAAATGCTAGGTCCATGAATCAAGGCAAATTGGAAGTGGTCAAACAGGAAATGGCAAGAGTGAACATCGACATTTTAGGAATCAGCAAACTAGAACAGATTGGCATTGGTGAATTTAACACCATACTTGGGTGCAATCTCAGAAATGACAGAATGATCTCTATTAATTTCCAAGGCAAACCACTCAGTATCACAGTAATCCAAGTTTATGCCCCAACCAGTAATGCCAAAAAGCTGAAATTGAACAGTCTGTGATGACCTACAAGACCTTCTAGAACTAACACCAAAAGAAAATGTCCTTTTCATCATAGGGGACTGGAATGCAAAAGTAGGAAGTCAAGAGATACCTGGAGTAACAGGCAAGTTTGGCCTTGGAGTACAAAATGAAGCAGGGCAAAGGCTAACAGTTTTGCGATGAGAATGTGCTGATCATAGCAAACACACTCTTCCAGCAATACAAAGATGACTCTACACATGGACATCACCAAATGGTCAATACTGAAATCAGATTGATTATATTCTTTGCAAGTGAAGATGGAGAAGCTCTATACAGTCAGAAAAAATAAGACAAGGAAGTGACTGTGGCTCAGATCATGAACTCCTTACTGAACAGTTCAGACTTAAATTGAAAAAAGTAGGGAAAACCACTAGACCATTCAAGTATGACCTAAATCAAATTCTTTGTAATTATACAGTGGAATGGCAAATGGATTCAAGGGATTAGATCTTATAGAGTGCCTGAAGAACTATGGACAGAGGTTCATGACATAGTAGAGGAGGCAGTGGTCAAGACCATCCCCAAGAAAACGAAATGCAAAGAGGCAAAATGGTTGTCTGAGGAGGCCTTATAAATAGCTGACAAGAGAAGAGAAACTAAAGGCAAAGGAGAAAAGGAAAGTGATACTCATCTGAATGCAGAGTTACAAAGAATAGCAAGGAGAGATAAGAAAGTCTTCCTAAGTAAACAATGCACAGAAGTGGAGGAAAACAACAGGATGGGAAAGACTAGAGATCTCTTCAAGAAAACTAGAGATACCAAGGGAACATTTTATGCAAAGATGGGCACAATAAAGGACAGAAATGGTTTGGACCTAACAGAAACAAAAGATATTAAGAAAAGGTGCAAGAATGCACAGAACTATACAAAAAAGATCTTAATGACCCAGATAACCACAATGTGATCACTCACCTAGAGCAGACATCCTGGAAGTCAAGGGGGCCCTAGGAAGCATCACTATGAACAAAGCTAGTGGAGGTGATGGAATCCCAGTTGAACTATTTCAAATCCTAAAAGATGATGCTGTTAAAGTGCTGCACTCAATATGCCAGCAAATTTGGAAAACTCAGTAGTGGCCACAGGATTGGAAAAATTCAGTTTTCATTCCAATCCCAAAGAAATGCAATGCCAAAGAATGTTCAAACTACCACACAATTGTATTCATCTTACACTCAATCAAAATAATGTTCAAAATTCTCCAAGCGAGGCTTCAACAGTATGTTAACCAAGAACTTCCAGGTATGCAAGCTGGATTTAGAAAAGGCAGAGGAACCCGAGATCAAATTGCCAACATCTTCTGGATCATCAAAAAAGCAAGAGAGTTCCAGAAGGCCATCTATTTCTGCTTTATTGACTATACCAAGGCCTTTGACTGTGTGGATCATAACAAACTGTGGGAATTTCTTTAAGAGATGAGTATATTGGACCACCTTACCTGCCTCCTGAGAAATCTGTATGCAGATCAAGAAGCAACAGTTAGAACCAGACATGGAACAATAGACTGGTTCCAAATTGGAAAAGGAGTACATCAAGGCTGTATATTGTCACCCTGCTTATTTAACTTATATGCAGAGTACATCATGCAAAATGCTAGGCTGTAAGTAACAGAAGCTGGAATCAAGATTGCCAGGAGAAATATCAATAACCTCAGATACACAGATGATACCACCTTTATGGAAGAAAGCAAAGAAGAACTAAAGGACCTCTTGATGAAAGTGAAAGAGGAGAAAGAAAAACCTGATTTAAAACTCAATATTCTAAAAACTAAAATCATGGCATCCGGTCCCATCACTTCATGGCAAATAGATGGGGGAAACAATGGACAGACTTCATTTTCTGTCTTCAGTGACAGACTTCATTTTCTTGGGCTTCGAAATCACTGCAGATGGTGACTGCAGCCACAAAATTAAAAGACACTTGCTCCTTGGAAGAAAAGTTATGACAAACCTAGACAGCATATGAAAAAGCAGAAACATTACTTTGACAACAAGGTGTATCTAATCAAAACTACAGTTTTTCCAGTAGTCATGTATGGATGTGAGAGATAGACCATAAAGAAAGCTGAGCACTGAAGAACTGATGCTTTTGTACTGTGTTGAAGAAGACTCTTGAGAGTCCCTTGGACAGCAAGGAGATCCAATCAGTCCATCCTAAAGGAGATCAGTCCTGATTATTCATTGAAAGATCTGATGCTGAAGCTGAAGCTCCAATCCTTTGGCCATGTGATGTGAAGAACTGACTCATTGGAAAAGACCCTGATGCAGGCAAAAATTTAAGGCAGGAGGCTAAGGGAACTAGAGATGATGAGATAGTTGGATGGCATCGCCGACTTGATGGACATGAGTTTGAGAAAGCTCTGGAAGTTGGTGAACGACAGGGAAGCCTGGCGTGCTGCAGTCCATGGGGTTGCAAAGAGTTGGACATAACTGAGTGCTAGCATGGGAGATGAGTGCAATTATCTGATGGTTAGCATATTCTTTAGCACTACCCTTCTTGGGAAATGGGATGAAGATTGACCTTTTGCAGTCCTGTGGCCGCTGCTGGGTGTTCCAGATTTTCTGACGTACTAAATGCAACACCTTAATGACATTATCTTTTAGGGTTTTGAATAGTTCTACAGGACTTCCATCACTCCCACTAGCTTTATAAACAGCAGTACTTCCTAAGGCCCATTTGACTTTGCACTCCAGAATTTCTGGCTTTGGGTGACTGGCAATCCCTTTGTACAGTCCTTCCATGTATTCTATCTCTCTTAATCTCTTCAGCATTATGTAGGTCTCTACCATTTCTTTCCTTTATTGTGCCATCTTTGGGTGAAATGTTCCCTTGATTTTTTTTTTGTATTTTTTTCCCTTTTATTGTTGATGTTTTCAGTTCTTTCTGAAGAGATCTGTAGTCTTTTCCTTTCTGTTTTCTTCTAGTTTTATAAAATATTCATTGAAGAAAGCCTTCTTGTCTCTCTGTACTATTCTTTGGAACCCTGAATTTAGTTGAATGTATCTTTCCTTTTATCACTTGCTTTTCAGTTCTTTTCTTTCTTCAGCTATTTGTAAAGCCTCCTCAGATAACCACTTTGCCTTATTTCCTTTGGGATGGTTTTATTCACGGCCTCCTGTACAATATTACAGACCTCCATCCATAGTTCTTCAGGCACACTGTCAACTAGGTCTAATCCCTTGAATCTATTCATTACCTCTACTGCATAGTCATAGGGGATTTGATTTAAGTCATATCTGGCTGGCCTAGTGGTTTTTCCTGCTTTCTTTGGTTTAAAACTGAATTTTGCTATGAGAAACTGATGATCTGAGCCACAGTCAGCTCCAGATCTTGTTTTTGCTGACTGGATATAGCTTCTCCATCTTTAACTACAAAGAATGCAATCAGTTTGATTTCAGTATGGACCATTTGGTGATGTCCATGTGTAAAGTTGTCTTTTGTGTTGTTGAAAAAGGGTTTTCGTTATGACTAGTGCATTCTCTTGGCAGAATTCATTTAGCCTTTGCCATGCTTCATTTTGTTCTCCAAGGCCAAACTTGCCTGTTACTCTAGGTATCTCTTGACTCCCTACTTTTGCCTTGCAATCGCCAGTGATGAATAAAACATTGTTTTTTGGTGTTAGTTCTAGGAGATGTTAGTTTCAGGTATACAGCAAAGTAAATCAGTTATACATATACAGGTATCCACTCTTTTTTAGATTCTTTTTCCATGTAGGTCATTATAGAGTACTGAGTAGAGTTCCCTGTGCTATATAGTAGGTCCTTATTAGTTATTAATTTTACATATAGTAGTGTGAATATGTCAATCCCAATCTCCCAATTTATCCCTCCCCTGTTTTCCCCAGTAACCATAAGTTTATTTTCTACATCTGTAGCTTTAGTCCTGTTCAGACAAGGTCATTTGTAGCCTTTTTCATTTCACACATGTGTGTTCATCTCTCAGTCATGCCCAACTCTTTGGACTGTAGCCCAACATGTTCCTCTGTGCATAGGAATCTCCAGGCAAGAATACCAGAGTGTGTTGACATTTCCTTCTCTAGGGGATCTTCCTGACCATGGGATCAAACCCAGATCTACCAACATTGCAGGTAGATTCTTTACTGTCTGAGCCACCAGGGAAGCCCACTTATATATTTGACATATAAGCTATAGTATACTGCTTTTTTTCCTGCTACAGATTCTCGTTAGTTACCTATTTTATGCATAGTAGTGTATATATGTCAATCCCAATCTCCCAGTTTGTCTCAAGCTCCCTTCCCTACTTGGTAACCATACGTTTGTTGTCTATATCTGCTTTGCAAATAAGTTCATCTGTACCTTTTCCCTAGATTCTGCATGTAAACGATATATTTGTTTTATTCTTTCTGACTTACTTCACAGTGTAGGACAATCTCTAGATTCATCCTCATCTCTGCAAATGGCAGTATTTGTTCTTTTTTATGGTTGAGTGATATTCCATTGTATTTATACACCACATCTTCTTTATCCATTTCTCTTCTGATGGACAACTATTGTAGTGACTTGGTCTTACCTGTTTCATGGAGACCTGTCTCCATCAACAGAGGTATGGATAAAGATTTGGGGCATATATAAAATGGAATATTGCTCAGCCGTAGAAAAGAACATGTAGTGCCATTTGCAGAGAAGAGGATGAACCTAGAGATTGTCATACAAGGGAAGTGGGGTTGGCTTTGCTTTGTGGACCAACCTGAAAGTATTTCTGGTAGATCAGCTGAGCCCATTTACACTTACATGATGCATATTTGGTCTTTGTTCTGACACATCATTTTACAATAGATTTTTGTTTGGTTCTTAAAGACTTCTACTATGTGATCTATTTTGGTGCTCCCAATATTTGAGGGTCTGTATTTTCCTCTCATCATAATTCCTGTAATTATAACTTTCTATGACACCTTTAGTTCTTATTTCTTCAGACATTACTTTCTTCATTCTCTAACATGGATATTTAGCAGTCCTTTTCCTTTCCTTCTCTTTTTTTCTTTTGTACCACCCAATTTTAGTTTCTAATATTATATTAGTATATGGGTTTCCCAGGTAGCGCTAGTGATAAAGTACCTGCCTGCCAGCACAGGAGATGTAAAGTGATGTGGGTTCAATCTCTGGCTGGGAAGATCCCCTGGAGGAGGACAGGGCAATCCACTCCAGTATTTTTACCTGGAGAATCCCTTGGACAGAAGAGCCTGGCGGGCTACAGTTCATAGTATTGCAAAGAGTCAGACATAACTGAAAGAACTTAACACACACACATTATGTTAGTATAGTCCTCAGTGCTTCTACATATGCATATGATTTTAATCATTAGATTTTTTTGTGTGTTTAAATGATATCCTTTAACTCCAAGCCAGCATGTATAAGACAATTGTTCCTTCTTTGTGAGCTTTCTTCAGAGATGTTATTACTTCTCATTTTTTAAAAGTTATGACAAAATGTTTGGTCATAATTTTTACTTGCCCTATGAAAACAGGACTACTAGAGAAATTCTTTTTTCTTTTCAAAATATGAGGGCAGTAATTCCTTCATATTTTCTCAGCTTCTAACTTTTGCTACCTGGTTCCAATTTTCCCTTTAGTATTTTGGTATAGAGTCATGGCTGCTCCTTGGTAGTACTTATAATTGGATGTGATTGAGTTTCCTCCATTAGCCAGAGAGTGAGTTCGAGGGTAGGGGTAATAGGTGGCTATGAAGAGGGTTTTCCAGGTGGTGCTAGAGATAAAGAACCCACCTGCCAATGCAGGAGACATGAGACACCGTTTCGATCCCTGGATTGGGAAGGTCCCCTGGAGAAGGAAATGGCAACCCACTCCAGTATTCCTGCTTGGAGAATCCCAGGACTGAGGAGCCTGGTGGGCTATAGTTCATTGGGTCACAAAGAGTCAGACATGACTGAAGCAACTGAACACAAAGGTAGAAGCCAGAATTCAAGTTCTCAGCCTTTCTCACTGCTAGGGCATAGAGCCACTCATTGAAAATGGAAGTTCTGAAGGAGGCCATGTGAGAAAGTAGTGTATGGGATCCATCCATGAAGAGGGTTAAGGGGCAGGAGAGGATAGGGTCACCCTTCAGATTTCACAAGATAAAACTTTCCCCTTCTCTGTAGCCTCAAACACATACTGCTTCCTGCAACTATGGCTCACTCTGCCTCTCAGCCCCAACCAGGCTAAGGGGGTTCCTAGCAGAAACCCTTTTGCTCTATTTTAGTACCCATTATTGAAAACAAGGATAGTTTTGCACATCAGGCTGAATCTGTTTCCTTTAGTAAATATCTCCTAGTTGGTCTTTCCTGAGATCTACCATCAATGAACTCCTCCAGCTACTCATTGAGTTTTTTTAAATTAATTAATTTATTTTAATTGGAAGCTAATTACTTTACAGTATTGTAGTGGTTTTTTGCCATACATTGACATGAATCAGCCATGGGTGTACATGTTTTCCCCATCCTGTTTTATTTCAGCATTATCTCCCTGGTTTCTGCCCAATCACAACTGCTTTTGAAAGCCTTACGTGTGTTTTGGGATCTTGCATTACACTTGTTTTTGAATTTCCCTGAAAACTTAAAAGCATTTTCTGGTTTTGTTCTCCATATTACTTTTGTGTATTTTTAGGAGGAGGAAGAAAATTCTGACTTGTGAGGTGAAGTTCCAACCTGAAGTCCAGTGAACATGAGAACTGTGTTATTGAATCCATGGGAAGGGAGAGTGAAGGGAAGAGGTAGTGATGACCTATGTTTTTAGTTTGTGCAAGTTTAAGAAATAGACGGCAAGTTTGATTTATCATGCTGTGTTCCAAGGGCCTGTGGGACACCCAGGTGGAGATATTGAGTAGTTAGTCTTCTGTACAAATTTGGAGCTCAGGGAAAGAGGTAGAAATGAGAGGTAAAAATCATTATCACTTTATTGCTTCTTCTGGCATTTACTGAGAGCTTGCTATGTTTCAGGGAGTATATAAATACTACCTCGTGCAGCCATTACAGGAAAACAAACTCCGAGAAGTGAAATCATACTGTTAGCAGGTGGCAGAGCTGATGTTTGCACCCGGGTCTCTCTGACACCAAAATCCACAAGCATGATTCCTCTGGAGTTATGGTGCCTCTGTAGCGGGTTCACCACATCCCTTTGGTGCATGGCTTAAATTTGAAGATAATGCAGTATATTCCTTCATATTTTCTCAGCGTTTTAATGTGAACTGAGTCAGCAGGAGTAAGACACCCCTCATTGTCTCCACTGAGAACATAGGTATCTGACACAGACAGAATCTGAGAATGGTTTCTCTCGCTGCTTTGGGTCCCTACCACCGTGGTTGATGACATGAGTTTGTGGCTTAATAGCCTGTACTGAGTTGTCCTAGATCCTGATTCAAGTGGTGTGATGTGGTCACAGCCCTCAACCCTGTGCCTAAAACGGTTAACTTATGTGTATGGCATTGCACTGACATGGCTACTGGAATCAACACGCTTGCACCAAACACACACCAGTAACTTAGAAATGTGGGTTTTGGATGACAGTTTCTTCTTCCCCTGTTTGTAAAAAAAAAAAAAAAAATATTGACTTCTTTGAGCTAGACCCAACAGGAGATGGTAAATGTTAAAAAGAGACCTGTCCAATTAAGACGGCATTTGTCTTTGAATCCCAGTGTCCCTCTGATGTCCCCGGTGATACCAGGTGGACTGGTTGGAAATGGATGTTATAGGAAAGGCAACGATACATTGATTTTTAGAAATCGTGTTCTTCTACAAGGCATGTGTGTCTGTGTACTTAGTCACAGAGTAAAGCTGTAAAAATATTTTTAGATTCATGTCACCTAGATATGTGAGAAAGAGATCATTTTATCTTCTATTAATTATGCTTCTTAATATTTTATCTCCAAATCTAATGTGTGTCAAGCTTTGGGAGAAGAGACTCACATTAGGTGATGGGATTCTATGAGTTAAGAAACAGGAAATGCTGACCATAGGGTCTGAAATATAGTAAATCCTATAAAACTACATGCTATTTTTATTGTTACAAACAGAATAATACTGCAGATAAAAATTCTGATATTTCGACAGATACAGTAAGTTGCTCAGGGTTACCCAATAGTTTAGAGGAAAATGGGATCCATATCAAGTTCTGATGACTCTAAAGCCAAACATTAACTCTGTGCCTCCCAAAAAATGTTTCTATGAAACATTCAGTGGGGCTTAATGTGATAAATTTATGTGCTTCATCACAGAAGTGAATTTCAAGTTTTTTCCTGGATAAAGAGCCAATAATATAGACAATCTCATTTAAAAAAAAAAGTAGGAAGTGAGCATAAGAGCACTAATAAAGATATAATTTACAGATACTTTTTATTAGGTACTCCTAGGCCATAGACCTGTAGATTTCACATGACCATGTCTATCTATGCAGTAAATCTATATCCACAGATGACACATGATGTGCAATGATTGTTATTGACCAGTCATGGTTTAATTCAGAGAAGGGAGGATGCCAAGGGTTCTTAGAGATGTATTTTATCCAGTAACTTGTTTTAACTTTGATTTCATGCCAGTTGGAACCTGCTATCTACTTCATTCTTTCTAGATCATTCTGGTCATTGTCAACTAGAGTGAGATACATGTTTGCTTGTTGTGATCTTTCTACTTCGTTACACATATACACACACATACGTCAATGCACACACACACATTTTCAATTCTCTAAAAAAAAAATTCTCTATTTGTGAATTGCAAGAAATAGAAGGGTTACACCTATGCTTTCAGCTACCAAAGTGCTGCAACCATGACGCAGTTTTCTTGTTTCTCATTTTGGTTTGAAGCACACAGATGCCCACTGTCAAGTTACAATTAACATCTCACCTCACCTATTCCTCTTTGGTGACTTTGGACAAACAAATGACAATGGCTATCTATGGTGATGTTACATTTAAGGGTTATTACCTATAGACTCTTTATACATTCAGATGTAAATTACTTCCCATCTCCATTTATTACATCCTTAAGCAAGGGAATGAATTCTCTGCTTGGAGATCAGAGCAGCATCTATTTCCATGAATGAAAATGCCACAGTTACAAGCAGGAGTAGCTGGAATGAAGATTCTTCAGCTGAAGTTAAACAGAGTCAGTTAATCTGTATTTTTAGTTCCCACCAGGTCAGAAGTCTCATAGTTGCTGTGGGGTAGGCTTTCAAGAGGAGTTTAGGTAGTCAGTTCTGACTCAGAATCCCTTATGGGTTTGCACTGAATATGTCTGTTGGTTCTGTAGTCATCTGAAAGCCTGACTGGATCAGGAGGATACGTTTCTAAGAGGGCTCTTTCACATGGCAGACAGATTGGTGCTGACAGTTGGTGAGAGGGAAGCCTCAGTTCTTCTCCACATGGGCTTTCTTACAGTAGGGCATAAAGTCTGAGCAAGAAAGTGGAAGATTTAAGACAGTAACAGATGGTGACTGCAGCCATGAAGTTAAAAGACACTTGCTCCTTTGAATAAAAGTTATGACCAACCTAGACAGCATATTAAAAAGCAAAGACATTACTTTGCCAGCAAAAGTCCATCTAGTCAAAGCTATGGTTTTTCCAATAGTCATGTACGGATGTGAGAGCTGGGCTATAAAGAAAGCTGAGCACTGAAGAATTGATGTTTTTGAACTGTGGTGTTGGAGAAGACTCTTGAGAGTCCCTTGGAGTGCAAGGAGATGCAACCAGTCCATCCTAAAGGAAATCAGTCCTGAATATTGATTGGAAGGACTGATGCTTAAGCTGAAACTCCAATACTTTGGCCACCTGATGTGAAGAGCTGACTCATTTGAAAAGACCCTGATGCTGGGAAGGATTGAATGCGGGAGGGGAAGGGGACAACAGAGGATGAGATGTTTGGATGGCATCACCAACTCAATGGACATGAGTCTGAGTAAACTCCAGGAGTTGGTGATGGATAGGGATGCCTGGCATGCTGCAGTCCATGGGTTGCAAAGATTCGGATACAACTGAGCAACTGAACTGAATCGAACTGATTGCTGGCATAGGGGGCAGACCTGTGGACTACATCATCCCTGAAATTCAGGAAAAATAAAATTTATTTTCCCACCATTCACCTAAAAATTTTAAAGCAAGGTCTTATTTTATCAAGTCAACAAGAACAATCTTATCCAAGTTGGGGACTTTTCCAGGGTTCCCTGGAGTCCTGTATAGAGACAGGGTTAGCTTGGAGGTATTGTGGTACCCCAGTGACCATCCCTCCATCCAGTGCTGGGCCATGGTTGCTCAGTCCAGTGCAGGGTGCTTGTGGATGCTCTGATCATTTTGTGGGGTCTCAACACCAGAATGGCCAAGAATAAGCTCCTTCTTGGGAACCTATCAGCACCTAAGTGCTCTCTGTCATTTTCCTTCTCTTTCTTTTGAAACATGTATGTATTCTGCTAAGTCATCTCATATCCTCCCTCACCTATTGCTCATTCCTTGGGGCCATTTTTGTTCTCTTCTCCAGCTTAGACTTTTGAGACTTATATTCATTAGAGAATTATCTTGGTCTATTTTCTGCTATCCATTTTTTCCCTGATGCAGTGAGTCTCTGGTGACTTGAATGAGAGGGATGGCCAAGGGATAATGAAAAATACAGGAGGACAAAAACATTGGATACAGCTTCAAAAATGGTCGATTGGGTGGCCAGGGTATGCAGGGGGATTGGGATAGGAAGTCATTTAATGGGTCTACAGGGTTTCTGTTTTGTAATTTGAAAAGAGTTCTGGAGATTAGTGGGATAGTACACTTTACAATGATTAAGGTGGTAGGTTTTACATTATGTGTATTTTACCACAATTAAAAATAAAATAAAAAAGCAAAAAAAAAAAGTAATTTACTTAGACGATTATGTCTTGTTCCCCAGCCAGTAAATACAGTCCTATTGACCAAAAAATAAAGAAAGAAAACCCCAAACAGTCAAAATTGGGAAATACAACTGTGCCTGTTCAGATTGGGCTAACACAGGAAGGCAGCTTGGACAAGGAGTCCCTAGGGCTGAGCTATTTGGGAAAGAACTTGGTGCAGGCACAGGGCTGAGCTGGAATGGAGGGGGTGCAGATGAGGAAGGGCGGGGTGAGGAGGAGGGGCAGGGGTGTGTGCAGCCCAGGGAATGGGACTGTAATGAGGATTCAAATTGCGGAAGCACCCCGGAGCTCACACTTGTAAGGTATCTCTTCACTTTCGAGAAACTGGATAGTGGACAAACAGATTTCTGTGAGATAAGGTCGGCAGGTCTGCGGAAGAAGAGACAGCATGAAGAGGAGCAGGAACTTGGCCGTGGCTCAGCTGGCTAAAGTAAAGCGGGCCACAGTCCTGGGGGGCTGTCAGCTCTTCACACCGCTGTCTGTCCTACGCTGAGCGGGGCCGGCCACAGACTTCCTCCAAACCTACTGTGTGCACTGCTGTAATCCAATCTGTAGCATCAGCCTCCCTGGGCTCCCCAGGAGCCTTTCTGTCATGAACCTCCAAGGTGTTTGTGTGAGCACATGTGTGTGTGTGTGTGCCCAGGCTATCTTAGAACATGTGACATGCTTTCAGGCTGATTAATGCTCAGTAATGCTCTCATGTTTCCACCGTGTGTTCAATGAGTCAATAGAACTGTTTGCTAAAAGGTCAGCTCAATGATAAAGGCTTCTAGAAGATGAAGTTTCCAGTGCCCCCTGCTCCTGGACCCAAACCAGAAGGACGACCTATTGTGATGCTGGTGCTGATTTTGGACTACAGAATCTCTCTAAAGCCTGTCTGATTATTGTCCTCAGTGGAGGGAAAACACAGGTGAAATAGTCCTTTGTGTTAAAGATGGACTAAGCATACAATGATTACCAATGACAGGCTCACAAAGCCAGTGGAGGACAAGGGAGCCAGCCTAGAGAAGGGAGCGCTGGTTTGGGGCTATTTGCAGAAGTGGGGCTCCTAGACCTCTGGATATCAGAGACCCAAAACCAAGAGTACCCGACTCCCCAGCATGCTGCCAGAAACCAGTGGAGGGGAACCAGCAAGGAGCTTAATGAAATTCCCCCAGAATCTGGAACATTTCTAATGAAAACTGGATTTTTCTTATCTTCTCTTCCATAGAGAGTTTCTGATTAGTAGTTAAGAGCTTGGTGGAATTCACCATATATCACTTTAAATGTTTATTTTATGTCCAGCTTATTCTAACATTTTTATTCATCTTAATGAGAAGTAATTGGCCTTCCTATTGCAGTGTTTCATTTTAAAAAAGGGAATATTAATAAGGAATGAAAGCGTGCTAAAATCCATAACTATCTTCCCGGCTTTCACCATGCTTCTATCTATCCTAGAAGTCACGATTTTAGATGGAAAATAGTATTCAATGCATTTGAACCACATCCTTCCTGGGGCTGGCAATGCCTTTATTGTATGTCATTATGTCTTCTGGGAATCCTGACATTAAAACATATCCTTGGTTCTCACTTAAGCCAATTTTATAGGGCAGGGAAAGAAAAGACAACATTTTGCAATGAAAGCACCTTCTCCCATCTGGCAAAATGGCTTTCTGGACTCTATTGTGGCTCATTGTCTAAAAATAGGATGAAGACAAATTGTTATCATTTGCGAAAGCCCATGACAATAATGATAAATGAACAAATTTTTTTGCCCTCTGAAGTCATTGCTTAAGGCTTTCTCTGGGATCAACAATGTTAAACTGGTAAACTTTCCTCATCTGCATCCGCAGAAGGTTTACAAATGGCTTTGTAAACAATTTTAGCCAGAGCGTTAATCTCCCCTCCAGAACGAGGGCTGCGAGATAGATGATTGATTTGCAATTTAAAATGACACTGAAACCCCTGAAACAGATATGAAAGAAACTTTCAGTGAATAATGTTTTAGTTGACAAGAAAAGATAAGGCACATCTTTCATCTGATAGTGGGCTGTTTTTGATAAATATTGTTCATAATGGAGAATTTTGGAATCATTAATGTGTGGATAGAACATTACTACTTTTTGACTAGGACTTTAGAAAACACTTTCTTTTGGCAAGAGTTTTGTTACAAGGAGAAAAAAAAAAAAAAACAGACAGGGACATGCTGGAAAAACACCCATTAAAAATATTCAATTATTTGCCCTGAGTCCAAACTGCTACATGACAATGGTCAATCTGCAAAGCATCTCCCCTGGTTGCAATGATGTCTCATAACCACACTTACCACCATTTCCACAATAGAGGACAGGACAATATTGTTTTCACATCCCCTTTTGGTGGCATGGTAGATCATATGGCAAGGGACATGTCCTGGAAGTAAATCTTTAATTCTTCTGTCTCTTTGTTCCTGTGTTTCTGGCTACAGATTAGCCCCCACCCAGTTCTGCTGGTGTCTGGGAGGGCTGGAGCTTGGGGTGTTGGTCTTCAGGGTCCGCTGAGGGGCAGAAGAGCTGCGCTGACCAGCACACACTGATCCCAAAGGCCAGACCCCAGAGGGGGCTTGTCTGTCCTGCCTTGTCATTGGCCCCACCCAGTGTGGGACTCTTTCTAGGTCCCTCATCTTTCCCTCACCTTGTCCATCTCTTCCTCTTGCTCCGTACTCTCCTCCTCCCATCTCACAACAATGGTGGGAGTCTGGCTATAGAACATTGACCCACTCAATAGCTCAGTATTCCAGGGCGCAGGCAGTCTCAGTGCTGGCAACAGCATGGCACAAGCCCTCACCCCCACCTTCCCTGACTGCTCTGCCAGGGACCTCCCTCACCCCATTCTGTGTCTGAGTCACTCAGCCAGTCTGTCTACTTCAGCCACTCTGGAACTGTCTGGAGGGACATCTCTTGGCCAACCTCCATCGTGACTGGCAGCCAGCCCCTCTCCCCAGCAGAGCCTGGGCAATGGTTTCATCTCATAGAGCACTTGGCACATGGGAGAGCCCCAAAACATGATTTTAGTAAAATAGTAAAAGTAAAGATATGGCCCAAAGGGTGCTAGATTACAGTCAAGCTCTTTCCTCCAGATTCTTCTGCTGGTTGGAAATGACTGGATTCAGGCACTTCAGCGTGGGTCAGATGAATATACTTAACATCATTAAAATCACTCAATTGTATTTAGTTTTATTTAACATCTTGTTAGTGGTCAATCAGAAAGGAGATCTACCACATGCCCAGCATTGTTGTAGGTGCTGGAAATACAGAGGCAATTCAAGCAGTGTGTTCCCAGTCCTCACAGAGCTCACTCTATTTCAGGGGTGAGCTTGCTGAGGATCACAGCCCAGGTACCACATTTTCTTGCATTTATTTAGAATCCTGGAACATTCAGGCTCTGCACAACACATTTCTTGTGCATCTTGCAAAGAAAATTTTAAGTAATTTAGATTTTCAGAGTTGTCTGTATTTGACTCCTGTCTTATCAGTCTGTATCCAATTGCTATAAGACTAAAGATTTGGATGTGATGATGTCTACACTGTGGGGCCTTTGGGAAGTGCATAGGTCATGGGGGTGGAGCCTTCATGAATAGGATTAGTGCCTTTTAAAGAGACCCCAGAGGGTTCCCTTACTCTTTCTTTCAAATGAAGATACAGAGAAAAGACATCTTGTCTACAAACCAGAAAGTGGGCCCAAACCAGACACTGAATCTTCCAGCACCTTGATCGTGAATTCCCTAGTCTCCAGAACTGTGAGAGATAAATTTCTGTCATCTATAAGCCTCCTAGTCTGTGATATCTTACTGTAGTGGCCCAAACAGCTGAATATACACTGAAAAGACCAAGATACTGTATAGGTTGGTTACCTTAGGCCCTGTGGTGCCTCCAAACTGAACCTTACACATACCCACGTAACTGACCCCAGCATTAGCACTACCCAGTCTGGGGGTATTCTCTCTCCTGCCAACTGTGTGGTTGGGTAGGTATTTAATCATCCTCCTCTGAAGATGTCCCTTGGTTCACCAAAGAGCCCATGGCCTGGCCACAGTCCAATGCCCCCACCCCACTACCACCTAATTGGTGGAAATCCTTGAAGGGCACAACCATTATCTAACCAGTTCTTGTGGAAATCCAGTGGTTCCAGTACATGCTTAGTACCATGGCCCTGATTAAGGAGCCACCCAGGGGAGCTTGGGCAGCCTGTGGGCTTCAGGAAGGGCCCAGCTGGCTCAGAACATGGTGAGTTTGTGATGGCTGTGGACCTTTTGGGTGGGAGAAATGGTGGTGGTGGATGCAATTTCCCTTCCTGCCTCCTCCCTCCTTTTCTCTTCCTTTTCTTCCCCCTTTCCACTTTGCTTCCATTAATATGGGAAACAAGCTCACAATTCTGCTCTGCTGATGTCCCAGGAAGGGGACATTGCACAGAATGTCTAAGAGCCCATAGTGGACCAAACCCTTAGGCCCAGAGTTAGGCGTTACTGGACTAGGAGGTCTTGGTGCCACTGAACGGGACCCAGCATGACCTCTGTGTGACCTCCAAGGAAACTGAAGGGATGGCATCAGGTGAAGATGAACCAGTTCCTAGGAGTGGCCCCAGGATGCATCTTTGCTCGGCTGGCCAAATGACCAGTGGAAGGAACCTGGGTTAGAGGAGGCTCTGGATTTCGCCACGCTCTGTTTACCCGCCCCAGGTGTGGCAGGGCAGAGCTGCTGCTGGGACCAGCTTCGATGCATGCTCTCATTTCAGAACAGTGGGAAGGGATGTCTGATATGATAAAAGCTGGCTCCTCCTTACAATCCCTTTTAAATAATAAGCAACAGCTCCACCAGCCCTATTTTAATGCTAAGTGCATGATGTATAAATTGCTGTGATAACCATATTCATCCCCTACCTTATGTTTTGAAGTATTCCAACTTGCTTTCATTTTATTAATGTATTTCTTTTATCTTTCATCTGAATAGTGTTCTCTATGTAAAGTGACCAAATGTGATTAATGATGAATAGATTAAGATAGGACAGGGTGTTTGAAAAATGACTTAAGGACTGCATGTAAGTCACTGGCTGGAGTCCCAAAATGCAAATTCTGGTTAAGTTAATGACTGGAAAATCATGATGGCCCCAACTGCATGAGCTTTTGCATTATTTAAAAAAGCTTTATAAACAATAAATAATTAGCATTTTGTGTTAGAATGAGTTAATTATTTCTTAATTATTTCTATAGGCATTACAATCCCAACATCAAAAGTTTCAGTGTAATTGACATGCAGACAGTCCCTCATCTGCCTGGTGGTCCAGCATCGTAAGTTACCGCTCACTTTGCAAGCGGTGCAGGAGTGTTCAAGTCCCATTAGAGGTCGGCACTTTATTAAAGCGTCTGGAAACATCTAGTTTGCAGGAGGCTTCTTTCCCTAAGAAGTGTCTGTGCATTCTCCTGGATGGGGTTTTTGGAAGGGAAATTGTATGCCCATGCCCACCTTCGCCTGATAAACGAGACTTATCATCTGGGCAGCTCTGTGCTCTCACTCACCTTCTCAGGAGCTGGGGAGCTTTATGAAAAATAAATTAATAATGCATACCAAATTACATCTGCAAGAGACATTTAGGTGTATATTGCGGTCTTCAAAGATGATTAGATTTACATTTTGTTCAAGGAGACTTGTCACCCCCGTCTTCCAGGCACGTCTTGAACTACAAGTCTGCCAGTACAGCCCATCCATGCACGGCTGGCCACCCCATGTGGTCACAGCCACAGGGCTCCAGGTGCCAGGTGCACCGATTAGGACCATAGCCAGGAGAACCTTGACCAAGTGACTTGATTGGAGCCTCCAAAGGGAAAGCTGGAAGCTTCTGTGGCCAGAGGGCCATCAGTATGTTCTGCAAAGGGATTCCCACGGCTCCGTCGGCAGAGCCTGGTGTGCAATCAAAGGCAGCTCCATCCTGGATACTTAACACTGAGGGAAAAAAAGCCACCTTCAGAGTGGTTTGGGGGTTGGTTTGTTTTGTTTCGCTAAACCACAAAGAAGAGAAATACAGCAGCATTGATCGTTTCACCCTCGTGTCTACTCCGTGGTGTCCGCACACCAAGCGTGCTGCTTTGCAGCAGGAGGAGAGGCGGTATTTATCAGGGTTCAGAGCCAGTTCAGCCACACACTTGACAAATTATTTGTGGAATTGTTGTATTCATAGTCACTTAAATAAGAATCTGTCAACACGAAGGCTGAGCTTTGTTGCAGCGGGTCCCCTGGTTTTCCCCTGCACACCCAAGAATGATGGATTGGAAGTAATGCAAATTCACTACCATTTTATATGCTGGTGCCTTCCTCAGAGACAGGGAACATAGCTCAGATCATCTTGTAAAAGGCCGTAACTGTAAAGGCCTGCTTCTGTGTTGGAAGTCTTGCCTTTTCTTCCCTCTTTTTTTTTTTTTTCCAAATGGGACTTTAGAACAGGGAAATGGAATTCAAATATTTGCCTCACGTCTCCTTTTGGAAAGCGCTCCTCACAGCAGGTGCGCAAGCTGGCTTTTTCGGCTAACTCCTACATATGCTTGGCTGTGCTCTGTAATTAAAACAAATTGATAAATATAATTATTTGGTTTTATGGCAACTTAAAAGTTAATACCCCTTGGCAGGATGTTAAGTCTTAACTGTCAATGAGAACGTGGAAAAAGCTAGGGCCAGGGAGGCCAGCAGGGACAGTAACGTTTTACTCTGTTTCACATGGCCTGTGGAGCTCCTTATGCTTGGGTGGTGGGATGTTCTTTCCGCTGTGTATGAAGGCAGAGCTGGGTTTCACTGTCCCTCTGAAATGTGAAGAGTGTAGGTCTTTCCTAGTCTGCCTTCCCAGGACTGGAAGGCAGAAGGGAACATTGCCAACCCGGGCGATGCCCAGATCTGGAGTGGCTGATTCAGGTCTGGTCGGACACTCCGGGGCCAGTTGGAGGGGCAGAGCCCAGGAGGTGTCTCTCTCTTGCCTGGACAAGAATTCTTCTCATGTGTGGCAGGAATGGTAGGAACAGACTTGTTTCCAAAGATCTGTCTCTGGAATGAAGTTTCTTCAGAAAGGCCATAGGAGACTTTTGGTCCCAGGTCTGTTCTGTCCAAAGAAATAGCCTAAAAGTCACGAGGCCAGGGTTCCAAGCCTGGCTCTGGTCGGAATTCCATGTGAGCTTGGGTGAGCCCCAGCAGAAACAGAAGTTTGTCCAACCACCTGCTAGAGGCCTTTGTAAATGTAAATCTTTGTAACTGTAAACCCCTTTGATTACCAAACTCTAACTCAGGAAAAGCAACTAGAGAGCATGCCCCACAAAAAGGCCCAGAAAGGAACAAGAATCTCTCTCTCCCTCTCTGCCATTTCTCTTCATTTAGAAGCTTTGTGAAGCAATCCTATTGCCTAAAAACTTATTCTTTTAAACCACCGTGATTTGGGTGGAGTGTTGTATCTGTGGCCCCTATCTTTTAAAAACTGCTGGAGAACAGTAAGAAAAAAAAAAAAAAAATAGAAAAACCCAAATGTAAAAACAAAATCCCACGTTATATAACACGTCCCCTCAATACCACTGAAAAATATATGTAATATTTTGAAATCACTGACTAATTATTTCTAATCATTCCATAATAATTTATGGAGACACTCTCTCCTTTGGATGGGTTCCTGTTTTGATCTAAATGTATTCCCGAGCACGCTGTCAAACCTCCCAGTTTGGCAACCGATTTGGTTTTGCTGAATTTCTTTCGTGTGTCCAGATCTCTTGCCAATGAGGCTGTGGAACATATTTTGACAGCTTTGTCGCTAAGTTTGTTGCTACTTGTGTCTGGAACGGGTATCAGATTTCAGAGATTAATCTGTTTGTTTCCTCCTGCTCGCAGTGTCTGCAGGAGGCCACTGGGTTGCCTGGAGCTGCTGCCATCCCTAGGGAGCGGTCAGGCCTTGTTTGATGGCCAGCAGGATGCACGGGGCATCTCAGCAAAGCCTGTGTTCTGGGTCTGGGTGCCTGGCATGCAGAGCCATGTGCCAAAGGTGGCCATTCTGTACCAGGATGTCGGTGAGAGGCCAGGATTTCTGCAGCAAGAGGCTGGGATCCACATGAATGTTGACATTAGGCTGGATGTGGCTGTCCTCCAAGCCCTTTTTGCAGCCTTTACATGAGAGCTTGGTGCATCACAAACTGGAGACAGAAACCTCACAAGACAAGAAGCCTGCATTTCATTTCTTCTTTTGCATTTCCTTCTAGTCTTACTAGGTACTACTGTTTTCCGATGGGCACTTCCAGAATCTTCTAGAAGAGTGGCTTTCACAGCAACATCAACATTACCTGGACACCTACTAGACATTTTCAGTCCACCCACCTCTTCCCAGATCTACTGAATCAGAGACTGTAGAGGTAGGGCCCAGCCATCTGTACGTTAGTAAGCCAACCAGGTGATTCTGACACACACCAAGCCTGAAAATCACTCCTCTAGATTGCCAACCACATTGTCTCATCAAGGTACATGAGTTGTAACTGATGGTTGATCCTTTTTCTTTTTTTTAAGAAAGTATCTTTATATTTGTTTGTGTGTGCTAAGTTGCTTGTCATGTCGGACTCTTTGCAACCCTGAGGACTGCAGCCTACCAGGCTCCTCTGACAAGGGATTCTCCAGGCAAGAATACTGGAATGGGTTGTCATGCCCTTCTCCAAGGGATCTTCTTGACCCAGGGATTGAACCCATGTCTCTCTTGTCTCCTACATTGGTAGATAGGTTCTTTACCACTAATACCACTTGCAAAATTCCATCTTTATGTTTATTTTATTTTATTTTTGGCTGTGCTGGGTCTTCATTGCTGGGTGGCCTTTCTCTAGCTGTGGTGAGTGGGGACTACTCCCTAGTTGTGGTGCACAGATTTCTCTTTGTGGTGGCTTCTCTTGCTTCAGAGCACAGGTTCTAGAGCATGGGCTCAGTATTCATGGCTCATGGGCTCAGTTGCTCCAAGGCATGTGAAATCCTCCTGGAGCAGAGATCAAACCCAAGTCCTCTGCACTGGCAGGAGATTCTTAACCACAGGATCACCAGGGAAGTCCTGAATGTTGATCCTTGAGCCCTACTTAAGTTGCATCTTGTCTGTCTTTGATCACCAATAAGTTTATTGAATCAACTTATAAAATAAAGAGGCATCGCTGTCAAGCATGATCATTTACATGTCTGCCACTGTGTTCGCCAATGGGGAGCTCAGACTGAACACACACCAGCTGAACCCGGAGTAACTGGCAGGTTCACAGAGCAGAGGCAACAGTACCTGGCAGTTATTGTCTTGTGGGACAGTGCAGGGTACCGCGAGAACACAGAGGATGGGCATCTTTGCTAGGTGGACTGAATCAGGTGGAAGGAAGCAGGGTCTAGGAGGAAGGCATTGTGGGCAGAGGGCCTGGCTGTACAAGGGAGAGAAACAAGAAATAATGTGGGGGCATCAATCCAGGAACATTAAGGAAGATGGTATGGCTGATGAAAGAGTGAGGAGATGCGAGGGTGGAGTGAAAAGAAGAGGCTAGATATTCCAAGGCAGACTCAGGAGTTCGGGACCATTGAAGATGTGAAGCTATACCATGGTGGCTACAAAGTGGAGAACAATTTGGAAGGAGCGCAGCTAAGGGCATGGAGATTGCCTTCGGGGTGTGGTGATCCATCCATTTAATCAATGATCATCACTAAGTGCCCAGAGAGGCAATTAGCCTGTCGATGTAGAAACCAGGCTCTGGGATCAGTTGGAGCAGATCTAGTTTGCTTTGGGAGTTACTAGCTTCGGGGTTTTGGGCACAGTTTCTCTGAGCTTCCTTCTCCTCATATGTAAGTAACAATAATGATGATATTCACTCCAGAGAATTGTTATGTGAGATTACGCACACAAAACATTTATACAAGTGCCAACACATAAGTGTCCAATATAAGAAACCACACTATTGTTGTTATTATTATTATTATTATTATTATTATTATTGTGTGTTGGGAATTTTTGTTAGGTGCTGAGGCAACAGTGAATAAGATAGAGGTAGTGGACTGCATGCATGGTGCATATGCACGAGAGACAGCGGTGGTCTGGACCACGCTGATGGTGTGGGGGTGAGACAAGACTAACTCAGTCAGTACTAAGGGCATATGAAGGAGGAAGGTGTCTTTGGGCTTTGCAGTTTGAGTACATATGGTTGAGCCCTCCCTTGGGACTGGGAATGAGGAGGAGAAGTAGGAGGAGAGCTCTGGGATTGGGAAATGGTGAACTGTGCTTTGTATCTGTTCTTGGGGAACCTGTAGGAGAAAGCGTCCATCAGAAGTCAGATTCCCAGTATTGGAGCATAAAGAGAGACTTGCACTGGGGCTACTGGGCACATGTATATACAGACCCAGCAGCATTCAAGGCCCTTGTAGAGAAGCTGTCATGCCTCTAGGCTCATCCTGGGATCCCTACCTGGGGAGTCCTCGTTGTTTCACTCTGTCTTAACTGCCTTTGGTTGTATACATGAAGTCTTGTGTCTGGGAAGTCCTGTCTCCTCAGATGTTTCCTTCCTGGTTCTGCCATGCATGGTTCCCCCACTGAGATGTTTTCTGCTTCTTCCATGCCTGGCACATCCCAGAGCCAAAGGAGAAGGGCATGTCTGAATCATTCTGTAACTTACAGGATGACATTTCATTGCTGCTAAGGAACTAACGAGAATGGTCAGGAGAGTAGTCATAGAAGCCATGTCTAAAACCATTTATTACTATGTTCCAGGAGATCATCATGATGCTGTTGAGTCTGATGAAATTTTCAACAAAGGTCTGTCTGGTCAAGATAGCTATTCTTGCCCCTATCCTTCTCAGAGCTTTGCTCTAGGTGGAGACTTTCACGATACAGAAATCCAGAAGACATTCCTCCATTATCATGACTTTGGGGGAGAGTGGGTATTCACAGCTCATAGTCTAGAGAGCAGAACCCTGGGGAATGGGACATAGTCTGAGTGTGTTTACAGAGGGTGGAGGGGGTTACGGAGGGTTACATGCTCAACAGCATAGGTGTGGAAGCAGCGATGGGGTGGAGGTGGGGAGAGGCTTGAGTCCAGGTCAGGGTGTTTGTACCAAGCACAGGATGGTGAAGAGCCAGTGGAAAAGTGCTCTGGGTAAACCTTCCTGTCTCGGGTATTGCTACAGGTTTGCCATGTCAAGAGCCAAGTGCCCCCTAATAAACACAACTTAGCTCAGAGTGCACAACCACTTTGAGATGATCCAGAGTTGCAAAGAACAGAACCTTGAGCACTCAGATCATGCACTGCAGAAGTCATGCAGCACACTGGAAAAGCATCATAGACACAGATGTTATATGTGCAGGCAGGTGATGGACAACACTGAGGGGATAGAACTTGAGATAATGAGGAGAAGAGAATGTCATCCACTCCAAGGGGACAGCTTTGGCCCAGTTACACACAGAACGGTGTCCACTGTGGCCAGATATTCCTATTCTTCAAGGAAAACCTGGATACCAAGTATATATGTGCAATTACCAAGTTTTAAAAATTGGCAATTGATTTTCATTTATTATTTTTAATCCCATAGAGCCAAGTAAAACATTACGGTGGGGCTGGATATAACACTTAATGCTGCCAGCCTGTGATACCTAGGAGTCAGGAGGTCCATGGAGCTTTTAACTTCACTGGAGAGCAGTTGGACTCAGGACCATCCCTGATGTGGATACTCTAGGATGGGCAACCTTGGGAAAACAAGCTGTTGGGGGTCATGTTTTGAGAGAACTTTGTTCTCTCATTTTCTCTAAGCAGCACACCTTCTGATATCCTATTGGGTTGGGACAGGTATAAGTGGCAGGTCCCATTGCCAGCCTCAGGCCCCTCCCTGGAAGTCCCTGCAACTCACAGTCATGAACAACTGAAGGCCTGCCTGAGGACAGGCACAGCTGGTGGGAGGGCACGGATGGCTCGAGCCCAGGCCAGCTACACAGGGAGAGAGGGCCTTGGAGCTCTCGCTGATGCCTTTGAAAACTGGTCTTGGGTAGGGGCTTCCAATTCATGGTGTGCTACCCACCTGGGAGTCTTCTGTTGGCCTTCCTTTTGCTGGGGCAGGGAGACCACTTACATGTTATATAAAATGTAATAATGTCATTGCTTCCCCCTGGTTTCATGCTGATTGACTTTTATAGCTTGCAAACATTATGCTAGATTGGTAAATTGCAATAAATTTAATCAAGAATTATTTTATTCAGCCTACTAATGAGGAATAATAGCGTATGTATCAATTAGGCCTGTCAATTTGTGTGAAGAAATAGATTTACAAAGGGATAGTAAGCAAAAAAAAAAAAAATCCTTGGTATCAATTCACTTCATTATTTTTAATTTGCTGTGAATATTGAGTGTTTCTAACACAAAATCATTCCTCAATTAAAATAAAACAGCTGTACTGCTCTCGGCTCCTCATCCCTTGTTTTTGCTTACAGATTAGCAGTTGTCATTGGTTTCAGTCTGTTGTCATCTCATTAATTTGCACCCATAAATGGGTAAAAAAGTATTCTCAACTGTCAGTGAAAAACGTAACTGAGCAAAATGATTTTCTCATGTTTTGGGGAAACAGCAGGGTTACTGCAGCAACAAAGGAGTGGAGGACGTGGAGTGGAGTCATGGGAGAGCAAAGCCTGCCCTGCTTGGTTGGAACACTTGATAATTCTCCAGACCCAGCCTTTTCTGGAGGCCTTTACCATATATGCTCTGATCAACTATTCGTAAACCTGGCCATAACTATAGCCTTCTCTCTGTCCCCACAAAACAACTTTGTCAAGTCCATGTCCATTCAGGAGATGAAGGCTTTTTCTCCTCCTCATGTGACTGAACTGTTTGTGTCTCTTTCTTTGACTGCAGAAAGCAACAAAAGCCAAAAGCAATGTGCATTTCTGAGCCAAGGCCTCAAGGGGCCTTGCATACTTCTGTGCTGTTTCTCTTAGAACCTTGGGAACCCCATAACAACAAGCCTGTGCCAAGCAGATGGACAATGAGACCACAGAGAGGAAGACACACCATCCCATCTGAGGTTCTCTTAGACTATCCAACCTCCTGGTGACCTAGCAGTTGACTGCTGATATGCCAGTGAGCCGAGTCCAGAAGAACCATCCAGCTGAGCCCAGCACAGACTGCTGACTCAGAATGGTGAGCTAGGCTGTTGCTGAGACCATGATATTTTGGAGCAGTCTGTTACATGGCAAAAGCTATCTGATACATATCCACTCTTTCAGAGCAGCCTGACGTTATAGACTGGTTGGAAAAGTAAGATAGGCTTAGTGTGAGATGTCCAGAGCCTGGAAAGGACAGAGAATCACGGAATAGTTGGGAACACTCAGGTGATTGTATCTTTAGATGTCCAAGTGTGAAAATATATATGTGTCTTTATGGATACATACATAAGTGTACATGCTTGTTTATATGTGACACCGATAGCATACAGTAACTGTCTCTCTGTGAAACCCAGAGGTGGTCTCCTTCTTCCTCAGTCTGCTCAGACTTGTGACCTGGCTCCCAGTCAGATAGAAACAGTTTACCATTGCCGTGAGACTTTCACCATGTGTAACTGAGTGACTCATCTCTCTCCCCAACCTCTACATGTCAGCAGACTCCTGGATTAACACCAAGTGCTCATGAATGAATCACTCAAGAATATCCTGGGAAGCCAAGGAGGGCCGCAGTGGATCTCCTTGTGTGGCCACCGAGGTCTGAGCCTGCAGCATACTGATCCAACTGTGGTAAGAGTTAAATTGGTGGAACAGCCCCAGGATCCTCACTATAGCCATGTACAGAGAATATGGGCCAGGAAGAGGAAGGCCATGTCCAAGGTTTGATTCCTGGGTTGGGAAGACATGCTGGAGAAGTGATAGTAGACTACCCACTCCAATATTCTTGGGCTTCCCTTGTGGCTCAACTGGTAAAGAATCCTCCTGCAATGCAGGAGACCTGGGTTCAATTCCTGGGTTGGGAAGATCCCCTGGAGAAGGTAAAGGCTACCCACTCCAGTATTCTGGCCTCGAGAATTCCATGGACTATAGAGTCCATGGGGTCACAAAGAGTCAGACATGACTGAGTAACTTTCATATATGTGTGAGAGTGTGTGTGTGTGTGTGTGTGTGTGTGTGTGTGTGTGTGTGTGTGTGTATCTCCAATGTCATCCAGGATACTAGAGCCAGAGGCAAGCAGCTGACCAGCACTCAAGACACCCACTCTAGTCCTCTTTCTGCTGCCCTGAGTCACTTCATTGCCACCTTGCCTTCGAGGCCTTTCATGGTCTCCAGTGCCCAGTGCTAGTCCTCTCCATGAATCAGGATGTTCAAGAGACTTTCAGAGGAGAGAGACAAATTCAGCCATCAGGTAGAGAAATAGCTTGGGGCTCTGACCCTGGTGAGGGTCCTGGGTGATCGTGGTGAGTGAAGTGATTGTGAATGTATGAAGACCTCCCTGCTCATCCCAAAATGATGATACTTGGTGCCTGTGCTGAGCTTTTACAAATATCATCTAAACCACAGAAAGATAGCAGAAAGACCCACCTCATTTTGACTATGGCCAAAAGGGGTCAAAAGATTTGTTCTGCTCAAGGTCACACAGCCTCTAAAAGGGGAAACTGTGACAGAGTCTGCAACAAGGTTCATGACTCTCTGATACTCAAGAGCTCTCTGCGGGGTGTAACTTGGTCTTTGCTCTTCAGTCATTAATACCTTAGTGCAAATTAAAGTGTCTCATTTTTCTAGGACTATTTCTTGAGAATAGGGCACTAACAGAAAGCACTTGGAGATGGAAATGCTCCCTGCTGTCATGACTTGGGGCACACCTTAATGCTCTGAATGGCACCACTCAAGCCTTGAGTGAAGCAGCTCATTCAAACCACAGGACAAAAGAAGGGGAGGTGTGCTTTTCCAAGGACCATCTATGTACTGTGGGACCAGGAAAGGTGGAAATTAGTGCAGAAGAGGCCACACAACACATGTTGTCCCACCATCTCCCCCTCCTCTCATGCAGTGAGCTTTAAAGAAGTTCTCTTCAAAGCTGCCCAGGCAAGGATCCTTGGGCTACCTCTTGTTCGTGCTCTCTGGGGCTCCTTGGGGGTCTCTGGCTGAGAATATATCGGATATTCTGTGCACAGTTGTCCCGTGGGTCACCTTCCAGAGTGTGAAGAGTGATGACCCTGTTTGTAATGCATCCTCCCTCCTGCACTTGGAGCAGTGGAAATTGATGGGATTAACTTGTGTTTATAGGTGTCTTTGGTCTTGATACATCTAAGATGTCTTATAAACTGTTAGTCATATAGCCGACAAGCTATTTTTGGGGAAAGTAGTAGCTGTTAAACCATGAGGGATGGCTTTACTGGACAGGACGGTCTGCGGCTGGAGAATTGCCCCCGCCCCAAGCATACAGTTACCTACTTGGACACTAAGTGGCCCTGGAATGGCAGAAAATTCACAGACCTGAGAGTCAAGGGAGCCAGACCCGATGCTAATTTGAATCTGAGCCTGATACTAAGAGCTCTGGCTCGACCTCTGGTTGAGCCCATGTTACACCTGGCTGGATGCTGAAGGAATCCTCACATTGACTTTATTTATTTATTTATTTTTTCTGATGGAGCAAAGGCATTTATTCAGCATAATGTGGGCATATATATACTGTCTTACAAGATAGCCTTTTCAGCAAAGATAAAAATCTTGCAACTTACCCAGAAAACATAGGGCTAGAATCC
>ML664203.1:123156-215501 GCA_007570785.1 Antilocapra americana
TGAATATTCAGGGATTGATAAGGGACATCAGAAAACAGCACACAGGAAGCCTCCTGCCAAATGTTCCCTGACAATTCCCCCTATTTTATTATATTTGTAAAAGAAGATCTTGACCATATGAGTTTGTTTCGTATAAACCAATCTTATAGGAAGTCGATGATAATCAACAACAAAAATTGACTTTAAATGATTGACCCATCACCACCCTGCACTATCTACAATGCATTCTGAATTAGTGGTATAATAAATCCTACAATTATCATAATAATAGTACATTGACTTGTGTGTATGTTTAAGATGTTAACATATAAAAAGTAAATATTTAAAGTTATAACATCTTTTATTAGATGTATCTTTCCATTTATTTTCTTTCTAGCTATATGCAAAGTCTCAAACACTATGGGTATCTTGGTTGGGGCTTCCCAGGTGGCTCAGTGGTAAAGAATCCACCTGCTCTTGCAGGAGATGTCAGAGATATGGGTTTGATCTCTGGGTTGGGGACTCCGCTGGAGTAGGAAATGGCCACCCACTCCAGTGTTCTTACCTGGAAAATCTCATGGACAGAGGAGCCTGGTGAGCTACGGTCCACAGGGTCACAAAGAGTTGGATTCGATTGAGCAACTGAGCACTACCTTTTGGTTAGGGCTTGAATGAATGACATAACCTCTGGGCCTCTACCGTGTCATCAGAAATGGAGTTGCTCCTTCCCTGCTGGCTTCTCAGGGCTGCTGCTGGGAGGAATTGTTGCATGGAGCCAGAAGATGCTTTGAGGCTATGAGGTGCCCTACTCTACCGTGGAATGCTGGCTTTCACCATGAGGCCCTCTTGAACCAGTGGTTCCAGGAGCCCTGACTCTGAATCACCTGTAAAATCAGAAGTCTGAGAGGAAAGACAGGAGCACAGCCCACAGCACAGGGCTTTTCCATGCATAGCAAATAAGAGTCAGCCCCTTACGTACAAAACTTCAAGTTTCAAACTTTCAAAGATGCAAACGTGCATTCACATGTCCAGTCACATAAGTTAGTTCACAGGTCTGACGTCCATTGTCAAGTGAATACATCCTCTACAAGTGATTATGCTTTTGTGTGCTTCAGTGAACACGAGTGTATAGAGTATAGTAATAGAGCATCTTTATTTCTGGAAGCCTAGGATGTCAGGAAGCATGAGTGTAGATACATTTTTAAAAATTTGTATATCTATTATTTATTTATTTTTGGCTGTACCTGGTCTTTGTTGCTGCTTGAGATCTTCTTCAGTCACGGTGTGAGGGCTTTTCATTGCCGTGGCTTCTCTTGTTGTGGAGCACAGACTCTAGGGCACATGGGCTCAGTAGTTGTGGCATGAGGGCTCAGTAGTTGTGGTTCCCAGGTTCTAAAGCACAGGATCAATAGTTGTGACACACGGGCTTAGTTGCTCCTTGGCATGTGGGATCTTCCCTGATCAGGGATCGAACCCATGTCTCCTGCACAGGCAGGCAGGTCTTTACCACTGAGCCACTAGGGAAACCCTGGGATAATTAGGATTGAATTCATCAAGGAACCAGACCCTTGCCATCAAAGTCAGGCGTGAGTGAAGTGTCAGCCTGCCTTCTATCTCCTAATGCTGATGATCCTTCAGCGTTACCATCTCCCACCCCTTTTCCCTCCTCCAGTCAGTAACTCTTCTTGCTTACTCACTCAATGCCAGCCTCTGTATGCCAGCTGTTATACTGTACTATTGTGCTTTTCAAGGTACTCTATTGTAAGATTAAAAATGTTTTCTTTATTTTTTGTTTTTGTTAGACTTTTATGTATTATTTGTGTGAAAAGTATTACAAACCTATTATAGTACAATACTACATAACTGATTGTGTTAGCTGAGTATCTAGGCTAACTTTGTTGGACTCACAAACAAATCGGACGTACGAACATACTCCTGGAATGGAATTCATTTCTATGTAGGAGACTTACTATAGTGATGACTATTAGGGCCAAGCTTCCTTCCTGCCTTGACCTTCACTTCATCCAGGCTCTGCAGCAACCCCACGCACTGAAGATGGTTGGTGGGTTTGGGCATTGGTAACAGAGCCTTCTGTCCCCCAGGTTGTCCAGCAGGCTGTGCAGCTCCAGCGTCCCCGGTGTGCAATTTCTCCAGCTTGCCCGGAGCTGCCCTCTGCTCGGTGTGGAGCATCAGATGAGATCATAGCCCATGTTGTCATGGATGCAGATTTTTTATATTCCAGTTTATTTCCACATGTGAATATCAGACATTGGCTTGGCCATCATGCTCAGAGGGAGGTGAAAGGTTTTATGTGAGTAAGAGTTGATCAATACCTGAACCAGTCACCTCCTGTCTGCCTTTGGGAGCTTTGTCTCCACTGGTGGGGGCGGGGATTAGTCATCCGCAAGCCTGGGAAGAAGATAGATGCCTGCAGGGTGGAGATGAAATGCACCTGCCTCAACTGCCCCCTAAAAGTGAGAGAGAAATCATCTGTTTCAAAATGAGCCCCTTCATTTTGGGGGAATGCAGCCTTTTGTTAAGATTGGAAATGGGCTAACAACGTTTTTGAAGCAAGGATGAAAATATTAGGATCAATTCACATGATGTCAATCCTCCCAATAGAACCTTAGAATTTAGCAAAATGGAACCATTTAAGGGCTCTGTGATATTTTATCAGCTGCTTGGATGTTAGGCTGCTTTCTTGCTGCTCCCCAAGGATGTCTCATCCAGATTTGGTGTTGCTTGTTCCCAAGTGGAATGTGGGGAATGGAGAGCTGAGTGAGTTTAGACTTGGTACAGAGCCAATCCTGGTAATTTAGGAACCAAAACTCTACTCTTCGTGGAGCTATTAGCTCTCAATATTATGGAAGGAGCTTTTCTACCCCAGACAAATGAGAAATGAACCCTCCCTCCTAATGGTGGGTAATAACTCAACATCATTCTCTTAAGATCTATGGGCCAGAGCCCTGCCAGTCTCCCTTAGAAAACGGCTGACACATGGCTGTTTCATCCTCTGCCCCTCCTTCTCCAGCACATGTTAATAAAAGTTCTATATAAAACAGAGTGATAAAGGAGATTAATACTTTTATTTCTCACACGTGCTGAACTCCATCTTTTCATCTTGAATTACCCAGTTGGAGTGTCTACACCACCTGAATTAATTAACCTCATCATTGTCAACTCACCAATCCATCGAAGTCATTGTAGACAAGACCTCCACTTCCTAAATAGAAAATCTACCACACATGCCAATGCAGAGGCAGTCACGGTCTTGAAAGCTGAGTAGGTATACAGCCACCTTCCTAAATTATTTTCAACAATTACCCACCAAAGAAGATGACTTGCATTTTCATGACAGACAAGTCTGGATCTTGAAGGTCCCAGTCTATTATTTTGGCATTTAGCTCAGCAATGCCTTATCTGAATTAGTAATGTCTCTTTCCAGGAGGTAGAGAAATTAACAGGAATTATTTCTGGATCTATTAGCTGGGACGGAATGAATATTGCTTGGGGTCCAGCATGGAACCCCACTTCAGCTGCCAAGTCATCAGTCTCTTTCTTCATTCTGGACATGTTGAAGCCCTCAATAAAAGGCCTCCTTTGAGGTGAGGGACTGGGATTGAGCCCCAGGTGGCACAAGGGTGAACGTCCACAGCTCGGAGCTCTGATTGTCCATCTGTGCTCAGGCTTGAAAGGGGTATGGTACACTGTAGAGCTCTGTTTTAAGCTAGTCATGTACTTAGAAGATAATCTACTTACTGGAGCTGGTGGAACCAGAACTGAATTCCCCAGGTGACTCTCAAAAAGGGAACCTCCAGAGGCACCACACTTCATAGCATCTGGGCCAGAGCTGGCTCTCAGAGATGCTTCTTTTTTAGAAATTTTAAAATTTTAATAATTTTTTGGTTCTGCTGGGTAGAACCAAAATAAAATTTTAAGATTTTATTTATTTCTTGCTGTTTGGGCTTTTCTCCAGTTGTAGCCCGTGGGAGCTACTCTCTAGTTGCAGTGCATGAGCTTCTCATTGCAGTGACTTCTCTTACTGTGAAGTACGGGCTCCGCAGCACACGGGCTTCAGTAGTTGTGGCTCCCAGGTTCCAGAGCACAGGCTTAAAGTTGAGATGCATGGGCTTAATTGTTCCGCAGCATATGGGATCTTCCTGGATCAGGGATGGCACTCGAGTTTCCTACACTGGCAGATTCTTTACCACTGAGCCACCACAGAAGTCCAGAGATGCTTCTTGAAGGATAGGCCATGTCCATCTAGCACCCAAAGGTGGTAGTTGTCCCTGGGCTTGTTTGTCCTGCCCCCCTGGTGAGGGGTTCCAGGCCTACCAGAGCTGTAGCCCCAGATCACATCTCCTTTCTTGTTAGGAAAGCAGCCCCATTCAAGAGCTAACTTTGATGGAACATCTGCTATGTGCTTTACATAGGCTTTTACAAACCCTGTGAGGGTGGTGCTTTATGAATTCCCATTTTAGAGAAGAGAAAACAGGCTCAGGGAAGCTGAGCCATGCCCCCTCTTGCATGTCTCACAGCAAGAGATGACTGTAGCGGAGAAATTGGCAGCTAGCTTAGAAGCCCCAGGCCATGGCTAGTGATAGATCCTGGCCAGTTGACCAGAGCCAGGCTGTCCGGCATGTCTCAGTTAACTGGACTAGTTTAAAGAGAAAAATCAGGTCATTAACATCTATTCATGGGCTCCCGTGAGACCCCAATGGAGGACACCCAGAGATATGAGAGCCGACTCTGGGGAATGGAGTCCTGGGTGACCAGTGTCTGAAAAGCTCTGCTCATTCATCTCCTGACCCACACTGTCACCTTGTTTTAGGGCAGGGAAATTTACACAGCACATAAGCTGTAAAGGGCAAAAGTCGTCTTTTGTTTTCCAGCTTTATTGCAGTATAATTGACAAGCTAAATTTGTGGATTCACAGTGTATGGTGTGATGATTTGATACATGTATCCATTGTGAAATGGTCACCACAATCAAGTTAATTAACATATCCGTCATCTCACTTCTGTGTGTGTGTGTGTTGAGATCGACTCTCTTAGCAAATTTCAGTGTTATTAACTATGGTCACCCACCGCACATTAAAGCTCCATCCAGATATTACAAGTTCTTATAAATACTTGGTTCTTATAAACAACTGAAAGCTCGTACCCTTTGACCATCTGTCTATTTCTCCCAGGTCCAGCCTCTGGAAGCCACCATTCTACTCTGTTTCTGGGAATTCAGGTTGTTGTTTTTTTTTCAGTTTCCACATATACATGATTCCATGCAGTATTCTTCTTTCTCCGTCTGACCTTTCTCATTTAGCATACTACTCCCCAGGTTTCTGCAAGTCATTGTAAATGGCATGGCTTCCTTCTTTTTCATGACTGAATATTATTCCATTGTATATAAGTGCAGTCTTTATCCATCCATGGACAGGCATTTAGATCGTTTCCATGTGTTGAATATTGTGAGTAAAGCTGAAGTGAACAGGGGTGCAGGTATCTCTTTGAGATCAAAGGTGGCCTTTAATTAATATGATGTGGAGACTTATTTGGCCACCAGGCAGGGCCTAGGAAAGAAATAAGAGGCGTGGCCAAGTGCAGAGCTAGACTGCCGGGGCTGGAATCCTACCTCTGTCATTTACTGGGTGACTCTGGGCAAACTGTCTACAGTCCTTGTGCCTCAGTTTCCTGGATGTCACACTGACGCTCTTCCTGGCAGGGGAAATGAAAGGTATTTATATGGGTAAAACACGTTGTGAGCACTGTGTGGGCTGGCCACTATTATTATCATTATAAAAAACGAAATCCTAATTTGAAAGGGCCATGGAAATGTGCCAAAGCACACTCTCACCTGTTCAGAGAGTATCCCTCTCCCATCTGATTCAGTTAATGTAAAGCTAGCTGGTTAAAAAATTCTGTCCATGAGCCCAGCTAACTCTGTGTTCATCCTGACCGAGTTTTGTCACCATCGGTGGCAGACTGAATATAGTTGTAACTAAATGGGTAGAAACTGTATAGCAAATAATAGCTTTGTAAAATAATCACTTATCTGAAAATATTTGGCTAGCTAAAGAATCTTTATTGCTTTGTAAAATCATTCCAAAGAGTAATTACTTTGGAGCTTTAATGATCCAGTCAATTTGTTTACCATTGGTTTCTAAATATATAACATTTCTTTTGCTTATAAATGGAAGTTATTTTCAGTCTGATTTATGTTGCCTTCCGTATACTTCCTTCACCTACGAGTCTTCTCCTCAAACTACTGGGTCCTTGTCTTTTCAACCGGTAGTGACAGCTGAGGGTTTATGGAAGAGTCCAGTGGAGAGTTTAAAGAGTTTATTCTGTTTCCACTCTTGCCTGCCTCTCCACCTCTAGAATCACAGCCCTGTTAATAAAGGAAGTGGGATGTGGATGGAAGGAGAGCTCAGAGTCTCTGGGGGCCAGAGCGGTCAGGCTGGGAGCATGGCGCGTGTGGACGCTTTGCCTCCTATTTGTAAATGCTGGTCCTCAGCCCCATCTCTGTAATTAAGAATTTTTCAGATTCATCGTGAAGGCAGTGCCGTAAGGTCCATGTGAAACTAGCTTTGTGAGAGGAATGAAGCTTTATTTAGCAACTGCCCAAGTGATGGTGTGAATTCCTGAGCTGGAAATAAAATACATTTCCTCTGCTGGCAAGCAACTCCCCTTGTGAATAACCAACTGGCCGGAGGAGAGCTGGAGCCGGGAGGGTGGGAAGGGGGCCCCGGCCAGGAGCGCCCAGGATGCTCCAGCCAGGGAGGTCCTGCTGTATTCTGGAAATCCCAGGCCCAGCTTCCCCCTTGCCCCTTACAATTCCCCTCATCCAGTGTAGCTGGCGAGTGGGCCACTGGGGCACCCCTGGGTCCCCGAGGACCTCTCCAAATTGCCTTGTGCCCGATTTCTCCTCCTTCTCGATATGTCTCGAAGTGCGTGCTGCAGCCTCTATCGTATGGTGATGGGTAGAGGTGGTGCGCGTGGGCCAACAGTGCCCTGCCTTAACACCGCTTTTCCTTTCTTGGTGGCAGGAGGCCGTGGGGTACACAGACTATCCCAGACCCCACTCCCCGTGAGGCCCCAGGCATGTTTACCACGGTGCCAATAAAACCGGTGCGATTTATGGCTCTGCTTTTTAATTCATTCAATTCTCTCTTCATTGGGAGGTTGATGTCGTTGATCTATTTTCTCTTGAAACAAATAAAAACAATATGTGCTGACACTGGCTTGGACTTTTGACATGGACCAGAGAGGTCAACATTTAATTTTATATTTATAGACTGCACGGACAATATTATCTGTATTAAAAACTGCTCACTCAATCCTTGTCATTTTACAACTTGGGTCAGAGGCTCCCATCATGGCGCTGGGTTTTCTTTTCCCATCTCCTCTTTTTCTTTGTCTTTCCCTCTTCACCCTTCTCCACTCTTCTGTCTGTTTCTCCTTCCACTGCCTGATGCCCTTCCATTTCTTTCTTCATTGCTTCTGTGCTTTCTGGGACCTATGCTCACCCACCGTCTCTCTCTCTCTTTCTCCCTCACGTTTCTCTCTTTTCCTCTTTCATTTCTTTCCTACCCTTCATCTCCACTGTATCTGTCTCCCAGGAAGCACTATTATGTACGCCAAAAGTGAGCTCTTGGATTTGATGTCTCTGGTCATCCCTCGAGCTTTCCCTATGAAGGGGGTGTCCTGGATCAGGGAGGAGGCAGGAACAGGGTTATTAACGCCGGGCAGTTTTGAGTTTTGACAATGAGAGCACTGCCTTTCTTCGAGACAGCTTTTGGGTGATTTCTGCGTTTAAACTGCTCCTTCCTCAAACCCCAGGCTCCAGCTCTCCCACCAGCAGTGGCAACAGTGAGGACCACAGCAAAGCCCTTATCATGAGTGGAAACATCTCTTTCCTGAGCTTCTAGGTCCTGTGTTTATCCAGCAGAAGTCACCAGAAGTGATGGGACATATTGCTTAGTGATGGATCTAAACAATCAAATGGTTTGAAAAATGAAATCAGGGAGCAGCAGGGAAGCTGTCCTGGGAAGAACTCTGGCTTGCCATCCACCAGCAATCTACCTGGGGCCAATGAGTTAAGTTCATTGAGATACCATCTCTGCCTCTAAAAAGTGAGACTATTGATGGTTACATTCCAGGGTATGGGGTCAGAGGTTGTGTGTGACTATTGTCTGGCATGTGGCCTGGGACACAGGAAAGAAAGAAAATGAAAGTGTTCGTTGTTCAGTCGTGTCTGACTCTTTGCAACCCCATGGATTGTAGCCCGCCAGACTCCTCTGTTTAAGAGGATTCTCCAGGCAAGAATACTGGAGTGGATTGCCATTCCCTTCTCCAGGGGGTCTTCCCTGACCCAGGGATCAAACCCAGGTCTCCCGCACTGCAGGCAGATTCTTTATGCAGGAGGTGTGCAGTAGATGGAAGCGGATGATCATCAGCATCGTTATCTAGTTATTGGGGGAAAATATCATTTAGTCAATGACAGTATTGATGAGGGATCATTTTCAAAATAACTTGTCTGTGAAGATGCAAAAATCAGGACATCTGTTAGAGACGTGGCCACCTGGATGCTGAATCAGTTACCTCCTAGGGCCATGAGTCACTTGCTCCCTGAGGCCTCGTTATCTGTGTGTTGGAGGCAGAGACGTCCTCATCCTTCCTAGGTATCTTTCTGGGGGCTGTTAGTTGTAGTCTGAACACCCTGTAGCGTGCAGGCTGCCAGTGGCTCCTCTCGGATGGGTTTTACAGATGACCCCCCCATTGAGTTGGCCACCAGGGGTGTGGCTGCGGTCTCCACTGATTGGAGTCAGTCTGCTTCTGCTTGTGGACAAGCCCACCCACTCCCCAACACACACATACATAGTTTCTGTGTCCTCACCTGTGAAATCAGGGTAATGATGCTGCTCCATCCACAGATGACAGGAGGATTAATTAGATGCTATATTTAAAAGACTTTAGATCCTTGGAGGAAAGTGCAGTGTAACTGATATCTAAGAAGATAAAATATTTAAGACATAGCCTCCAGGGGCCGTTAATCTTATTGTATTTTCAGCATTTTAGAAATTTTGTATGAAAACATTCTTTAAGAAAGCTTCTCTGTGAGACAGCTGAGGAAGAAACACTTCCTAAGAGAGTATAATAGCTTGGCATTATTCTCCCGAGATCACCCTCCTCCCTTTCCTGGCGGGCTCCCTGCCTACCAAGATGGTAGAGATGAATGGCTGTCCTGAATCTTATGGTCCATCTCTTGGGCCAGTATTAATGGAGTGGCCTATACAAGAGAAGTAAGAGTGACGTCCAGGGCCATCAGAATACCGGGGCAAGTCCAGGACAAAGAGATTTTCATTCAAGAAAATAATGAAAAAATAAATTTTAAATAATGTCATTTCTTCAATAAAGATTGTATAGGCATGGTGTTTTTAAGCTGCTTGAGATTTAACTTAGGTTGATCATCTTGCTTTTGATGATGAAACTGAGACCTAAAGAGATTAAGTGATTTTACCAAAGGCTTTTTTTGGGGAAATGGAGACCAGTGCCTAGGCCTGTCAATTACAATGAAACTAAAGAAGCTTAAGTTTCAAGTCTGCTATTTGTATGAATCTCTTCCAAGACCCTGTGCCTACTTTTGTGTTAATAAAGGATAAAATTTCACAAGTTTGGGACCCTGCTCTATCTGGATCTGTCTTGGACTTAGGTTTCTTGAGCCTAAATGATTTTCACTTTTAGATTCTTAGTGTTCTATTCAGATTTTTCTGGACCCACTTAAATAAGCTTGAACAGAAATGACCAATTCATGAAATTGCTTTTGTTGATTTTAAAAAATGTTTTATTTTTAATTGGAGAATAGTTGATTCACAATGTTGTGCTAGTTTCAGGTGTACAAAAAAGTGACTTAGTTATGCATATTCATATATTTGGGCTTCCCAGGTGGCACTAGGGGTAAAAAAAATTGTCTGCCAATGCAGGAGACAAAAGAGATATAGGTTCGATCCCTGGTTTGGGAAGATCCCCTGGAACAGGGCATGGCAACCCACTCCAGTATTCTTGCCTGGAAAATCCCCATGGACAGAAGAGCCTAGCAAGCTACAGCCCATAGGGTCACAAAGAGTTGGACATGACGGAAACTATGTAGCATGCATGCATTCATATATTTAATCTCAGGTGACTCAGTGGTAAAGAATCCACCTGCCAATGCAGGAGACACAGGTGATATAGGTTCCAGCCCTGGGTTGAGAAGATCCCCTAGAGAAAGAAATGACAACCCACTTCAGTTTCTTGCCTGGAAAAATTCCATGTGCAGAAGCGTCTGGTGGGCTACAGGTGTCCATGAGGTTGCAAAGAGTCAGACACAGTCAAGTGACTGAGCACACATACACACATCTATATTAATGTATTTATTCTGTTTCAAATACTTTTCCCACATATGTGAATAGGCTATTGAGTAGATTTCCCTGTGCTATACAGTAGCTCCTTGTGGATTATTTATTTTACAAATAGTAGTATGTATATGCCCATCCCAACCTCCCAATTCACCCCTCCCCCTTACCCCACTTGACAACCACAGCCCATCCTTTAAATTTGAGTCTATTTCTGTTCTGTAAACAAGTTTACCTACATCATTTTTTTTAGATTTTACGTATAAGTGCTACTATATGATATTTGTCTTTCTCTGCTTGACTTACTACACTTGGTATGATCATCTCTAGGTCCATCCATGTTGCTGCAAATTGCTTTAATCTCATTTTTTACGGCTTAGTAATATTCCATTGTATATACGTACCACATCTTCTTTGTCTATACCGCTGTTGATGGACACTGAGGTTGCTTCCATGTCTTGGCTATTATAAATAGTGTTGCAATGAACTTTGGGGTGCATATATCTTTTTGAAGTATGGTTTTCTCCAGATACCAGTTCATGTAATTGAGAAGTATAGGGTATAGGTGATTTCAGGTATAGCTGGACCAGGATCTCAACAATGCAATCAGAGCCTTAGCTCTTTCCATTCTTCAGCTCTTTGATCATGCATATTGCCTTCTTTCTCAGGAAAGTTATCTCAAGATAGGGCCAGATTGCCCCCAGCAAGTTCTAGCTTCAGCTTCCAAGTTAAGTAAACCCCCCAGGACAGGGTGCTTCCTCCTCTGTAATTCCAGCCAGATACCCAGGTAAGCTCCTCAGGGGGTTATCCTATATGCTTATGGCTGAACCAACCTGTCTAGCTAGGGTGATGAATTTGGCTGCTTTGCTAAGTCACACCTCCTCTCTAGAGCTGGGATGTAGATTCAGCTCTGTCTCTATCATCTGGATTTGTTACTGCATCAAACTCAGTTCTCTTTCCTGATGCAGAGCAAAGTCAATCTATTGACACTGGGTTGTGGTGAAGGAAAGCATAGTGTTTATTTGCAGGGCTTCAAGCAAGAATGGGAATCTCATGCTTAAAAGACCCAAACTCTGTGATGGCTTTCAGGCAAGGGTTTTTAATAGGCAAAATTAGGGGTGAGGGTAGCAGGGAATTTAATCAACTCAAGGACGTTTATCTGGTTGGTTGATAGTGAAATAACAGAGTGATGCTTCAGGTAATCGCGCTTTCTGGTTTCAACTAGTCTGGGCTCTACATGCTTGTGCTCAGAATGTGGTCATCACCCTCTAATAGGTGGACGTCTTGGTTTTTACAGAAAAACTCAAAGGTATATATCAAAATATTATCTATATCCCTCCAAGAAGAACTAGAAGTCCTGTGACTCTATTGTTCTCGTAATTAACTGCTTGAGTGTGATCTTTGGAACTCAAGGACTCAGAAGGGTCTGTCACTGGGAAGACCCCACAGGGTTCTGCTTGGTTTCAGACTAAGAGGTGAGAAGAGATGGCTCCCCCAAAGAAAATCAATATGGTTTTATTAGAGGTAGGGACAACTGATGTTGGGCTGGCAAAGTTAAAAGTTTATTTGTGCTGATGATCTTACATTTAGAGACACTCATCTCTCTATATGTCCCAGATCCTGTTTCCTGTTCAGATGAGCTTGTTGCTGTTCAGTCACTAAATAGTGTCCAATTATCTGTGACGTGATGAACTGCAGCATGTCAGGCTTCCTTGTCCTTCACTATCTCCCTGAGTTTGCTCGAACTAATATCACTGCGTCAGTGATGCCATCCAACCATCTCATCTTCTCCAACTCTCACAACCATACGTGCCCACTGGAAAAACCATAGCTTTAAGTATATGGACCTATGTTGACAAAGTGATATCTCTGCTTTTTAATTCACTATCTAAGTTTGTCATAGCTATTCTTGCAAGGTACATGCGTCTTTTAATTTTGTGGCTGTGGTCACCATCCACATTGATTTTGGGGCCCAAGAAAATGAAATCTGACACTGTTCCCACATTTTCCCCATCTGTTTGCCATGAAGTGACAGGACTGGATGCCATGATTTTCATTTTTTGAATACTGAAGTTAAGCCAGATTTTTCACTCTCCTCTTTCACCTTCATCAAGAGGCTCTTTAGTTCCTCTATACTTTCTCCCATTAAAGTGATGCCATCTTCATATCTGAGGTTGTTGATAGTTCTCCCAGCAATCTTGATTCCAGATTTTGATTCACCCAGTCCAGTATTTCCCATGATATATTCTTCATATAAATTAAATAAGCAGGGTGATAATATACAACCTTGATGTACTCCTTTCCCAATTTTGAACCAGTCCATTGTTCCATGTCCAGTTCTAACTGTTGCTTCTTGACCTGTATACAGGTTTCTCAAGAGGCAGGTAATGTGCTGGTATTCAAATCTCATTAAGAATATGCCACAGTTTGTTGTGATCCACACAATCAAAGGCTTTAGTGTAGTCAATGAAGCAGAAGTAGATTTTTTTTTTAAATTCCCTTACTGTTTCTATGATCCAGCATGTATTGGCAATTTGATCTCTGGTTCCTCTGTCTTTTCTAAATCCAGCTTTTACATCTGGAAGTTCTCAGTTCATGTACTGCTGAAGCCTAAATTGAAGGACTTTTAGCATGATCATGCTAGCATGTGAAATGAGTGCAATTGTACTGTAATTTGAACACTCTCTGGCATTGCTTTTCTTTGGGATTGGAATGGAAACTGACCTTTTTCAGTACTGTGGCTACTGGCTGAGCTTTCCAAATTTGCTGCGATAATGAGTGCAGCACTTTAACAGCATCATCTTTTGGAATTTAAAATAGCTTAGCTGGAATTCCATCACCTCTACTAGCTTTGTTTATAGTAATGCTTTCCAAGACCCACTTGACTTCACACTCCAGGATGCCTGGCTCTAGGAAAGTGACCACACCATCATGTTTATCTGGGTCATTAAGAGCTTTTTTGTGTGGTTCTTCTGTGTATTCTTGCCACCTCTTCTTAATATCTTCTGCTTCTGTTAGGTTGTTGCTGTTTTTGTTCTTTATTGTGCCCATCTTTGCATGAAATGTTCAGATGAGCTAGATGCCATTAACTTTGACCAGCCTAGATGGGTAATCAAGTATCAGTCAGGACCATTTTTTTTTTTTTGCAGATGAGGGTATGGACTGAAGATAAAGAACTACCTCCTTCTTTCTCTCCCTAGCCACTTAGCCCTGCATAATCTCATGGAATTTAAACCAATTCCAAGCAAGAACCTCAAATTATCTGAGATTAACATGCCACACAAGATAATGAAGATTCACATGAGACATTAGATTATAGAAAACTAAAGAAATTTTCGTTCTTGTGCACACAAGTTAGTGGATCCAGATTCATATTCTCTGTGTGTTCTTGGCAGATTACGTCATCTATAGGAAGTTTCAGATACTCACGGTGCTTCAGATGATGAACTGGGATTATTTGCTTCTTTAAATTGGGACAATAAGAAGGATAAAATCTGTGAGCAGGAGCCCTTTGAAGCAGACATCTGTCCTTCCCTCCCCTGAGCTAGGCCCCAGATTCCATGACATTCTGAGGACCTTCGGAGAATAAGGGACCAGTTTGCCATGCACTGGGCATTTTCAATATAATTGCACCATTGGTTTCCTGAGTGTGACATCTTGCCTGATTACACTGCCTGTTCAAGGAAGTAAGAGTTGCATGAGGAAGGCTTCTGTCTGGTGACCTTTATTTTGGCGGAAAGCTAATAGACATTCCACTCTGCAGAGAGGATGTTCTCCGGGGAATTTGCACACTAATACAGACTTTGCCTCCATCATTGTGTTTAATTCAAAGAAGAGTTACATTGAAGTTTTACCTAATGATTTGTGCAACATTTTTTCATAGTTAAAGGAAACTGATGCACACCAATCTTTAGTACCTTATGAACAGAGCTATTTCCCTTCCCCACCCCCTCTCAGACTCGGAGCTGTGGGTGATTATGTGGTTGTAACAGAGCAAAAAGGGAGATGAAAGAGGTTTTCTACTGTGGGTGATGAGAGCCTATGCTTTCTGCTTGGCAGGGGTACAGGAAGATCTCAGCAGGCTGGTCCTGACCTGGATTGTGTGAAGACCATCCATAGTCATCATGACTGTTATCTAGACGATCATGAGCCCCTCCAGACACCTCTCCCTCATCCATGCACCATCTCCTCATGCAAGTATTCTCCTATACTACAAAGGGGGAACAGTGAAAATAAGAAGGAAGTGATCAAAGAGTGGGCGGATAGTGCCTCCTGTCAAGAAGAAGGGGCTGCCAGGGAATTGGGCCATTCTGTCCAGTGCCCACCCTCTAAGTCAAAGCTCAGAAAACACCCTAAGAGATGTAGATCTGGCTGACACAGTATTCAGTAATTTCACATTGAAATATCTCCTGCCATAGGTATTCTCCAATTTTCCCAGGGACCCACCATTCACCAATGCCTTCTCTGCAGCTTGATGGACACACTTAGGTTACCAGTTTGTTCCCTGGAGTTGGCAATCTCTTCATCTGAGCACATTTGTATTCTGCATACTGAGTGAGACCTCTGAGAGATCATAAACCATGAAACAATTTTGGGGTGCATCTTCCTGGTCTTCACAAGAAGAAAGATGGCAAACTTCACCTCTTTTCTGAACTGTTACAACCAGTCCTAAGCAGCTTCTCTCCAGTCTATTGTCTCTTCAAATCACACCCTGCAAAGGGATCATAAATCAGCTCCCACACACTCCCCAGCTGTGTCCTAAACTCTTCAGAGAAACCTATTGTTTGTGGTTGATGGCCAGATCTTTCCACTCAGCATTAAGGGCATTCAGGACCCTTCATACATGGTCCCAAGACATCTTTCCAATCATAACACCCTCCCTCTCTGAGCCCCACCAGGACATGAGCCCTCTCTCAGCTCCTGTGCCCACTAGGAGCACAGAAAACCCTTGGGTGCTCCATGTCTTCACGCCAACACTTTGGGAAATGCAGTAGGGAGCTGTGTGACCACCCAGCATGTTCATACTCTTCCTGTGTGCATGGAAACCATTCTCCCTCTCTCTAAGCCATGCCAGGGTCTGTAGGAACTCTGAGTGACTTACTCACGTTCAGCTGCCATTCCATCCCTGCAGTTCCTACAATCATCTTGGACTTCACCAAGAGACATGCCAAGCAACCTGTGCTTCCCCCACCTCCTGAGACTGGTCCAGGAGCATCCTTCAAGGCAGGATTGGGTCTCACCCCGACTGTACCTTAGGCTCACCTAGGAGCCTGAAAGATCCCAGCGGCCAGTGCAGGCTCCAGAGCAATCAAATCAGAATTTCTGGTGATGGGATAGGGTATCAGTAGGCTCAAAGCAGCCCAGTGTGCAACCAAGATTGAGAAGCACTGCTGCAAATTCATAAATTGTTACCGGGGTCCTCAGCATAGCCTCTGGAGCCTTTAAAACACACACACACTCCAGCCTCACTCCAGACTAATAAAACAAGAACTCCAAGGGTGGCTCTTGGCTGCTAGTATTTTTAAAGAGCTCTAGAATGAGTCTACCCACTAATATACAGCAGTGTCCAGGTGTTTCTTTAAAACAAGACTCCAAGAGGGTAATGAATGGCTTAGTAGAGAGTGAACCATCCATGTAATGGCACAGTGACCACTTAGTTCACAGTCCTGCCAAGCTGCAGCCTGAAGAAACATCCCTGGGCCAGGGCAGTGGGCTCAATGAACAATCCCATCATCCCTCCACTATCAAGGAGTCAACTTATCCTTGGCTGATCATGTTGGTGTTTCGGTCTCAGTTTGCAGATGCCAAGAGATCCAGGTGAACCCTTGCCAGTCCTGTGGCAACTGTCCATTGCTTGTGTATCCTCTGTCTTATCTCCTGGGAAAGGTGCTGCTGTCAGTTCTGTCCTAAGTGTCCTGTTCCCCACTGCATGGGAAACACAGACAGAGGATGGTATTGAAGCAGGTGCGAGAAGGTGGGCCAAACTGCTTGGACTTTTGGCTTGAATCCAACTAGAAATGCCTCCCTCTGTTGGATAGCATCATGGTTACCATGGTTACCTGCTTACCATTTTACCATTTAGTCATTTCACACTCACAAGAGGGGTACCCATGTAGGCTGTGGCTCTATCTCACAATTGAGATTTAATGTTTATCATCAGTGAATACAAGTCCAGACCTTAGCTGTTATCATTTATTCTACAGTTTCTCATTAAGCATTTTAGAGTTCTCAAACTTTAATAACTTTAGTTATGGGTAGGATAAAAAACAATCTTCCTGGTAATGAGCAGAGAATTTTCTTCTTGCAGATAATATTAGACTTGGATTGTGTTTTCCAAAGTACACAATTTTCCTTCTCTCATATGGTGCCCATTTCCCTCTGCAGGATCTGAATGCTAATGTTTCTAACCATGTAACGCAGGTATCCTAAAATTTAATAGATTTGCCTTTAAATGCCACTTAGACATTGTTTCTATCCTACCTATAACCCAAGTTATTAAAATTTAACAGTAAAAAAGACTTTATGAAGACCTGTATTATAGTGCAAGAGATAAGCAAGTTCAGCACCACTCTTAACTGGAGAGCAAACATTCAGTGTGTCAATGACAGTCAGGAGGCTTACATGGACATGGCCACTTCAGGCCCACTACCCTGGCCCAAACTTGTGCCCGTGAGATTTTCGACTTTCATGAACCTCTGGAAACTCGAAAACCACGATTTCAGCCTTAAAACAGTTCCAAAGAAGATATGATTGCTCCTTTGGTGTAGAGTGGCTCAGCTGATAAAGAATCTGTCTGCAATATGGGAGACCTGGGTTCTATCCCTGGGTTGGGAGGATCCCCTGGAGAAGGGAACAGCTACCCACTTCAGTATTCTGGCCTGGAGAATTCCATGGACTGTTGCAAAGAGTTGGACATGACTGAGCAACTTTCACTTTACTTCACTTTGCTATATAGTATATTTTTCCTGGGAGAAACACCTACCAGTAAGAATCTGTGAACTAAACATATGTAGAACAAGTACCCATTCAAGTTTGCCTGGGGGTGCAGCTGTGCAAACAGTCTGGGATTTGGCACAGGTGTGACTCTCTGCTGAGTGTGATCACCTTTTGATTTCCTTTTCTCATGCAGTAAGTCCAGACTGTTCCAAAGCTGGATCCTAGAATATCTGATGCCAGAGGGCACAGAGCTAGCCTTCACCTCTGTTGCTTCCCAAGTTCCTGTATGAACACTCCACTCCTTGAGGAAGGAGTTAAGCAGAGGAGCACAAAGGCAGGAGAAGCCCAGGAAGGTGAGGATGCCTGCAGGCTACTGGGAGCTGGAGTCTGAAGGAGCAGTGGATGGTGAAAGGGAACCAAAGAAGATGGAGCTTGAAATGTGTGGGGTGAGGGCTCCAAGGAACTGCGTGCAGGTCTGCCTGGTGCAAACCTAGAGCCAGCTGAAATGGAGCCCTTCCCCTCCCCTTCCCCTCTTCTACATTGATCCTGGGAGAACCATCTGAGAACTCTGCCTAAACTCCTTGGGCAGAACCTGGGCTGCCATGTGATACTAGGCAGCTGGTGTCTTCCCTTCGTACTATGGTAGTTAGGGTTCCCAGGCCCCAAAGTGATCCAGTAGGTGGACAAGCTGGATCCAATACGTGTAGAGATGTCCATTCATCTTTCTCTTCCAGGAAGAGGCCTAGCAGGAAACATCAGTGCCCAGCGGCTGAGGAGGCCTGGACTGACTCCTTACAATCATTCACCCCTCCATCCTCTGCTGGCAAACCGATAGCCAAGGACAAGGACGAAAGCTGGGGAAAATCACAACCTGGACCCCGCTGTGTCACATGAACTTGAAGGGTGACTCCATGTCCAGTGCTGGTAGAAAGGCTGCAGAGGGGAGTTCAGCTGTCCTGGAGGCACTGTGCTCAGAAGCAAGAAGCCAGCTTCACTAACTCCTGGGTGAGTGGGACCTCATCACATCGTGGTGGCAATGACGGTCCCGAACATCTGGCTATAAGTTCTTGGTTGTAAGGTGTCCAGGGTCCAGGAGTATCTCTGTCTGTGGGCCCAGGATGAAATCAGTCCTGGGAAATCCCTGGTAGAGAGTTTCAGAGCCCCAGAAAGTAAGCGGGGTTTTTCCAGGGAGGCGGACAGGAGTTCTGAGCCACAGTTCTATGTGCATAAATATATACATGATCTTGCTATTTGAAGACAAACATCCCACTGACACATGGTTTCAGGGAACCGGGGAAAAATCATTTGATAATAAGCAGCTATCAGTCATGCCCAGCAGACAGATAAAAACGATGGTTAGTTGCTTAGTCAACAAAGCAATGGATGCATGTTCAATGTCTCCAGCTCCTTATGAAATAAATTTCACTCACAGGAGGTGTTTAGTGAATACTGGTAAGGCTGATGCTTCAGTGTGGTGAAGTCAACATCCCTAGCAGACAGGACACAACTGGCAGCCCATTCACATCTCTACAGCTTTTCTTCCAAGTGTAAAATGACTCAGCTTTTGTGTGGTTCTCAGAATACATCTTCACTGCTGTGGAGAGACTTGATTGCCGGACATGGCCTGGGCCAAGGAGTGTCTATTGAAGCCTTGCTTGTTGAGCATCTGGGGTTGTGAAATGGCAAATCAAGGGCCAACTGTGATCCCAAGGATGACCCCGCTGAACTTGCTTGCCTGAGTGACGCACACTTGTGTTTAGAGCCCAAATGCCATGGCCTTGCCTTGTATCTCGCCACATAATAAATTGTAGCCCTCACATTAACCGGTCAGGCTTCAGTGAGAACCAACGTGCAGCTGCTGGTGGGGCACTGATCAATACAGCTTTCTATTTATAGGATTGTTACAAATGGAAGTTTTATTTAAATGAGACAATGCTGAGGAGTACACAGAAGATCGATCTGATAAAATACAGTAAAAGAGTTTAATCTGGGTTTGATACCCAGCACACTCGCATGCACACACAGTGACACCCACCTCCATGCTTTCCTGAGAGACAGTATATTGTGAAGAAAGGTCAGCAGCATGCCCAGATACCCCTAAGGTAATCAGACTCTGAGGATGTGCTGCAGCGGGGCAGGACGCTTGAGAAAGAGCAGGGCAAAAAGCACGGAGAAGGGGTTGGCCTGGCACCAAGCTCCAGGGACCCTGGGCTACAGTTCCCTCCATGACTGCCTGGCTGTGTGGCCGTGGAGAAGGACCTCTTCTCTCTGGAATTCCATCTCTCTATTTAAAGATGAGCCCACTCAACTCTGACCCTGTGGGGTTCCCCCAAAGGAACATCATCCTAAAGGAGCCACCACAAAAGGAGAATAATACTTTTTCTGCCTTGTCCATCCCTAGTTCCCATAATCCAGACAACCAGGATCTGAGGACCTTCAGACACAGGGAAGTGAGATTTCCAACCCTCGCCCCACCGAGAGTGTGCTGCCTGAGCAAGGTTGGTGGGCGGGAGACATTTGTCTGGAGACTTCTGGCAAAGACTCCACGTTTGTGGCCTTGTCGAACTCTCCCAGCCATGATGGGACACCGGGTGGGCTTACTACCTTCCTCCTGGGCCTCTGACTTATCCTCCGCAGGTGGGTACAGCTGTATGTCAACCGATGGAGAAGATGTGAGCATGAAAGGAGGCGGGGTCCGTGGGATGCCACACCCACTGCTTGGTGCAAGAGATGTGCCCCCAATACTGGTTGTGCTCCCCGGAAGTCAGTAACGAGGATCACCTGAGCCAACGGGCAAGGTTAAGTTGTCAGGCTGCTCATGTCTGATTTCAGACAGCCCAGCATCAGCCTGGTACCAACTTCCACACCCATCTGATCAGGAAAAGTGGTCCCAGCTGGAACCAGGTGAGATGCTGTGTTCTCAGCGCTCACCTCCAGTGAAGGAAAGATGCTGGCAGCGGTCACTCTCCCACCACCCAGGTCTCCTGAAGACTCCTTCTCTCCTTTTCCAGTTTGATGCCACGTACTCTGCAGTGGCAAGGGAAGGCCTGGCTTTATCACGCAGGCTTTCAACAAATACTCATTTCAGGGTTTAGGTTTTCCTCTGCAGCATGGGCCAGTGTCTTGTGACAGGTGGGGGGGATCCTTGGGCAACAGCATCCAGGTGAAGACCCTTCCTCGTGGCAGAGTTGGGATGTTTATCTGGGGCAGGAGGAGGCAAGAGCCTCGAATTCCTCTCCAGGAAGAATTCATGTGCTGCAGTCTTAGGAAATGAAAGTTTTCTTTTTAATAGCATGGAGAGACTTCATCTTGCATATTAGAAGTTTACCAGGTATTAGGTAATTTGGATCATAAATTCTCTTCAAAGTGACCCATCATCTCAGTATTTATTTTTCCCCCTCTGAAAGGATGGGAGGCATAAAAGCAAGCTTTGTAGTTTTATATCTGTCAGCTTGTCATATAAATATCTCAGTAACAACTGATCTTATCATCATAAAACTTCCATTTGTATAGTTAGACATGTCCTGTTGGCCAGTTACATAAAAGTCAAGCACACACAATATTCAAGCCTCTGCAGGCCAGGCTGGCAGCCCTCCTCTGGCCAGCTGTGTTGGCCACAGAGGGGTGTGCATGTGCTGGGCTGGATGGGAGCCCCATCAGAGAACGGAGCTTCTGGGGAGGCCTCGGTTCCCCACGCTGGAGGGTGTTTCCTGCAGGGTTGACAGAAGGAAGTCCTTCAGAATGATGGGCGCCTGACTGCTCTCTCAAAGGGCACCATTAGGCCACAGCTCCGTAAACATAGTTCAGGTCCTTTGTGATCATGGTGGTAAATCAGGGTTCAAGTTCACTTTTAGTCAACTCTGTCAGGAAGTGGGGCTGGAAAATGACAGAGCCGATAGCTGCTAGTACCACCCACTGCCCTCCAGCAGACCCTGATCTATTGGGAGGGAAAGATCCTATATGAACAAATGCAGTCCATGTGGGAGGTGCGGCAGCTGAACCTCGAGGATGTAAGGAGGAGCCTACATCCTACAAGAGGATGTCAGGATCCAGAAGCAGGGAGGAATCTCTGCTTTGCTGGGTGATTAGAGGGTGGGGGTGGGGGCAAGAGTCTAGAGAGCTTAACCCCTTGGGGCATGAAGGTTGTTCTTGGTTTTGGACTCAAGAGAGGACTTGACATCCCATGCATGCCATTGAATGAGACTATCTAGTTTTCCTAATACTTATTGAAGACTAGCTGTATGCCAGGCACTGTACCAGGGCAAGGGGCACAGTGAGGCTCCAGGCTCACCCAGCCCCTGACATCCCAGAGCTTATAGTCTAATAGGGAGAAGGAGTGGAAGCAAACTGTTACCCAAATAACCGTGCCCAGTCTCTAGCTCGAAGGGTAGTGATGAGGGCTCCATGTGATAAGGATCTGAAAGGTCCCTGCTGGCTGAGCTCCTTAATGTGCTCAGTCATTGGCTCACTCTTTGTGACTCTATGGACTGTATCCCACCAGTTTGCTCTGTCCATGGAAATTTCCGGGCAAGAATACTGGAGTGGATTGCTATTTCCTACTCCAGGGCATCTTTCTGACCCAGAGATTGAATCAGCATCTTTTTCATTGGCAGGCGGCTTCTTTACCAGTGTAAAGAATCCTGAACTCCTTTGGGCACCCCCATCCCCTCCCCCAGTCTTGCTCACAGGTGCGTCTAGAATGTGAGGAACAGAGATAGGCTGAGACCTCAGAGTGGCCCAGGAATCCTGGGGCATGAAGCTGAAAATGCCACCCCTCCATCCTCCTTGGGCCCTGCGGGGTCTGAAGAAGCATCTAGCTGAGTGCTGTTGAAGCTGGGACTTCTGTTCTAAGCATCCATTTGGAAACAGAAACTTCTTTAAAGGTAAATGTTGCCAAAATAGGCTCAGACAATGCCACTGAACATTGAGGAATAGTAGATGGGGCTCAGGGGTCAGGATAAGGGCTCACCTGGGAGCCAGGGCTGGTTGGTGAAAAGGTGGGTGAAGACATGTTGCATTATTCTGTGACTTTTTGTCATTTTTATGCTTTAAAAACCCCCTTTTATGGGTCCTTATTTAGGGTAAATGTGGCTTTGATCCCAACCTAGAAAAACAATAATAGCTATGCTGTACTGAAGGGCTACATGCAAAGTGCTTCATTAATATTCTTGACAGTTTTGATGCCACAAACGCAGTTTTACAGGCGGGATGTAGGGGAGATGCTTTTGATAGACTCGGGATTCAAACCTTAGCTGCCTGATGCCTTTCCCTGATCTGTGAGGGAGTTACCACACCCATAGCTCTGGCTTTGTCTCTCTGTCCCTTTTGGGTGGCCGTATGTGGTCACGTGCTTTGTGATATGGCAACACTTGTGAACCTAGGATGGGAATATGAATTTCAAGGGAAATAAAAACTGCTTTTGGCCAAAACAGTGTTCATTCTTTTACCAGGCAACATATCTTTTGGCCTGCTGAGCCTGGAACCGTCTCCCTCACCTGGACGTGTTCCTCCCTGAAGATGAAGCCCGAGTTTCTCTCCTCCGAGATGCTCTCTGGAGGTCCCATCTCTCTGGACTACCTTCTTTCTCTGACCCAACATAGCACCTTGCTTCCTTCTCAGGTACTAACCCTCACATGTTTACAAGTCATGCTCTGGTGCCTGTGCTGCCTGAGCTGTGCTGCTGTGTGCCCTTCAACATCCTTTGGACAAGGTTTCGGTTGAGGACATTGAGAACACCAAACAAAAATTTGTCCAAGAGACAATTCTGGATAAGCCAGAGCTTCAGGTCAGGTGTAGAATTCACTTTGGGGAACCCAGGCCACTGGGTGCAGGTCAGACACCCACAAGGGCTTGGGAACCCCTCAAGAAGGTTAACCAACAAGAACAGAGTAGGAAACACAAAGCAGGTTCTGACTTCCAGCTCTGAACATGCTTTCATCACCCATGACTAAAGGAAAACAGGAAAACGAGGTCAGGATGCGACCATCAGAGCCTCTCAGGTAGAAGACGATGGTGGTGATTTAATTGCTCAGTCTGCCACCCCATGGACTGTAGCCCACCAGGCTCCTCTGTCCATGGGATTCTCCAGGCAAGAATACTGGAGTGGGTGGCCATTTCCTTCACCAGGAGATCTTCCTGACCCAGGGGTCAAACCTGCATCTCTTGAGTCCCCTGCATTGGAGGCAGATTCTTTACTGCTGAGCCACCAGGGAAGCCCCAGGTAGAATAAGGTACGATGCAATTTTTAGAAGAAGCTGACAGTCTCCCCAAAGGACCCCCCAAGTCCACAGCCTACCCCCTCACCAGGGTGCCCTATCCTAATGCCCTCTCACCCACCTTGGTGCTTCCTCCAGGCATGAGGAGGTCACATAGGGATTTCCTGAACAAGAGGAACTTCCAGATGTGGTTAAGCCCCGATTAGAGAGAGGCACCATTCACCTTGTCCCTTGCTTGTTCTCTGCTTGATACACGACCTCATAATTTTCAAGCTAATCCTCGATTAACACCCAGGAAATTTGGGCCTTTTAATTAAAAGAAAGTCTAAAAAGAAAATAGGTCAATGGACCTTTCTGAAAGGTGGTCCCCAGCGAAGCCAAAGGCCTGCCTTGGTATTTCCAGGTTTCCCAGTGTTAATAGAATTTAGATCGCAGGGAGAATTTAGATCACAGGAACAGAAAGCTCCAGCCTTTTTCACTGACCCAATTTGAGAAGTAAAAATTGATCAGCAGACCAGCTGGGCATGCAGACATAGACCACAGCATTTGCATGGGCTGTTAAGAGTGTTATTCACAGCTTCTGGTGGAGGAGCCAGGCACGTCTCTGCGTCCAAAATTGCGTGCTCATAATGGAGAAACCCCTGCCTTTCATGCCCATGCATCAGGCCAGGGAGACAGGGCACAGCCCTCAGGTCAGGGAGAAGCCAATTGGGAAAACTCACAAGCCTGGAGGGGCAGGTAAAGCTACAGGAGAGGCTGTAGCATCTTTCACCTCTTCCCCCTGGTTGTCCTGTCTAGGGACCTGTGAAGGAAGGCAGTGACCTGGGGAGAGGAATTCCAGAACCCCCCAACTGTATACATTTTGTGAGTTGCCTCCTACATTTACCAGTGGATTAGGAAAATAATGTGTATTGCTAAGATTAAAAAAAAAAGGAGAAGAAATTTCATACTGTAAATGCACAGATATTAAGAGGGCAGTTTGATGAGTTTGGGCAAATGTACACATCAGTGTAACTACCAGCCTAATCAAGATGGACATTTCCATGACCCCAGAATGTTCCCTGAGGCCCCTGTCCAGTGATTCCCTTCCAGAGGTGACCAAAGTTCTGTCCTGATTTCTCTCACCACAGCCTAGCTTTCTCTGCTCCAGGACTCCAAACGCAGTAAATCATGCAGCGTGCATTCTTTTGTAACTGGCATGCATTGCTCAGCCTGTTGTTTGAGATTCCTTCATGGTGTTGTGTGTATTAGTAGTTTCGTTTTTTTAGTTGTTGTTGTTGTTGCCGAGTAATAGACTATTATATGGTTCTACCACAGCTTGTTTATCCATTCAACTTTTGAAATGTGAGAAAAAAGAAAATTCAAAGCATTCAAGGGACAAAAAATTGTATTTTAGGTCAGAATTAATAACATCCACAGATGTTTGCTAAATGTCTAATGTCTGCCAGTCATTGTGCTGGGTATGGTGAGTGCAACTGTAAAGGGAATGAATGATAGCATCGCCTGCCCTCATGGCAGGAAGATTCTAGTTGGAGGCACAGACTGTGAGCAAGTAATCAGATGCATGACCAAGATAACTTAGATCATGATACATTGTATGAAGGCAAGACTGCTATGGAAAAAAAGCCAAAGATTACATTTTTAGGACAGATAATTTGGCAGAGTTTTTTGCTTAAAATTGCTATTAAGATCAATAGCCTGATAAAAGAAATATTTGCATCAATTTCTGGTTTTCTGTTTAAAAAACACTCACTCACCAGTGAGTCTGGGTAAAGGGTGAAGTCCATACCTCATGCTGCCCTTTCTTCTTTGCCCTACACTTTACTAAGTCTGTGTCCTCTTGGTATATCATTTCTTGGCATCCCATGTATGTTTGTAATTGTTTAGTAGAGATTTCCTAAAAATAAGACTCTTGACTCTAAACACATGTGCTGTGGGATCTGAATTATATCCTCTAGAACAGCAAACACTCTCTGTGTTCAGAATTCCTGATACGAGTGTTTTCAAAGGAAGCTCTTTTCTCTTTATCTGCAGGAGTTCTGTCTTGAGTTCTGTAGTCTGCATTGTTAGGAAAGAAAGAGGAAGCAAGAGACACAAGGAGATATGTTAACATTCCATAATAAAGTAGTTCATGGCACAATTAAAATGATGTAGTAGAACAGTAACATGATATGCTGAATTTAAATAACTAAAGCTGATTAAGGAGGACATTGGAATTAAATGCTTGATGGAATTGACATAACAGATCCAAGATGGCCTCTCCACATTTCAGCTGAGAGATGGTGCCAACCATTGATATTTTTCCAGGCAAATTTGTTGATAGATAAAACATTTTTATAGACTTTCCATTATTCCTTGTAGCCATCAGCTTTTAATTTTCTCTTTCTAGTTAATATACTTGTGTATAATTTAAACAGAAAACTGTTCTGTTTCATCATAAAAGATTTGCCTGTTACTTTGGGTGTGTAAATCAAGCAGACAGCACAACATTCTTGAACTTGTTTTCTAAGGCATTTGTTGACAACAACAGAAAAGAAGATCACAGACACCGCCAATAAGCGTGGACATCAATTATTTTTTAATTGTATAGGAGTACAGTACACTAATTAAAACTAGTATATCTTGCAATGCCAAAGGCAAAATTAATTATTAATTTTTATTAATATTCAGAAGTAGCACAAGGAATGCATTAATAAAGATTTGGTGGTTGTGACTGAGATCTTGTTTAGCTTTATATTTTAGAAAGAAAAAAAAAAGGTTTGCTGGCTGGATCTGACTAGCAAAGCCTGCACCGGAGGGATGATCTTTATTGAAAAGGAACACACTCTCCAGAGTGGGTATTTAGTGACAGAAGATGAGATGTAGAGGAAGATTATTTGAAAACCCCCAAAGCTTGTCTATAATGGTTTGACTTGACAACTCTACATTCACCTGTAAAAGTGTTATTGTTACCTTAGATACTTTTGGTTATTAAATTGGGTATTTTAGTTAAGCCGTCTTGAGTTGACATTTAATAATTCATTTAGGAGCCGTGCACAGAATATTACCCAGCTCACCAAATCCAAGATGAACAGAATTAGTTTTGTGCACTAAAAAGATTTTGACAAGAATTTCTCTTTCTCTTCCCTCACCCCTCCTTCTTTTCTCCTCTTCTCCTCCCCTCTCTCTCCTCCTGTTTTTCTTTCCTTCTCTCACAGTCCTAAGAGAGACTTTAAGGCTCCCTTGTTTTATCTGGCAAAGACAGAAGCACATTCGTGGTTTGCAGACTGTAGACTTTAAGCCTACCCAAGGGCGGCCTCAAAATTGTGTTAGATGTACATGGGCATCAATCTGTGTTTCCTCTAGTCCAAGGGATGGTCTCTCCATTCCTGCAGCCTCTGATTAGATACCCTTCATGTCTGCTCTTTTGGAAGATGTTTTGCTTTTTAAGTCTATACCAAGAAAAACCTTCAATGAGACCAAAATCCTCCACCCTGCAGCGGTGGGAAGGCTGCTTCAGGAAGGGCTGCTTCAGGAAGGGCAAGCTGTTTAGCCACAAACTTTAAAAGGTTCCCTAACACATGCCCGTTGACCCCCAGTGGGTAGAACCATCAGAACCACATTCTCCATCGGCTCCCATTCGGGGAAGGCTCTGCCTCACTCAGCTCAATCCTGAATGTTCGCGAATCTTCAAGGGTGAAAAGGAGAGGAATAGAGCATTCACAGCTACAATGAAGCTCCCAGCAGCAGTAGGCAAAACTGTATGGTATAGCATATGCACAGTTCATGCCTTCCCTTCACACCTCAGAATACAACACGACTCCCCAGCAGGCTCAAGCTGTCACCATTCCCATGGGGATGCAGCTCTCTGAAGAATACTTCTTCTACCTGATGGTCCACCTTCCAGAATGCTGCTCCTGGGAAACAGCATTCAGCCAGCCTGAGCAGGCATTGTGCTTCCTCAGACATGTTGGAAAATTGCCTTTGAAAAAAGTCAGACAAAAAGTGGATCTGACTTCAGGCTGGCACCCTCTGGCGAGACTCACACGCCCTGGGGTAGAGGTGGCCACACCTTCAGGGTCAGCATGGAATCCCAAGAAATGCCTTGCCCGGTTGGTTCATTTCATACCACTGCAGTCCAGTGGGAGATGAAGGAGGCTGGTTAGTCAGAGCCAGTGTGGGAAGCATTGACTGCCACCAGGAGATGCCAAAGGTAGCTGGGTGGTCCCAGGCCCTGACTCCTTGGAATGCAGATCCTAGTGACCCACATCAAGAGAGAGCAATATCTTCATTTGTTTGTTTTTATTCCTCTGAAATCACATGGAGGAATATCACAGTGTACCTATGCCAGTTCATAAACATGATGATGAATTATTTTTTTTAAATATGATTTTTAAGAAAATTATTTCAAACAACAGCTATTGAACATCAACACCATTTGGGGGCCTTTGCTAAGCCCTAGGGATTGAGAATGAACTGCAAAGGTAGGTAAGTATATCAGTTAACTATTGCCACATAACGGACAACTCCAAAATTCAGGGACTTTACAATTATATATTACAGACGATGTATGTGGGTTAGCTGGAGTCTGGCTGCTTCTAGAACAGGCTTAATTAGGCAGCTCTGCTAGTAAATATTTCTCTCTTAACTACTGCTCACCTTGTCCCAGCTCTTCTATGCACTAGCTCTGTGATTTCGTCTAAACTCCTTACTCTTTCTAGACCTCATCTACAACACGCATATGGAAATAGGCTCCATCCCTTTGGATGGCTTGAATATAGGTGAGGTCTTGCCAATGGGAAGCACTTAGCACAGTACATATGGCACACAGGAAACAGTACAGGTTGGTCCGTAGTTTCACTAATCGGTCCAGCGCACACACTCTGCTGGAGAGACCCAAGCTGCATCTCCCCTTGTTGCAGATGTAGGTCCTGTTAATCACAGCCTTTCATCTTTGCTTACAGCTATGTCACACTGCTTTTTGAAGCAGATTTGGGGGAAGATTTGTTTTCATAAATCATGTTTATATGTTACTGAGGCTTTGTTTACCGGATGAGGGATAAGTTCAGAGCATTAGAGTACATGTCTGTAGAAATGGGTGGAGGAGAGAAAAGTCTGGGGGAGTTTTTGATACATGCAGAGATGTAAACTGACCCAAGAATCTGGCCTCAAAGTCAGATGGCAGGCTATTATATTGAGAAAGGGCCCGTCCCCAAGTAGAGCTGGGAGAGGTTTCTTTTCCAAGATCCCAGAGTTGTGTTAAGTCCTTGACAGTCTTATCTTGATTGTATCAAGAGCTCCTGGCAGGAGGACCTCTGGAATCCACCACGAAAACCTTGAGTGTGTCATGTTGGCAGTGGGTGTGTTAAAAGCACAGAGCCTCAGAAGTTGTTCAGCTCTTGGAAATCAGACGCTGTCTGAGGGAGTCTGCTATGCTGGCTCTGAACTTAGCCTCTGTAGGAGCCAGGCAAGCTCCTCCCACCAGCAGGGAAGAGAGTTTTCCTCCCGGGGGCTTTTTGTGTCATCTGTTAGTGAAGACAAGTCCTAAAGCTGTAGAAGCTCCTCTGGTTCGAGCACTTGTATTTAAGTAGAGCATGAGATGGTGTCTAGAGTGACTGAAGGAGCTTTACCACCAAGGAAGGCCCTCAGGCTTCTGGCCAGTGAGCATGAACATGGGATCGGAGAGTTGTTGTTGTTGTTTTTCTCAAGCTCTCAAACTGTTCCACTTTAAATATGTACTCACACACAGATAGATTCCCATTTTATTTTCGTTAATACCCAGTTTACTTGTCACCTCCTCTGGATGTATCCACCAATAATGCCATCGGTCTCCTCCACAGGAGCACCAGCTCCATCCATGGTTCATGCCTCTGTGGCATCGCTCAGCCTTGTGATTTTGAATGAATTCATCATACTCTGGACTATAGGCCCTTGAGCATACCGAGAGCGGCACTGGCCTCCTCTTTCTTCTGTATTCTCACTGCCTGGTACAGGCACTTGCTCTGAGACAGTTTTCAGGAAACGTGAGACTGAGCTGAAAGTACCCAGGCTTTTAGGTAGAAGGAAAATAACTCTAAATATGAACTCAGATCTGTAAGAAAGGATGAGGAGCACCAAAAATGGTAAATAGATGAAAAAAACTATACAATACTATGCAATATTTTTTAAACGATAACCTTTGAAGAGTGGAGATAAAGATACAGATAGAGATATACAAACACAGACACAAACAAATATAGATAAAGATAACAGTGTAGTTAATAGTATCTGTAGAATTAAAATATAAGGTTATAGTACCACAAAGCCTGGAAAGATGGGAAGGAAAAAGTAGACTTGTAATATTTGAATTTCTTACTTTATACATAAAATGGCATAATGTAACTTGAAAGTGGCCTAAAAAAAGGTAAAAATACACTTGGAAAACCATGAGCAATTAAAACAAGTGGAACAAAAGGGTATACTTAATGTGTCCAAGGTAGAAATAAAATGGAATACTAAAAGTGCTTAATAGATAAAGAAAATAGGAAAGAGAGGAAAGGGAAGAAAAAAAATGAGATCATATATAAAACAAATAGCAAGATGGTAGATGTAAATTCTAGCATATTAATAATTACATTAATTGTAAATAGCCTAACATAGCAATTAAAAGCCAGAGAATATTAGATGATGAAGAAGCAAGACAAATACATGATTAATATTTCCATATGGGATTGCTTCTGTGCGTCTTTGGGAAATTTATATATTTCTCCAAATAACGAGTCTGATAAATATCAGTCTAGAAATTGGGAAAACAGGAGAGTTATAAATCTTGAGCATAAATTAAAGCTTCACAATAAATATAGACACATTATTGATTCTAAGAAATCCACTGATGTCAACCCAAGAGCAAAAGAAGGAAGCACTGTTAGACAGAGTCTAAAGTTAAGATAAACATTTAGAGCAGATAGGAAAGGAGCAGGTAAGAGAAGCAACTGCTGTTGTATTGTAAAATTGTGATTATGGCTCTGTCATCTACTCACAGTAAATCATTCCTGCAAATATAATAACTAACAAGAAGTTTATAAAGTATATTTTATGTAAATCCTGAGTGGTGTTTCAAGAGCTACAAGCTTTGAATTCAAAATAAGTCCCTAAATTGATATTTTTAGCACATGAGCCTGTGACATGCTATATATGTTGTTTGACAGGTGATTCAAATGTGACATTACCTGAATACTATCCCATAACGTTCAGTAGCATATTCCAATGGCATGATAATCACAATAGGCTGTAATTCTTTGTAAGTACTTTTAACAGGAGAAATACAAATAGTGGACTATGTGAGTAGTGTATAATACTCTAAAATACTATTAGAAACTGATATTAAATCTGAAGAGTGACAGCTACAATGTCAAAACCAAAATCAAGACAAGCTGACAAAGTATTTTTATTGTTAAAAAGGAAATAATTTTATATGACGGAACATGTCTGCTAAAGCCCAATTTGTGGATACTTTTAGATGCACTCTTAATCAACTTTAATGAAAAAAGGAAAGAAAATTTTCTACATTTGTAATATTTATCATGAAAAAGGTAAATCTTACTGCATGTACCTCAATTGGTAAATATAAATTTAAATTTATTGTTATTCATTCTCTAAGTCATGTCTGACTCTGCGACCGATGGACTGCAGCAGGCCAGGCTCCTCTGTCCTGCACTATCTCCAGGAGTTTGCTCAAATTGAATGAATGATTTGTTATCTAACCATCTTATCCTCTGCCACCCCATTCTCCTTTTGCCTTCAATCTTTCCCAGCATCAGGGTTTTTTCAAATGAATCGGCTCTTCACATCAGGTGGCCAAGGATTGGAGCTTCAGCTTCCTCAACAATTCTTCCAATGAATATTCAGGGTTGATTTCCATTAGGATTGACTGGTTTGATATCCTTGCAGTCCAGAGGACTCTCAAGAATGTTCTTCAACAACACAATTCAAAAACATCAAATCTTTGGTGCTCAGTCTTCTTTACAGACCAACACTCATTTGTGCATGACTATTGGAAAAACCATAGATTTGACTATATGGACCTATGTCAGCAAAGTGATGTCTCTGCTTTTTAATATGCTGTCTAGGTTTGTCATTGGCACTAGTGGTAAAGAACCCGCCTGCCAATGTAAGAGATGTAAGAGACACGGACTTGATCCCTGGGTTGGGAAGATCCCCTGGAGGAGGGCATGGCGATCCACTCCAGTATTCTTGCCTGAAGAATCCAATGGACAGAAGAGTCTGACAGGCTGCAGTTCATAGGGTCACAAAGTCAGACATGACTAAAGCGACGTCACAGGCATGCACTAGGTTTATCATAGCTTTCCTTCCAAAGGACAAGTGTCTTTTAATTTCACGGTAGCAGGCACAGTCCACAGTGAGTTTGGAGCCCAAGAAAATAAAATCTGTCAGTGCTTCCACTTTTCTCCCTTCCTATTTGCCATGAAGTGATAGGACCGCATGCCTTGCCATGATCTTAGTTTTTTTAATGTTGAGTTTCAAGCCAGCTTTTTTACTCTCCTCTTTTATCCTCATCAATACTATAAACTTAAATAATATTCTGTTAATTCTTTAAATACATCTGAACGAAAAATTGTAAAGCACGATACCTTTTAAATTTCATAAATTATTTTCTTTTTCACATTTATCAATTTTATATGGCATTTATTTTGTGTTAATATTTCCTTTTCAGATGGAGATTATTTTACATGTTACTGAAAAATTTATGTGTAAATATGTACTTCAGCAAAGCAAAACAGTGAAATGAAAAATATGGGATAACTTGATTTAAGAAATTCCTTGGAATTTTATTTTTTGTTGAATATCAAAGATTAATATCTATCTACAAGAAACCCATTTTAAAAATATGGCACAAATAGCTTACAAGAAAGAGATAGAAACAGGTGTATCATGCAAAATTATTTATGAAGTAGAGTGACATAGGACTAAACTAATAGATAAAGTAGACTTCAGTGCAAGGGATATTAGAATATTAGAGGCAGAGATATTTCTTAAGATACAACACTCAGAATCTTCAAAAAACACAACAAACAAACATGTATGTACCTAAAAATACATCTTTGAGTGCATAAAGCAAATAATTATTGAATTAAAAGGAAAAAAGACAAATACGAAATACAGTTGAAAATTTCAACACTCCTCTCTAGTAATTCATAGAACAAGTTTAAAATCTATAAAGATACAGAAATATTTAGTAACTATGTCAGTCAATAAGAGTTCATTCACATTTATTGAATACTTTACCCAATAACAGCAAAACGTATTTTTTAAAACTTCACCTAGAACATTTACCAAGATAGATAATATGCTAAGTGATTTTTAAAATGTGAGTGTGTTTATATATTATATCCTATAATATTAGGAATATATCCTGGAGTCATACATGAACCACCTGGAGTCATGTATGAACCACCACCACCACTAAGTAACTTCTCACAATGAAAACTACAAGTCCAGGTGGCTTCATTGGTGAATTAAGTCAGGTATTTAGGAAGTAGAATTGCATCTTACATGGGAGTTAAGTTCTAATGTCCTCCATCAAGATTCTTAGCTCCAAAAGTTAGAAGGAAAATCAAACTAATTCAAGACCAAGAAAAATTACTAGGAGGAGTTTGGGAAACCTTTATATCCAGCAGATCTGTAGACAGGGAATGTGGGACTGGCAAAGATGCCCGATCACTCCACAGAAGCCATGTGGTCAGCACTGCTGAGCCCAGTCCTTCTGGCCAATACCGCCAATACCACAGACCTTACACATTCATCTATCATGTGGTCACTGTGCTATGGGTGCTTCAGGAAATGAGATGTGGACACACCGTCACCACCTCTCTAGAATAATTACTCACAGTCTCCACTTCATTGTTTCATTAAGAGTTAACCCACAGATTCATGTCCTTTTGTTCTATTGGCAAAAGAAATTAGAAAAATATGTTGTCATTTCAACCTCTATGGAGGCAGGCAGGCTCTGTCTCATAAACGTGAGAAAGAGCTCATATATAGGAAGGGACATCAGATGCTGGGGCACTTATAATATTATGTGCTCAATAATGCATGTAAGTAAAAAGAAAAATGTTTAATCAAAAATATCCTTTAAATCATCCCCTCCCTGCAAAATTCCTTAAATCTTTCAGGAATATGCCCACATACAAATATGCGAGCTTTCAGTAAGTCTAAGAGGGTCCCTTTTTTCACCAGTGTTGGAATAAATTGTTACTGAGTTAGTAGAGTAGAAAATGATGTAACTGGATTGCACTGAGATCATAAAGATTTTTTGCAGGGGCTTCACTAGGTCTTTGTTAGGGCTTCCTTAGTGACTCGGACTGTAAAGTCTGCCTGAAGTGCAGGAGACCCAGTTTCAATCCCTGGGCTGGGGAGATCCCCTGGAGAGGGAAATGGCAACCCACTCCAGTGTTCTTGCCTGGATAATCCCATGGATGGAGAAGCCTGGCAGGCTACAGTTCCTAGGGTCACAAAGAGTCGGACACGACTGAGCGATTGTTGGGGACTCGGTATTCGTGGTGAGCAGCTTGGTTGTCTGGCGGCATGTGGGATCCTAATTCCCCGACCAGGGATGGAAACCACGTCCCCTGCATTGAAAGGCAGATTCTTAACCCACTGGACCACCAGAAAAGTTCCAATGTTTTTAAATACATAAGTTTTTCTTTATTTTAAAACACTAGACCTACACTACAATAGTGAATGCTCACACTACATCAAATACTACCAGACACTCTACTTAAATTATTTTTCTTTTTCCTTCTTTTTACCCTCCTGCACCACTTCCCAGTCCCATTCTTTTCCTCCTCCTCTTCCTCATTCTCTTCCTCCCCTTATCCCTCCTCTTCCCCTTCTTCCTCCTCTTCAGAAAAGAACCCCATTATTGCTCATATGATAGGGCTTGGCTGTTTTGCTCCATCTCCCTGACAGCAGGAGCAGAGATTTTGTCAACATTTTCTTACATCACTCTCTTATATCAAGCCCAGGGGGCGGAAAAAATAGTCGAACTTTTCCTTTACAGATGGGCAAGCTGACATCTAAACAGGGACAGGACTCATCAGAAAAAAAGGGAACACAGCATACCCATCAGTACTAGAGCCCAAGACTACTCACGCATCTCCTTATATATACTTTCTTACTTTCAAGAGTCCAGACTTTGAGATGGGAGGCTAGACTCTCTTGGCATTAAGAGTTCCACAGAGCCATTGTTCTGAATTTATTTCTTGCTTCCCAACCCTGTGATAAGAATATCCTAGAAACTGGATTTTTCTATAAAAAAATCTTTCTCCATGTGGACTGTATACATTCTGCCTCAAATTTTCTTTGGCAGTTTCACAGTTTAAAAATACTTGAGCATCTCTTGAACGTTGTTTCTCCTCCTCATTGTAAGACTGCACTTTTCACTGCATTTGCTCCAGGAATGCCTTCCCTCCCTGTGGGAACCACTGCCTCTTCGAACTCCTGATTCTCTCCATGCCTGCTTTCCATTGGCAACATCTTTCCCAAGCCCATGCTTGAATTTATTCTCTTCAAATGAACTCCAAAAGCATGAAGAACTTAGACTTCTTTCTTCATGCACTCCATAAACCTTCAGTTAGACTCAAGTATGAAAACCCAAGTTCAAAACATTTGGAAAACAATCTCCAGTCCTATTTTCCTGGAAAATAGATATACCAGCTGGACCACAAGTCCATAAAGGCCTTATGTGGACTAGATGTGAAAGAAAGCACGTGGAATGGTCTGGGGGTTGACCTAAACAATGATAAGAAATTTCTGTCCCTACACTGACATTTTTTCTTCTGAGACTGTCGAGGAGAGGGTTGGAATCATTGTAATCCTTGACTAACCACATATTTCCATCATCCATCTATGTAAAACCCATCTTTTGATTTGTCTATTTATTTGTTCTCTTTTAAACCCATCCCCATAGACAACCACTGTTATCTGTTCTTCAGTCTCCATTCTTGGCAAGTGCATATTGTTACCAGTGGGCATGTATTTTAATTTATACAGATGTTAAGATCCATATTGCTATGTGTGCGTAAGAATCCATTGCTCAGAAATACTTCACATCTCTACATTTTACTGATCATCTCAGGACTAGACATATAGGTTTCCAACTCCTGCCTCTACAATAAATGCTGTGACTAATATCCATGTATTATTTGCAAAATGGGTCCAGTGCTAGGATTCCTGGATCATAGGGTGCAGTGTTTGCTAGAGGAGGTCAACCAGACTGCCTATTCAGGACCAACGAAACCCCAGCTGCTGGGAGGGTTGGCCGCCCTCTCCTCTGAGTCCCTCCCAGGGGACTTACAGAGCTGCTTTACACAAGGTCCAGGGCCCTCTAGCTCTGGACCTTCCTGTAAAATAACATGGCAGGTGAGGTCTTCTGACTATATTTCAATTCAACTTCTCTTATCAATTTCACTCCTTGGGACATTGATCCTAAGTGTGCACTCCAGGAATTTCCCAGCATGCGCTGCTCATTCAACATTTATTTGCCAGAGGACTGATGTGGACTGTGGGCAGTGTGTGTGTTTAATAGGGCTAAGTAGTCAGGGATGCTCCATTACAGTGTTAAGTGTCTTGTATTCCTTCATCAAACACTAGGGATTTTTTAGCAGTCCAATTTTTATAAATGCATTAGGTATAAAAAGGTGTATTTAAAATTTTTTCTGCATATCTCTGATTACTAATGATGTTCAGCCTCTCCTTTTATACCTATCAGCTTTTAGAGATTCCTCTTCTGTAAATTGTCTTAACAGAATTTGACCACTTTCTCTTGGGATTCATCCCTTTTCAACTTAAAATATTGCAAAATCTCCCATTCTGTCCTTGGTTTATTAAATTATCTGACGTGTCCTCCAAAAGCCTTCAATTTTGAAGTGAGAAAATCTGAACAGATATTGCTGCCTATCTTTCAAGTTTTCAAAATTCTGTTTAGAAAATGCCTCCTCCCTATGTCACAGCAATGTTTTCTTCCAATAATTGTTTATTTTTACCATTCATATTTACACCTTACCTTTTCCTTTTTCAATCCACTTAGAGTCCATTTGAATGTGATATTAGGGAGAAATCATCTTTTATATGTCTCTATGGAGTGATCTAGTTTTCTCAAGAATACCTACTAATAAATTTAGCCTCTCTCTTTAGATCTCTGATACTATCTGTTCACTGATCTGTTTACTCTTTGCCAATACCACACTGTTTATACTGGCATGACTTTGTAGTATGACTCTACTTTTGGTATAATAATTCTTAAGTCTTTAGTCTCCATTTGATTACTGAATTAGATTTTTTATATCTTTATTTCACTGAATTTTAGAGTAATTTTAAAACAAATTTAAATTTTAGAGCAAATATGTAAATTTTCTCGAAATTCCCACTGAAATTTATATTTAGATTGAATTAAATTTAAGTACAAGAGAATTGGCATGCTTAGAATATGACCATGTTTATACTATAAATTTATCATCAGAGCTTTTAACGTATTATTTCTGTAAACTTTATGTGTTGTGGCTATTGTGAGTGATATTTTACTTTTTAAATTATATTTCCTGGATGCTTATAGCTGGTAAAATGAAATACTATTGATTTTTGTACTTTGGTGGTCTATCCAGCTATCTTGCTGAACTTTCTTATTAATTCTGTTGATTATGGATTTTTCTTTTTATGTGTTTGTTTGGTAGATGAACATATCAAGTGGAAATGATGATGGTTTAAACCATCCCCTTTCAATCCATAGCCTCCTCACTGATCTCTCTTCCGACTGCCAGCATCATGGAATACTAACAATTCATTCCAATTTATATTCCTTAATACTAAAAAAAAGAATTGCTTTTCATTCTTAGTTTGCTCAAGAGTTTAAGCTATAACTGGATGCCAACACTTTGTTTATCCTAGAAGTGCAGAATGTAAGTATGCCAAATATAAACGCATTAACGTGTCTCTCAGTCCCTTCCCTAACCCCTTTTGCAAAACTTTTTGTTTCTGTGACTATTTCTGAGCACTTCATGGCATTAGCTCCCAGCTACAAACCTAGGCCTAGAAGCCCTCCCATGCTTGCTCCTGTGTTTTTCTGCCATTACCGTAAGAAGAAAATGCCTGGACCAATAAGGATGAGGGACTCATGGAACCGAGTTGCCTCAATTAGGTCCATCCAGGTCAGTTGAGTCCATCTTACTTGCAGATGCAGGAATGCAGAGCCAGTCCAGCCAAAGTTAATGGAGCTGTCCAGTCAAGATCAGCCAACACTCCCCGCTGGTCATTCCACAGATGTGTGAGCTCAATAAATGCTTATTGCTACATGCACTGAAATTATGTGGGTTTTAGTTACACTGAAATTGCTGACAGCAAAGTGTCACATATCAGTGGTCTCTACAGTCATCATCCCAGGTGAAAATTCCAGCCAATAAAAGGAAGCTCTCTTACCAACTCCCTGCTCGCCATAGCCCTGCCCCTCCGCCCCAGTTGCCTGACCTGCATGCAGTGAATGCACTGTCTAACCCACACAGGTTAGAAATATTGCTGGTGGCCCTTCGGGGTCTTCTTCAGTCATTTCCCCAGGATGTAGACATGACTGAGTTCCCTAGGAGACCCAGGAAACCCTGATACCTGGACCCCAAACTCTGCCCTAACCCAAAGAACACCAAATAATCCAAATATGTCTTGTACCTCTAAAGCTCTTTGGAATCATAAATAGTTGTATGCACAGCCCTCACTTGAGATCCCCGAGAGAAAAAAGAGCAATTTTAGGGAAGGCTGCAGGCTTGGTAGGTTTTTGTGACCAAAGGAGGATTTGTCAACCATTCATTCTGCTTCAACTTCTTCGGCTAGTGGCATTGCTGCCAGGGGGCATTGTCTGAGCCTGCAGCTGCCAGGGTGGTGAGCCAGCCGGCATCCTTGGTCGGGAATCATGATTTTTTTTTTTTTAACTCTTATTGTTGTCCACTTCACAGTTTTGCTGCTGCGCTGTAGACCCGAGTATCAATTTTACTTGAAAATGCTGCAAAAACAAAAAGGTAATGCCACTTCCCACACTGTTTCAAAAGGTTTTTAAGTGGAAAAAGGTATTTAGTATTTTTAATAAGCATCTTCAATACTATTGAGTTGGTTTCTTTGTTCATATCACAAGATTAATTATGCTGTCAGACACTTTCAAGGCCTGCTTAACAAAGATTCAGTGATATAATGGTTTGCTTTGCACTGCCTTTTTTCTGCATAGCAATCACAATCAGCATTAGACAATTTAAAACCCTTTCACCAGCCGGAAGTTCTGAAGAGCCTTTTAATCAACAAAAGTAATTTTGCAAACAACTAGATACAGCATTTTTCATATTAACTAACTTGCATTTAAACTCTGCAGGCTTGATTCTTCCTGGGTCTCTGATTCCAGGAAACTGGGTTATTCCGATGGCCTAGAATTTAAAAGTGGGGATCACAGCATATTGTCTGCCCTGGGAACCCCCCAGTTTTCACATTCCATTTCTCTACTCTGCTTATTAAAATGATAGCATTGGTATGCAAATGAAATTCATTCATTTTAATTATCTCTTTATATATATATATATATATATATCTTATCTAATCCATTAAACTCTTTTTTAAAAAAATTTGGCTGCCCAGAGGGCTTCATCTTGCTATTTTTTATAACAACAGCAATTTATGTTAGTATGTTGTAGTTTTATATAATTTTGTTTTAATTTGCTTGTTTTTCTTTTCTGGTTACTTGTGTCTGCCTGCAAGGAGAGAATTCTACTCTCATCACTTTTGAGATTTTAAAACTGAAGAGTTTTTGAGATTGACAATAATCGAGTTGAAACCTGAATCCCCTGCTCACACAGTGGCACGGTGACAACCCCATACAAAACTAAAGGTTGTAAGGTTTGGTACTTGAAAGATGCTTACTTTGGGAACCATAGCAGGGAGACAGACATGCTTAGCTTTTTTTTTTTTTCAAATCAGGCAGGTTTTTAAAAATGAAACTAACCTGTTAATGACACCTTTAAAACATTCATTTAAAAAAAAAAAAAGAGGAAGGGCCAGCCCAGCAGCGTTGGTAATTTGTACGGTGGCTGTGTGTAGTAATTAGCGACTGCAGTAGTGATATCCACCCCCTAAACCTCCGTGTGTTTGACACTATTTCAGCCCTGGCGAGAAGTGACCCTGGGATCTGGAGCCACAGGACACAAGGAGCAAGTCCTGTCACAAGAAATAACAGGGTCAGGAGACGCAACTAATGAAGTCATAGCAACTGGTGCACCGAGCCAATCAGAAGAGGCGCCAATCTGTAAATGAGGATATAATTAGCAGAAAAAATAACATGCTTTGGTTGAATTCGAGGGGAGCCTGTAATGACTGGATATTGAGAAAGATTCCAAAAGATTAGAGCAAACATTATGCAACAAAGAATACCTAATTAGGGGGAAAAAGTGAATATGCCTTAATTAGAGGGAAATACATGATTGAAAGACGCAGAGTTGTCTTTTAATATGAATGTAGTAATGAAGGTTAGTGCATAGCTCCTGGTTGGGCTGAGCCGAGCCCTCGGTGAATTAGCAGGAGCAGCACACGCATCTCTTCACAGATGATGCTCTGTAGAGGGGTGCTCACAGAGGCCCCGAGCCGGCTTTGCCCGGCGAGGTGCCCACCACATAAGCTGGTCATAGCTGGTCATCTTGGCCCCAGAAGCCTCTTGCCTCCTAGGATATAAACACCCCAACAACTTGTCATGGAGCTTAAAATGCAGAAAACAAATCAATAATCGTGCAAACAATATGTCCACGTGTCAGCATCTAGGAACCTTTGATAGTTTCCTTTCAGATATATAACTGGCAAGGTTTGGATGTTGTTTAGAAAATTAAAACAGAGCCATCTTCCTTCCAGGTCAGCTAGTCCAAGCAGGTCCCTCTAGTCACCCCAGCAGGATGTGGGAGTTTTTATGATCTATGACAATGAAAAAACAATGCTACCAGCTACCCTTCCTTTACTACGGCAGGCATTTCAGAATACAAGCCACTACTAATTTTTCCCGTAATAGACAAACTACATGTTATTTTACTTCCTCTCTTTTTCCCCAAACTGTTCTGAGTATTGATTTTCATTTATTTTACACGATTCTTAATTGTCATCATTAGCTATCTATGTCACATCCCCCTGTTTAAATATGCCCTGTCAATTTTGTGGCATATTTATAGATTAATTTAAATGTGTTTTTAAATTTATGACTGCATACCTTTGGTATGTTTGTAACATTAAAATACTTATGGTACAGAATTTTTTAATTAAAACTATTCATCAAAGAAAGTCCAGGTAGCGAGCATCTCCTTGTGTGCGGTGGGGGTTCTGGCAGCCAGAGCAAGCAAAATAATAGGTCAATTAAAAAAAAAAAGTCTAAAGATAGCGTTTGCAGAGACACAATTGTTTAATGAGCATTTGCCAACCGATCCCCTCAAATTAAATTATGAACTTGCTTTTTTTAGTTATGGGCATCAAGGCTGCATGTGGCAGAAGGAGAGAGAAAGAGTCCGAGGAAGAAAACTGCTCTTGCCTGACTGCCTGCACACAGGTTTGCTTCTTGGGGTCTGACTGGCAGGGCAACAGACACCCCTTTCTGGAAACTGACATTGGAAGCTGCAGTCAAGTTTGCAGTTCCTTGCATCCAGGTGGCTCTGGTCTGCATGGCCATGCCAGCTTTGCTTGGACCTCTTGAAACCCATAGCTTTACCCTGGCAGGCTTCACCTTGAGAACCTGCTCCACTCTGCTGCGACTGAAACAGACTTTCTTACATCAGTCACTGGCTAGAAAAAAAAAATCTCTTCTGTTCCTTGCCCACAAGTGTTCCTAACTCACTTTGCGGAAGTGTCAGCTGCCTGGAGAACAGGAGGACCATCTGAAAAATACAATGCACCAATGGTGCCGTTAGCTGGTGCTTCCCAGGGATGCTGCTGCGGCTGCTTCTGAATGGGAGCACTGGCCTGAAAGGCCTTTCAGAGGAAGCAGACACGTGGTTAGAGTAGTCGAAAAGCCAAACCACATCCCAGAATGCGGGTGTTGGGGCTCTGTGTCAAAGTCCTGGAAACAACCAGGTGATCTGGGGCTCTCCAACCAGGAATGAATGGGTACAAAGAAAGGCTCAACCTCATCCTATGCAGTCAGGTCAAAGGGTGTACTTGATGCTGGGTTTTTGAAATTCCTCAATCTGCCTGGCTTATTCTCCCTTGGGTAGACCATAAATTTTTGTATTTTCCTTCTATTTTCTAACAGTTGGCTTTTAAATTAGTAAATCATGGACCCTGGATCTTGATAATAAGTTTCATATTTTCTACACTTCAAAAATAACATTTCCTAAAAGCAAAAGGGATGTTTTTCATCAGCATCCATATTTTCATAATATTTGACCAGTATTTTTTCTATTTATCGTTCTTACAATTTTTAGATTCACCTTCTTGTTTAGATTATCACAGACCCAACCCAAATGAGAATGCTGCTTGCAAACAGGATATGATTTTTCAAAATAGCAAATTATTTATGATATTTCAAACATTTGGTATAGATAAAATTGATTTACACCCTATTGCTATTTTTATTTTTTATATTCAGCTGACTTTTGGGGTAGAAATATTAGTGATAAGGATAAATCTTAGTCCCTAAATACACAGCCTCAACAATGAAATGCTTTTCACAGTGTTCTAACATGAATTAGACAGTGTCAAATTTATTTCGAATGAAATGTTAGAAAAATGAAACACTTCTATAAATTTGCCAGTTGGACATAGGGCAGCTGTGAGATCGCTCACTTGACTTCCTCACCAGGTTTGGGCCCTTTTGGGGGCATCCAGGGAATAGAATCAGCTTACATATAAATAAGTTGAGTGGCCAATAGGAAAGCTGTTTCATGCACATCCTGCCATTCACTCCTTGATTTATTTCTGATGTGAGCTCTTATCAACATGCCCCCATTGACAAGAGGGGGGCAAAGGCAGACAATAATAGAGATAGCTAATGGAGCAAGGTTACACTGGAATTGGACCAAATCCTCCTTTTACCCAACTTTGAATGCTAAATGAATCACTCAGATTTATATGGAGGTGGGAGCTCCAGAAGGTCCGCGTCAGGGCAAAATAGGGTTACAATTCAATAAAATGCGTGGCAATGCTTTATTGACTAATGAACCCACCGTGCCGCCAACTGCTGTATTTTACTGTCGTCGGCCATAACTGCCTGGCAATTACGCTGTGAGTGTTTGCTAAAGACGTGCCTGTCTTTCCCCAGATCTGGAAGTAGGTTCAGAGAAGAGAGGCTCTGGGAGGAGGCAGGTTGCACACCTCTCCCAAGCCTTCCGGGGACAGAAGCCAGGCACCAATGATAACAGTGCCAACAAGCTGATGCTGGTATTTTTAAATAAGCTGTTATTATTGACTAACAGAGGTTGCCGTGGGTGGGATGGCAGAGCCTGGGAGCCAGAGAGCTGCTGCTATGACTTCCACTAGAGAGCTCGTTAATTAGAAGCAACTAAGCGCAGAGTCAAATGCTGGCGGCCATCCTTTCTGCTCCATCTTCTCTGAAGCAGAAACTGAGCTGGCGACCGGGGGCTCTGTTCGAGATCTCTTCAGTCTCTGCCAGCTGCCAAGCATTTTGCCTGTGGACGTGTCACATCATCAGGTAAAGGGAGGGGCTGACGGCAAGAGGAGTGACACGGCAGAGATGCTGGCTGTTTGGCAACAATCAGGGGTATTTTTATATATATATAAAAAGAGCGATCACCACTACAGGTGGCTCTGCTCCCACACATGCTGTCCATGTGCCCTGATGCAGGAGTCAGAGCAGCTCTAATGTGGTTCTGGGCACACGAACGTATGTACATCCACATGCACACAGGGACGGGCTAAGTTTACTCCAAACTGCTCTGTGCTTTACTGCATCTGAAATGAACCTCAGATTGGGAGAGTTCAGTGCCTGTGGCACCAGGGCCATTTGATGATGTAATGGCTACCTGGTGTCCCGAGCAGGATGGAATCAGCATATAGAAACTCTGTAGCCTCATGCTCTGAAGGATGGATGAGGGCAGACCAACAGAGCAGAGGGTGAACTGGCAACATGGTTACTCCTAGTGCAGAGGGTTTGCTTAGGTCCTGTATGTAGGGGATGCTCAGGGGAGGAACTATTGAAGCTTAGGGGCTACTTCGAGTCAAAACTAGTTACAAAATGATTCGCAGAGTATGTTTTCATCTTAATGTTTTTAACCCAACCAAGCATACTGAATACATTTACACATGAATAAATGTGTACAAGTTATCTAGAAAGAGCCACATCAACCTAAGATTATGCTTGTTAATATTATACAGTGCTAACATCATGCCAGGCGCTGTTCTAAATATTTTACATATATTAACATGCCTATAACACTCACAACAATCCTATCGGGCAGTTACCATTCTGATGACAGAGAGACATTAAAGCACAGAGAGGTGAAGTCATTGGCCCAACCTCACACAGCAGAAACAATAGAAAGAGGACTTAACCCTGGACTGTTGGGCTCTGGGACCCATGCTTATAGTCCTCCACCATCTGTCTCCTTCCTGATGAGGTGGTGCTTGGATGAGATGAAGTTAAGGATGGCGATCAAAAGGAAGTTCAATACAAAACACTCAGTGCCACCTGGATACCACAAATAGCCTTATGCTTTGGAGCAGGACCAATCAATCATGCTAAATTTATATTGTTGAGTTATGTTTGGTTGGTTTTTTTAACATTTTTGATTTAAAATTAATGAGTTTTCTGGTTGTGGTTTTGTTTACATTTCATTTGCGAACTTGCTTGGTTTTCAGCTACCCACAGCTCTGCGTTTCAGGTGTACAAAATGATGACAATGGTAGAAATAGATCTTCTGCAGCCTCCAGCTGCCTTCCTCCTCATCCTTGGTCACATCCTCTGGAAACACTCATTCCCCACCATCTCTTTGCCTGCTTTCTTCCCTCCTCAGTGGTCTGCAAGTCTTCTCTCAAGACCAGTTGCTGCTCCAGGACAGTCCTGGGATCCCACTCCCTAAACAGTGTCTGATCATCAAAGGCCTTAGTGCTTTAAACACATATGAAGGGAACTGGAAAACTCACTTATGCTAAAGTGTTAGTGGCTTATGTGGAGGTGGTATTCATGTGAAAAAAAGGCATAATGAAAAGCCGACTCTTTGGAACAGACCCTAATGCTGAGAAAGATTGAAGGTAAAAGAAGAAGGATGTGCCAGAGGATGAGATGATTAGATAGCATCACTGACTATGGACATGAATCTGAGCAAACTCCACGAGATAGTGAAGGACAGGGAAGCCTGGTATGCTGCAGTCCACAGGGTTGCAAAGAGTCAAACATAACTTCGGAACTGAACAACGCAATGAATTCAGTAGAAAAACATAAAGATGGGATTTCAGGCTTCATAAGTCTTGAGGAATACGGTGCCCACTTATCCACGTGTCATGTTGACCTTTGGGACAGTGATGAAGTCTTAACCAGGAGAGGTCTTAACCTGGCACAAAGAGCTATCAAGATATTTCTAAGTTCTTTAGCTTATATGTCAAGGGCATCATTGGGTAGAGGCATGAAGACAGAGACCTGAAGACATTTGGGTAGAAGGATCTTCCCTGGCTCCAAATGTAGGGCATGCGTCCTGCACACAGGGAAATTTCAGGGTTGTAGCCCTGGTCTGTGGCCACATTCACTTCCTCTCTGAAGTCTGTTTTCCTAGAAGTAAAAAAAAAAAAAAAATTGAAGACTGTGATCTCTAAGAGCCTTTTAGTGGGACATACATAAGACTGGGATTGATGGCACCCACTTCAGAAGATGATGCCCTGAAGGATGATGCCCCAGGCTTCAATCCCTCCCACCAGTCAGAACACCCCATCAAGAATATACCACTAATGCATCCTCTGTTCTTATCGGAAGTAAGGCTGGTCCAATCATACTCCATCACCAGTTCAATGGGTAAATATCTACCTGTGTGGAGGGGGCCATTCACCTCTGCCCAAACTCCAAATGCAAAGCCCAGCACTGGGGACATAATGGGAATTTGTGACACTTGGCAGAGAACTTTAGGTCCATAAACCATAGACAGTATGTAGTCGTTCATCTGTGACAGACATAATAGGAATAATCGTCACTTAATAAGCAATCCAAGGCTAATTAAATGTTACTAATATACTTTACAAAGATTCTTTTAATTTTTTTTTTCTCACACTCCTTCAGAATACCCTTTGCAAGAGTATACAGGAAAAGATCCTGCACATGAATACAGAGGAAAATACTGGGGAAAAAAGTCTTCTTCGGTGGAGCTGAGGAAGAGCTGTCATTCACTCCTTGACATCCCTTCAGAATCTCTGCAGGCAAGTGGGTTCACAGAGCTGAAGTGGGGGCTGCACAGAATGACCTGGACATTCTGCAGACTTACAACTAGTGTGGCTAAGGTATTGGCCCCACGCTACCAGCCCCCATCCTGTGTGGCAGCCTTTCCACATGAAGACTCCATGCCTGATTCACATGCGTGGCAGCAGGCACCGAGCTATGCACTAAAATGACTCTTTAAAAGCCTCTGAATCCTTTATACTTGGCGGCTTCTGACTCTGGGGGAGGGCCGTGCTCACCCCAAGGTGGGCGGACTCGGGGGATATGCACAAAGGTCCTTCGGGATCAAAGGATCTTTCCCCTAGTTGCTGGGAATGTTGTTAGTAGACAACTCTCTGCCGAATTCCTCTCCAAAAATTACTCTCTTCTGAAGACAGTTGCCTCCCCCAGGTCCTATGTCAGCCTTGGTGGATGCCCGGATCTAGTGACAAGTCAGGTGGGTATACAAAGGTAGGCAATTCCAAAGGTCCATCCCAGTTCCTGAGCTCCCCGTGGGATTGGCCAAGGCTTGGGCATGACTGCATCCCAGTTCAACTTCTCCCTCTGCTCAGTCCTGCTTTCCGCCCTGAAGTACTGGTTGACGCGAAGCACAATCTTGAATAAGTCTCCCGCCTCAAAATCTAAGGCCCAGAGTCTATTTCCTGCTCCTCTACCCTGGAGCCCTGTATGGTGGCTGAGCTGCAAGTTCACTTGGTGAGGATTTGATTCAGACACTCAGTTCCCAGCCGACTGTGGCTCTGAGCTGGGCTCTCCAGACACAGACCTGAGCCAGAAAGGTCTCCTGTGAAAATGGTTCCTGGGAGAGCATTCTGAGTTGAGGTTTATAGGAGATGGAATGAACAGAAGGGGGCAGGAGGAAGATTCCAGCAGGATGGGGTCTCAGGGACATTTCTAGTCTTGAATTCAGGGGGAGAGTGTTCTGGAGCATAAACCACAACTGGAAGCTGATGCCTTTTATATCAGTCAGTCATTGATTGTGGTTGCCGTGGTGATAAGAATCAGGGCACAGGTTCTTAAGAGGTAACTCCCATGGCAAAGAGCAGTTCTCTAGAGAAGGAGCAACTGAGAGCCGGTACCGTGGGGAATGGGTGGGCACAGTGTCTACTGTCCCACTTGTCCTGATGCCGGGGAAAAAGCTTGTCGCCCATGAACTGTGTCCACCCTGGTCCCAGGAGACTCATTCCATTCATCTCCTGTCTGAACCATCATCACAGATGATTTAAGAGAAAGGACACTCTTATATTTGCATGTTAAAAAAATTGTTTTGCAAGCCTTTTCTCATATGCAGTCTCCTCTTTTCTTCACAACCACACTGAAGTAGGTAGAACTGGTGTTGCTATTCCACTTCACAGATGGGGAACACTAAGTCCTAAGAGAGGCCAGACTAAAAGTCACCCATTTTGAGGCAGAGGCAGGGCTCAACACAGCCCTCCAATGTGTAAGTCAAGGTACTGGAAATCAGGCAGGGACCCCTTGGTGCCACCACCAGTGGAAGAGCCCATGTTATCGTCTATGAAGTGCACCACCTATGCAGTTGTATCAAGCTACCACTCATACTGACCTGAGCTGGAGTCAGACCACCCTAGAGACTGTGGGGATTCCCCTCTAGCCTGAGTCAGCCACTCTTTACTGGTCTACTGCACTCTGCTCTGCCCCCCACTGCCTTCTTTTCCTTCTCAAACTTTCTGCTCTTCAGAGCTTCAGCTTGCAAGAGTTTTCAGCTTGTCACTATGGCTCTGATTTAACCAGACGTAACTCCCTAAAACCAGCCTGCTAATGGGCAGTCCCTGCACCCACCCTCCAACACTTTTCTTACTCTCCCATTCCTCAGAGTATATTGGCTCAGCTTATCTCTTGATGCTGGGTCAGAGGTCACAGGCCAGTCAATGGATTATTGGACTTCTGATGTTCATCCAGACCCAGGTCACCCAGTGGGATTATCTGATACTAAAAGGTGGCCAGTGCCCTCCACAGGGTCTGTGAGGGCGGACCTCTCTAGGGCACCAGGTCTGGATTGTCACCTCTCAGGGCATCAGGGCAGATCATGAACTGAAGCTCCTTCCAACTCTGAATTCTGTGATCTTCAGGCCCAAACCATACCCCTCAGAAACAAACCATAAGGACAACTCACCGTCTGGGTGGCTGGTCCATTTGCTGCTATCTTCCTAGTCAAGCTGGAGGGCTATAGACAAGTTCTCAGCAGGCTGTGCCCACAGACAACGGGCATCAGTGTCTGACGTGGTTATCCATGGCATCAGCACATCTGGTGCCCTGCAGGGGGATGGGCTTCAGCGATAGGCAGACAGATCTCTCTTGATAGAGAAGATGGGAAAAGAAGGTACTATTAAAAAAAAAATACACTGAATTTGAGGTCAGAAGACTCACACTATGACACTGGCCAATCAAGGGATCCCTCCAAGCTGTCATTTCTTCACTTGAAAATGAGGACACCAGCTTGGAAACTGACCAGGCAGATGTTTGTGAAAGCCAGAGGTGGATGCTGGTGGTCAGCACAGGTGCACGCAGTAGTCACGTCTTCGGGGACATTCCTGTCTGGAAGCAGCCTCTCCTGGGCTTGTGGTGGTGGCGGTGGCACAGGGCCTTGCATCTTTCCTGTTTGCTCATTGCCCCTGCCACCTCCTACCTCCCCTCCATCACGGCTGAGTCTTGCTCCCTGGCCATGCAAACGGGCTCCTTCCTTCTGGAGGGGAGCAACAGCCCTGAAGGACCAGCTGCTCAGCTCCAACCTCTACCCCAGGGTTGTGTCCTGCACACCCACCATCTTGTCCCCACCCCCGCTTTTTAAAAGTTTGTTTCTTTTCAGAAGCCCACACAGTGTGAGGGGAGCCCTGCGTAGCTTCTACCTCTCTTATATACAGTAGCTTGTTTTATGACTTTGTTTTAAAAACTATTGGCTTAGGGTGCAATAACACAGATGTCTTTGCCTCACAAGAGAACCGTGAATTTCCACTTCTCTCTCCTCAGTGACAGCTCCATTACCTTCCATGGATAGTCTCTTCTTTGGCCCTGCAAAAAGCAGGGGAAAAATGGTGTTTCTCCCGCAATTGTCCCTTACCGCCAGGGCCACCGGATCAATAGCGCTGGCGCCCACGCTCCCTCCGTGGGCCCTCTGCATCCTCACACTCAGTCCCCGCAGCCTCCTGGTGGTGGAGGAACACCGCGCCTGAAGCCCCAGAGGAGTGCTAAAGCCATCACGAAAGAAAGATCTGTTTTCTCGCCTGCGTCCTGCAGGCGTTTCTGTAAGTGGTGGCAACCCAGTGGCGGGGAAACTTTGTGGGCTGCCTTCCTAAATCTTCACCTGCCTGACCTCAGCTTGACAACTTCTTAACAGGCGCAGAGAACAGTCAATGCTCCGTGCGGAGCAGAGCGCTCCATCAGCCTCTCCCGCAAATGTCGGGAGTCCGGGCTGGATGTGAAGTGGGGAGAGCGGGAGGCAGATTTACAAGCATATCACGGCGGGCACGCGGCGGAGTCAGCCTGTCTTGTGCTCACGGGCAGAACTCTTCCTGCTCGGTAGCATGTCACACTGTCACACTGCCTCTTCCCTGTGTGTAAAGTGGTAAGGTGTGAGTTTAATTAGCATAGAACAAAATTTCTTACTCTCTAATAATAACACCTTGAATTTTGATGTTACCTGCTCTCTGAGGAACTCAAAGCATTAAAACAAAAATGCATTTCTTCATTGTGCCTCATCTGACTCCAGAGACAAGGGTCAGAGCCCCATTCCGCAGACAGGGAAACGGAGACGGAGGGCTATTCCTGCTTTACTAAAGCACTGAAGGAGCTTAACTGCCCTCTTTTCTGTTAATAATTGTCCTTCAGTTTTATGCAGAATGTATGAGCTTCAATTCCTTGAAAACAAGGGTGATGGGACTCATGTAGGGGCTGCAATAGGAGTGCCTTTAGACAAATGGCAGGTGATATTCATGAATGGGGTGGGTCAGGTGTACCCAGTGGGAAGTGGCTGGGCCTGGGCAAACCAGAAGGGGGTGCCTTCCCTTGCTCCAGATAAGTGTTGGCATGCGAGACAACAAATCCAGCATCATCAAGTCTTCTAATACATACATCTACAAATGTTGACACCCACTTCCCCCAAAATCTATAACATCCTCTCTTTTACAACTAATATGTGTCCTGTTGAGCACAGCTTCCAGCCCATGGCTTTTAGACTAAAGTAGCATTTCCACACTAAGACTAGTGTACTAGTTTGTGGATGGCATGTTAGGGTGGACTGAGAAGCACACTGCCCCGAAACAGGTGGAGGCTCTGCTCCAACTGTAGTGTGAGACGCTGGGTCCCTGGGGCATGGCAGTGACAGGGAAAGAAAGAGATGAAGTCCAAAGAGGTGGAGGAAAAAGAATGTGGTCCATTAAATGAAGGGAGAACCTCCATTCAGTTCAGTTGTTCAGTCATGTACAACTCTTTGCAACCCCATGGACTGCAGCATGCCAGGCTTCCCTGTCCATCACCAGCTCAGAGCTTACTCAAACTCATGTCCATTGAGTTGGTGATGCCATCCACCCATCTTATCCTCTGTCATCCCCTTCTCCTCCTGCCCTCAATCTTTCCCAGCATCAGGGTCTTTTCCAGTGAGTCAGTTCTTTGCATCAGGTGGCCAAAGTATTGGAGTTTCAGCTTCAGCATCAGTCCTTCCAATGAATATTCGGGACTGATGTCCTTTAGGATGGACTGGTTGGATCTCCTTGCAGTCCAAGGGACTCTCAAGAGTCTTCTCCAACACTACAGTTCAAAAGCATCTGAACCTACCTACGAAGGTTCTAACTGGAGAGCCCAGGGTCAGGTGGGTAGTAGTGCCTTTGATGAGGACAGAATTGCTGAGAGAAGCCATTTATGGTATCTGGGACTGGGAAAGGTGACTCTGAAGGTTTCTGCATCAGGTACTCCAGGTAGAAAGAGGACAGGTAAGGAGGGTTGTCCCATGTCCTGTATGTTTTGGGCCTTTTTTGTTTCCAAGGAATGTATACATTATACAAATTTTGAGATCAGTTTGGTCTTTAGTTTGAGGTCACCAACTTTTTATTTCACCAGGTGAGCACCTGAAAAATAAATAAATATCCATAGCAACTGTCTCAATTCTGTTGAATAAAAGATCTTCTCAAATTAGAAAGCATCTCAAGATAGTCCTTTAAAGTAAATAAAATTTATTTTAATAAAAAATATTATTCCTTAACTTGTATATATGTATTTATTTTATCACAAATCGACATGGGTGCATGGATTACTATTTGAGACCCACTACTCTGACCCTCCAGAAGTAGCTGAGAAGAAAAGACTTGGGCTGGGTTTTAGAAGCAGTCACAAGAGGGGAGATTTGTGAGCCTGAGGAATCCCTAGCACCACTAAGACAGAGAGGCACAAAAAATAGCTGCTCTATTCTAAGACCCAGAGGATGTTCTCTGCCAAAGGCTTGGGGAAGAAAGAGAGAGGAGACAGAAGGAGCAGTGGGGGTGATGGGGCTGGTGAACCAGCTCTCAAGGAGGATGCTCTTGGCAGGATGAAAACAGTCCACTGGCTCAATGGGCATCTTGGGTTGTCTGGAGCCCCATCCTATTCATTTTAGGGGTAGAGACAGAGCCTTCTGTGTCTCTATGAGAACAAAAGCTGGAGTTTGAGATGCAAAGACAGCCACCTTCCTCTGGACACCAAGAACAAGCAGGTGAACTAAGTTGGGTAACCGTAGGGGTTACACTGGCCCCCAGACACTGGAGGACAGTCCTGCACAATCCATAAACTTAGATGGCTGCTTTCTAGGCAACTGTCTCTCTCTGCATTGGGCCCCTAGGCTGACATTGATGAAGCTTCTCTGGACACCCAGGCAAGAGTCTTTCACTGGGATGAGGATTAACCATGGCTGTTAGTGTTTGTGGAGGGGGAGCCTCCCCTCCCCTCACCAGAAGTGTGTGCTTCCTGGGGATTATGAGTTAATGCATCTCATAATGTTGTTGGCTTGTTGGCTTCTCCAGGTTTTGTGGTCTATTTGGAAGTTGTATTCCAGGGCTCCCACGAGCCACCTGGCTGCAGTTCCACTTGGATCAGGGTTTGCCATTAAATGCAGTGAGGAGCTTGAGCATTTATCATGGTGAATCAAGTGCCTAAATCTGGGAGGAAATGGTCATTGCTCCAAATCGGATCTGAGTCTCCCTGCCAGGAACCGAGTAGGGCTAGCTCTGCTGGATTTCTGGGCTGAGTTGTTGTCTGTTTGTAAAAATGAATGCTATTCATTTAACTCCTCTTCTGGATCTTATCCATCAGGCAATGAATTTCACTGGTTTGCATATTCATTCATTCATTAAATGTTTACTGAACTCTTACTGTATACCAAACCTTGTACTCATTACCATAATCAAGTAACATTCTTGTCTCATATTCTAGAGGAGAAGAAAAACATAAAACAGCAACTAGGTAATTTCAGAAAGTAATAAATGATGAGGAGAAAAAGCAAAGAGATTAATATTATAACAAACAATATACCCCAAAATGAGCAAAAGACCTCAACAGACTTTTCTCCAAGGAAGACATACAGATGGCCAATAAACACACAAAAAGATACTCAACATTGCCCATTACTAGAGAAAGGCAAATCAAAGCTACAATGAAATATCACCTCACACTGATCAGAATCATCAAAAAATCTACAAACCATAAATGCTGGAGAGGATGTGGAGAAAAGGGAACCCTCTTGCACTGTTGGTAGTAACGTAAATTGAACGACCACTATGGAGAACAGTATGGAGATAGCTTAAAAAACTAGGAATATAACTACGCTATATCCCAGCAATCACACTACTGAGCCTATATCCTGAGAAAACCACAGTTCAAAAAGACACATGTACACCAATGTTCATTGCAGCACTATTTACAATAGCCAGGACATGGAAGCCACCGAGATGTCCATCAACAGATGAATGGATAAAAAAGATGTGGTACATAGATACAATGGACTATAACTCACCAATCAAAAGGGATAAATGTGAATCTGTTAAACCAAGGTGGATGGGCTTAGAGCCTGTAATACAGAGTGAGGTGAGTCAGAAGAGCAAGTATCGTATGTTAACACATATATACGAAATCTAGAAAAATGATGCTGATGAGCCTATTTACAGGGCAGGAGTAGAGGCACAGACATAGAGAACAGACTTGTGGCCACAATGGGAAAAGGAGAGGGTGGGACAAATGGAGAAAGTAGCAGTGACATGTATTGACTGCTATGTGTAGAATAGCTAGCCAGTGGGAAGCAGCTATCTGATACAGGGAGTCCAGCCTGGCACTCTGTGATAGCTGAGGGGGGCAGGGGGGGGGTTGGGTGGGAGGGAGGTTCAAGAAGGATGGGATAATATTCCTTATGTATACATAAATGTATACATATGTATACATATACATACATACATGTGATATGCAATGGGATTCACGTTGTTGTATGGTGGAAATGAACACAATATTGTAAAAACAATTACCTTCCAATTAAAAAAGTAAATTAAAAGAAAAGAGTGACTGGCCTTCTTTAAGACAGTTGTCAGAGATGATCCTTCTAGGGAGGCGGCATCTGAGAAGATCTGAATCCACACAGGGCTGAGGGCCTGGGAGAAGATTATTCCAAGGGCTAATAACAGCAAGTGGCAAGGTTTGCTTGGAGAAGTGACCGTGGCCTGTTTGGGGAACAGACAGAAGACTCTTATGGCTATAGAACAGGCAAGCAAGGTGGCGACTGGTGGAAGATGGCGTTGGAAGGGAGGTAGGAACCAGATAATGCAGAACCCTACAGGTCATGATGAGGCTTTGGGATTGATCACATTCGAGTTGTGAAGAAAAGCGTTGAAGAGGTTTTAGCTATAAGATGTATTAGTCAGAACAGGAGAGGTTGTGCTGCAGTAACTGATAACTCTGAAATTCCAAAAACTTAAAATAAACTTTCCCTCAGACCGTAAGTATAACTTAAGTCAATGGGGGGATGTGCTTCTCCCCATGTGTGTTAGCAGTCTCAGCTGACAGACAATCTTGAATGTTACTGGGTCCCATGTCTTGGAGAAAGCAGGTGGCATATCACCCACCATCTTAAAGATACAAATTCAGCGAATGACATAGGCAACTTTCATCACTTTCCATTAACAAACTAGGTCACGCATTTTTGCATATCCTCAGAAAGATGTGTTGCTAGCCTGAATGATGACCCACCAGGGCCCCTGCTGGTGGAGGAGAGTCCAGGGACCCAGTAATAGTCTCTGGCGTCCCTGCAATCGTGGGCTCCATGGTCCAGTGTTCACCTTGTTAGAAACCATTTTCTCCCTGAATAAGTCTAATCCAGCTATCATGTTTAATCACGAATGTCATAGTAGAGATTGCAGTTATTGATTTAAATTCTTGAAAATCATTGGGACAGAGCTCTGAGAAAGCAGCTAAGGGGGGAATCTCGCTTAGTGAAAGATCTGGGCTTGGATATGACCCTAGGCTGTTGCTGCCTGCTCCCTGCTTGTGAGCACCCACCTGCTGCCCACCTCCACAGCGGCCTGGAGAAGGTGTTTGCCTGGATTGGGTGACCCCGACATGGCGAAGACCAGACATCCCTGGAAAGCCCCCCATTCTCCTTTTCTTTCATGGACTCTCTTCCATGGACTCTAATCTTCTCTAGGAGTTCCAGGACTGTGGCCACTGTGATATCTATGGTGTGGACATCCCTCCAGCTGGGGCTCCCTGTTTGGCTGGTGTCTCTTTCTGCAGCCTTGGTTTTCCCAGTCGAGTGGCTTCATCATGAATCACACAGTCCACCTCTGAGGGCCCCTGCAGGCCTTTAGGTGCCAGAGCAGCAGCAGGAATCTCTACCCTCCTGTTTGACCACTCACTGATTGGACTTCACATAGAGTGGCCTTTCCGCTGAGAGGTGAGGGCCCAAGGTGCCTGGACCACCAGCCCTAGTTGAGACCTCTGTCCTATTCATCTTTCCTGAGCCCCTTATACTGCTGTTGGACCAAAAACACTATTCCCAGGCTTCATCTGTAGCCTCCCTTGTGGCCCACTCTGAATTTCTTGGACTTGACCCTGGGTTGTGAATATATTCCCATGGGCATATTCTTTTGGTCTTTCGGCCTGCTAGGTGCATTGCTGGCTGGCAATGCCTCTTGTCCTCTGGACTGAAGGCAACAACCTTGAGTCATCTTTTTCTTGCCTCCTGTGGCCTAAGACAGTCCAGAGCATTCAGTATGAACTCCATGAAGCCTCACAGGTTTGCATTGTTTTGTGAAAGTGCAAAAAATCCTAAAGTTGGATGGGGAAAAACATTATCCTCTACAAGGCTTAAGGCAGAAGATGGTCTTAACCCTGGTAGGGAAAACAGAATCCCTGGGCTCACCTCCTGGACCTCTGCTGACTTACATATCTTCCTGAGCCACTTCCCCTCTCCAGGCCTCAATTCCCTTCTGAACAATGAGGAGGAAGGGCTTCCAGGTTGGAAGTCTGTGTTTGTCAGAGGTGGGTCTTTCCAGTACAATAGTCTTAAATTTGACACCTGATTGCCCTCCCCTCTAAGCCAGGTGGGATTTGGGGGGCGAGGGGATAAGAGGAGTTGAAGAGGAGAATTAAATTTCCAGGCCACGCTAGTGGTAAAGAATTTGCCTGCCAATGCAGGTGACACAAGAGATGCAGGTTCGATTTCTGGGTTGGGAAGATCCCCTGGAGTAGGAAATGGCAATGCACTCCAGTATTCTTGCCTGGAAAACTCCATGGACAGAGGAGCCTAGCAGGCTACAGTCCATGAGGTCTCAGAGCTGGGCACGACTGAGCGTGCATGCACTTGCCATTCTCACTCCCTGCCACTCCTCCCCTCTAAGCCCTGATATCTCCCCTGCTACCCCAGCTGATGCCCATATGTGGGGGTGCTAGATGGGCTTCCCAGAACTCCTTCCAGAAGAGAGGACATATTCCCCCAGCTGTTTGGAAAGGCTCCAACATTCAGCCCTCAGCTGTCAGCCCTTTCAGGATCACTTGCCTGAAGACCCCAGCTCTGCCCATGGTTCAGCCTTTTTCCAGGCTTGATTGATCCAGGTAGGGGGCATAAAGGCCTCAGAACCTGAATTCCTCCACCCTGTTGGCTGAGGCCTCACAGCTCAGCATCCTCCCCTGCCCAGTCCTGCTTCTTTCCTCCCCTTCCTTGTCGCTCATGGGGATCCCAAGAGGGCTCAGTGGCAAACTCCCACTCTAGAGCCCACCTCCCAGGAAACCCCACCTGTGCCTGCCACAAGCAGCCTGTGAGGAGGAGAGAGGCTGGGGAAGGGGAGGGAAAAGCCATGGAGAGACCTGAGGCAGACCCAGCAGCCTTGTCCTATCTCCCTGCCTGTCGCTCTGCCTCTTGAGATCTGACCTAGGCCATCCTGCTGGGCATGACTTCTGCTTTTCAGCCATATCTATGTGCTTGGGTCCAAATGAGCAAGTTCCACACTCTGGTCAAACAAGGAGTTGATTACATAGCCTTTCCATTCATTGGGATGAGTGTTTTTTGTTTTTTTTTTAATTGGAGGCTAATTACTTTACAATATTGTGGTGGTTTTTGCCATACACTGACATGAATCAGCCACGGGTATACATGTGTTTCCCATCCCTCTGGGTCATCCCAGTGCACCAGCCCTGAGCACCCTGTCTCATGCATCAAACCTGAACTGGCATTCTATTTCACATATGGTAATACACATGTTTCAATGCTATTCTTTCAAATCATCCCACCCTTGCCTTATCCCATAAAGTCCAAAAGACTGTTCTACACATCTGTGTCTCTTTTGCTGTCTCACATATAGGGTCATCATTACCATCTTTCTAAATTCCATATATATGCATTAGTATACTGTATTGGTTTTTTTCGTTCTGACTTACTTCACTCTGTATAATAGGCTCCACTTTCATCCACCTCATTAGAACTGATTCAAATGTATTCTTTTTAATGGCTGAGTAATATTCCATTGTGGTTCCCATTCATTTTACTCTCCTTGTTCACTTCTGCTCCTCAGCTCTTTTTAATCTAAAGTGGGATGAGGTGTGACCTAGGAGGACCCAGCAAGGGCTGTAGGGTCTGGAGGTCCAGAAAAGGGAAGACCTTGCTCTTCGATTTGGCCAGAGACCTCATCTTTGCCTTCCCAGTCTTTCACCCTGTGGATGGTGAGAACATCTCTTTGGTCTCCTTTTGCTTCTTAAGCCCTAAAGATGCTGAAAAGGCTCGTCCAGTTGTTGTGAGTATTTCCCAAGGATGCGTGCCCTCAGAGCCAGGCACCATGTTGATGGGGAGTTCAAAGGAAAGGAGCTCATCCTTGTGGTGAAGGGCACAGTCTCACACAGAGGAATACAATTGAGCTGTGGAAGAATGGCATCAAGCAGGGGTTCCCAGCCTCCAGGATCTAATGCCTGGTGATCTGAGGTGGAGCTAATGTCATAATAATAGAAATAAGCCGCACAATAAATATAATGTATAATGTGCTTGAATATCTGAAATCATCCCCCCCCACTCCTCCGGTCCATGGAAAAATTGCCTTCCATGAAACTGGTCTCTTGTGCCAAAGTGGTTGGGGACCACTGGCATCAAGAACTGTGCAGAGACCTAGACGATCAGCACATGTCACCAAGGCTGGGGAGCAGTGAGGCCTTCCTGGAAGAGGTGACATTTGATCTGAGCCTTGAAGGCAGGGTTGACTCTCTGGGACTTCACCACTTTCCTGAGTTGCCATCATCCTCCTTGGCCCCTCCGAGGGCTGAAAAGCGAGGCAGCCATGGGGCCCCTCCAGGCCTGGCAGGAGCACATCCTGTTTGTGCCTTGGTTCTGTACATGTGACCCCTGGCCAGCCTTCATTCTGTCCACAGTACAGAACTATGTGAGCAGCTGAGCTTTGGGCACCGGAGAGGAGAGTGGACATGAGGTGGCTGCTGAGACCAGGGGGAGCGACAGGGCAGAGAGTGCTCGGGAGGAAAGGCCTCTGGTCTCCTGGTGGGAGAATGCGAAGGCCGGGTCCTGGGACTCTGACTCCTGACACGCTTCCCTGGTGGATGCCTTCTGATGCCCCCAGCAGTGAGAGGACCTGGGTGAGGCCTTTACTTGGTGCTCAGAAGCCCCAGGATTCTGACAGCCTGGAATCTGACAAGCTCAGAGATTGTAGGCAAACCTGCATCCCTCCCTGGGTCTAGGTATCTTGACTGGGAAATACGAACCTCCCTCTAGAAAAACTTTCTGTAAAAGTTCTTGTTTTCCTGTTCACTTAAGCTCTGTTTTGATATATGGTGCACAGCAAATATTCAGTGTTCATCTACCCTGCTTCAGGCAAGGTCCCTCTCATCACCATCTCTGTCCCCTGGGGTTGATGTTCGTTCCCTCATTCATTCATTCTTTCTCTCATTCATCAATTTATTTAGCAAATATCCTCTCTGTGCCTGGCCCAGGTCCAAGTGTTGGGGACACAGTGGTGACCATCACGTGCACCTCTCTACCCTTCTGTACTGGTGTGGGAGACAGAAAGGGGGGTAAACAAAGTGAAATTCCTCCACCACCTGCCCTCAGAGTCACTGAAGGGGCTAATGAGGATGCCATCTCGTGTTCCCCCCAGAGGCCAGATGCTTTAACTGGATTTAACTCTCCCTAAAGTTTAATACGAAGGCAATAGTTTATTTTTTATTTTCATGGATATTATACTCTGAATACATCTTTTCAAAGAATGTGGCCCTTCCCCCTAGTTACTGATCTACCCCAACCTCCACTGGAGACTCATTAGGGCAAAAGGACCAAACTGTGCTGTGCTCTCAAAGGGGAAACTGAGGCAGCAGGGAGGGGACTCGCCTGCTCCCAACTTCCAGCTGGATTTGCTGCTGAAGCCCCTGTCTAAGCAGCTTAGGAAGGGTTCTTCTGGTCTGGGCTGGTCCCTCCTCCTCCACACCATTGCCCTGCTTGTCCCCTGGTAGTGCAGCGAAGGGTGGGACTCTGGTAGAGTCAGTCTGCTGTGATCTGGTGAATTCAGCAAAGTGGGTGGTCTGAGCTGGGCCGGCCCAGCTGATGAGCATTTTTGTGTTGTTTGGTTTTTGTGTGCCTCTGTTTATTTTTGCCTTAACAGCACAGGCTGACTTTTGATCCTTCCCCAAACTGACTTTCTATCTCCTTCCTCCTAGACTCGGCTCACTTTGCTTCATTTTGGAAATCATTTCTCAGTTTTTCCCTCTGTGGACTCTAAGGTTTCAAGAGCAGCTGAACTGTAAAGAATCCTTACTGAGAGGCCTTCCCCAGAACCACAAAGTGGGTTCAGAACTGTGTGCGGGGTGTAGCCCTCGGCACAGCCTTGTGGGGTCTACGCGGGGCCAAACATCTGCTCAGAGATGGAAATCACCAGCTGGTTAGCTTCATGCAGAGAGAAATAACCCTAGGTACTTACAAGTTGTTATTTGTGGATATAGAGAAGTTTCCATCAACCCAGCTGTGTTAGAAAATTTGATCAAAACGGAAAGATGTTCAGGTAATAAATTTAATTCCAAATTACGGAGCCCAAGATATACACTGACTTTCAGGAAATGGAAAAGTCCACCCAGGCTCATCACTGTAGAGTTTGAACACTGAGGCATTTGACAAAGCTATGCAGAGCCCCTCCCTCTATGGGGCACTATGCTTGGGACCAGCTCCAGCAATGAACACATGGTTTCTGCCCTGACACAGCGTACTGTCTACCTGGAGGCGGGGCCTGGTGTGGGGGGCCTGGTGTGGGGCCTCCAACAAGGCCCTATGATGTAAGCTGCCACTTCAGGCTGCTGGTCTAGCCAGGGAAAAGAATGCAGGCATTAGTCTTCTGGGTGTGAGATCGGGAAGCAAGATAAAACTTAGCACTTTTAGGAAATTGATGGAGTTCAGTGTTTCCAGACTGTAATATGTGGTCTGAGTGGCAAATCAGGACCCACCCTAGGGAGGCAGGTGAGTCCCATCATGAAGGTCTTTGAAAACATGTTAAAGAGGGAGCGCCTCTGGGTATTTCCCTGGCAGTCCAGTGGTTAAGACTCTGTGCTCCCAGTACAGGAGGCTGGGTTTGACCCCTGGTCAGGGAACGAGATCTTGCATGCCACAACTCCATGCTGGACATAAAAACAGCTCCTGTATGCCACAGCAGAAATTGAGGGTATTGCATGCTGCAACTCAGACCTGGCACAGCTGAATAAAGAAATATACATATTTTTTAAAAGATGGAGGGATTCTGCAACAGAATAAACATGCAGGCTGCAAGGTCAAGTTTGCATTAAGAAAGATGACTGGTTGCAGTGTGGAAGATACGTTGAATGTATTTGTACTTTTTAGTTTGTGCTCAGTCTCTCAGTCATGTCTGACTCTTTGCAACGCCATGGACTGTAGCCCGCCAGGCTCCTCTGTCCAAAGGATTCTCTAGGCAAGAATATTGGAGTGGGTTGCCAGTTCCTGCTCCAGGGTATCTTTCCTGACCCCAGGGATCAAACCCGCATCTCTTGCATTTCCTGCATTGGCAGGTGAATGCTTTACCACTAGCGTCACCTGGGAAGCCTGTTGGATGTATTAGAAGCTGGCAGTATGGAAGCTGTTGAATTGATCAAGTGAAAGGAAGTTGGTGTGGGGACCCTGTCATGGCAGTAGTAAATGAAGAGAAAGGACAATCATGGGAATGGACACGATTCAGTGATGGAACAGACAATGACTGTATTGGGGAGGAAATAATCTAGGATGGTCTCTGGTCATTGATCTCTAGACAAAGAATTCAAGGCAGGTGAGGACAGGAAGAGAGGTGGTAGGTTAACCTTGCATTCATTTATGAGATATCCAAGATTATTGTTCAGAAAATTTATATTTGAAGTCATATTTGATGTCAAAGGAGACATAAAGTTTGCCCACAGAGTTAAGTGAAAAGAGAGAAAAAAGGAAATCCCAAGGAAATTACTTATAATGGAAAGATCTTGAGAAGTAAGTCTTACTAGGGAGATCAGAAAGGAATGGCCAAAAAGGGAGCAACAATCCAAGTATGAAAGTCAAACATTTGTGAAGTAGTTGTGCTTGCAGAGAAATCAGGTTAACTAGGAATTGAAAAGCATCCTTGTCTGCAAGCATACTAGCATTCTTGGTGACACAAGTTTCCATGAGATGGGAAGAGCAACTGCCAAACTGTGTTATGAGTTAACTGTGAAATCACATACAAGCCCCCATGTCCCTGTCCTTTGAAGGAAAAAGCTTTTGCTTCAGTCTCCCAAGCATTCTCTGAGACTCAAAAGACTGGCTCAAGATTTAATGATTAGGAAATGTGAAGATGTAGAAACAAACAAACAAAAAAATAGCTTTGGGCCAGGAAATGGCTAATGATTTAGACTATAAATCTGCCACAAAGTGGCAGAGTTTGGGAATCCCCAAGCTCCCAGTTCCTTGGAAGATACAGATATAGGCTTTATCTGCGTTGTTTTTACAGGAAGCAGATCCGCCCCAGCCCCTTGCCAGGTGAAAACTGCTGACTGCAAGCACTAGACCTTAGACCAGTTGAAACCAGAAGGTTGATGATGCTTGAAATCTTACCTTGATGCCAACCAATTGTGCATGAGCTGATTACACACTCTGTACCCCTGCTCCCTCACACTGCCTTTAAATACCCTTCCTTGAAAGCCATTGGGGAGTTTGGGTCCTCTGAACATAACCTGGCTGTTCACCGTGCTGGGTGCCCTTCAATAAGCGCTGTACTTTCCTTCACCAGTGTCAATACATTGTCTTTAATGCACATGGGTGAGTGCACTCGTGTTTGGCTCACTAACAATTTCAGGGAGAGTGGAGATAGCAAGTGTAGACCACTCTTTTAGAAACCTGGCTGGTTGTGAGGGCAAGATGCTGCTTAGGGCTGTAAGAATTTTTTTTAAGTTCAGAGGGATTTAAGTATGTTTCATTGTTAAAAGGAAGGAATAGAAAGAGAAGATAGTGGGAGATGTTGAAAATATAGGAGAGAGAGAAGTGAATCCACTGAGCCACAGCACTCAGAGAGCAGGCTTGGAGGAACAGTGGTGCAGACACAAAGCAGGATGGCCAACTTCCCATACAAGGCAAGGAGAAGTTTCTACTGAGGTAGGAGAGAAAGATGGAGGGTAGGAGATGAAAGCTATAGAGAAATTTTAAACAGTCACTTAAGATGATTTCTTATTCTGCAGAGAAAGCCAGGTAGGGAAACTCAAGAGAGGTGGTACAGAATATGGAAGGCTCAGCTAGGCCCATAGACTTTGTGTTTGTAGAGCTCCAGTTTGCAAAAGACTGTGGTTTTTCTCCAGCATTGCTTGTCAATTCAGAGTGGGAATACCAAAAAAGGGGAAATGGCTTGATTTAGGACTGGGATTTTGCCAGGGTAGAGCATGGGCAATGCAAAGAATGGTGACATGGAGGATCCTCACACCTAAGTGGTTGAAACAAAAGAACATAGAGCCCAGATGACAAATCAAAGGCAGAAAGCATTGCTAGGAAGTATGAGAGAATTGACATACATTCTACCAGAAATCCTAGTAAAATAGAAGAAAATGTATATAAAGAGAAAATCTTCAAGACAAAGACAAGACCCTGGGCTTGAGAATGTGTTGCTTCTAGCATTTAAGACTTGGGACTCATAGTTTCTAGGGCAAATGTATAGACCATCTGGGGTTGACCAGTCACCCATATGGCTAACATAGGATGGAAATTAGCAGGTGGATCAGACATTTGTGAGGCGTCAGTGATGGGTCATGCGTGTTAAGGCTGCCTGATGTGCATTCTTAGTTGCTCAGTCATGTCCAACTCTTTGCAACTCCATGGACTATAGCCCACCAGGCTCCTCTGTCAATGTGATTTTCCAGGAGTGGGTTGCCATTTCCTCCTCCAGGGGATCTTCCTGACCCAGGGATCAAACCTGCCTCTCCTGTGTCTCCTGTATTACAGGCAGCTTCTTTACCCACTGAGCTATCTGGGAAGTCTCTGTGTTAAGGCTGAGGTCACCTTAAATGATGACAAGGGTTAGGGGTAAGAGAAAATGTGGATCCAGTTCTCATGGTGTCTGATGAACGAGAATGGCTGAGAAGAATATCTGTATCCAGGAGATTGGTGAATGCCAGGAATTATCAGAGGTGAAGGGTAGCACAGGCAGATGGTGCTTATCTTCTTGATAGAAGGAAAAATGATTCCCAGCTGACACTGATGTGCATGGAGCCTGGAAGGAGGAACAGTTGCCACCATAGAGGACTGCAGGGGAAGCTTGTCCCCAAGGAGCATCACCGAGACCACAGCATTAATTACAGCAGAAAGAGAACTTTGGAGACAGAAGGGAGATTTAAGGAGGTTTGTTTATCAAGGAACAGGACTTCCATCTAGCAATTTGGAAGGGAGATGAACACATGGCATGGGAATGGGAGAACTTGGAGGCTCGATCACTAGAGGGAGAGATTGAAGGGTTGTAGGAGCAGTGGCATTGGCTTGTGCCCAAGGTACCCATGAACTGAGAAGAGAGTGCTTGAGAGACAGTCAGTGACAGTAAAATTCATTGCTTCAATAGATTCTCAATAAATGTTGGAAACTCTGGATCAGGCTCCATCATTTCCAGAGGCATTCAGCCTGTGGAGCCCAGTACCCCTGGGTCCTACTCCTGTGGGGTCTTCCCTAGACCAACCAGGAGCTCTGCCCCATGGTGGCCTGGTTTGTCCTGGGATCATCAGACTCCCGTGACTGCCACTTTGGGGGAATTGCTGCTTCCCTACTAACAATCCAGGGCTCTACCAGGAAGTTCGTTCCACATCAGATAAGGGAGAAATGACTTTTTTCCCCCTTAAATTACAATTTGACAGAGTAATTGTAAAATTGGTATTTTACTTTAAAACTCTTTCTTTGAGCTTATAAAGTGACAGTAGAGAGAAACTTTCTCAACAGAGATTTTTGTAAGATGTATCATTACTAAACTGTATTTAAACACATTGAATGAGCATACATTATCATCAGTAAAATGGGGGGGAGGGCAATTGTTTTATTTCTAAAATACTTCAATGATGTTCACATAATGAGACCTCGTGGCCTTATCAGCTCCGAAGGATGATGCTGATGCTGCAGTTTTGTGTCTCTTAAAATAAAGCATCTCAGGTCTCATGAGGAAAAGAGCAGTGGGTAGGATGAATATTCCAAGGCCCAAGTGTCGAGATTTCTTTAAGAACATGTTTTTAAAATTACTGCCGTTTTGCAAGAAAGTACAAATAATCTAAGATTGTAGGCCCTAATTTATTGAATTCCTGGTTCTTAAACTAGAGTCTAGTACTGATAGTCCTGGAAAAGTGTATGATAAACTGAGCTAAAACCAATTTTCAAGTGGTCAAATTGGAACTCACCACAAGAAAGTCATTGGACTAAATCCTGGGGGGAAAAAAAGTAGTCAAGATTAATATGGTAGACAGAATAACCCACCTGCTGATGGTGATGGCTGGAGGAGCAAGGCCCTTCCACTCTTCTATTACACTCCACCCAAGAAATCATCCTGGGATAGCAGAAGGGGGACCGGGTCTAGTGACTTTATTTGTCTCCATCTGTGATGTATCCTCACTGGGTTCTTCTATCTTGAGATAAACCCATCTTCTGTCCCTCCCTCGGTTGCACGTGTTCACATGCTGGGCTCATACCTGTTGCTCCCTGCAGAGGACAATGGGTAGATGGACGGATGAAAGAAGAAAGAAAAGAAGAAATTCGTCTCTGAAATCCTCCCACCTCAGGCTCCGCATCAGTCTATAATATTCACAGTAACATGCTGGGAGAGCCCTGAGAGGCTGAGTCCCCTCCACTCTCAACCCCGTGAAGCTCCAACCAACTCCCTGATGGACTCAGGTTAGAAAGACCAGCAACTGTCAGTCTAGAAAGTTGCAGACCAAGAAGAAAGGTGGCTCAGTGATTTAAAAAACAAAAACAAAAACGAAAAACACCAGCCAATGCAGGAGACATAGGTTTGATCCCTGGGTCGAGAAGATCCCCTGGAGTAGGAAATGGCAGCCCACTCTAGTATTCTTACCTGGGCAATTCCATGGACAGAGGAGCCTAGTGGGCTACAGTGCATGGGGTCACAGAGAATTGATACGACTGAGTGACAGAGCACGCAAGAAGAAAGCTCCTCTACCTTCCACATCTACAGTGTGGGTGCAAAGAACACAGATTTGTTTGCCAGATTTCAGAGTCTAGAACGGAATCCCATATTATAGCCACTCTGCAGGTCTTACCTATTCTGTCTCCCCCTTATGACCTTCAAGAGAAAAGTCATAAATAGTAGATGTAAGACCACCATAGGTGCTGAGTGCAGCATAAAGTCCCAGAGCCCGTGACTCTGTTCGGTGGTCCCAGTGGCCGCTACAAAGACAGTTAATGAAGACTCAAATGCTTCCTCAGGTGGCTGACGCAAAGTGGACCTCGAGTCAAGTTAGAAGGCTAGTAGGGGCTCAAGAAGTCCCAGCATCTCTCTCTCTTCCTCCTGCCGTATCTGTTCACCTCCCATTCCTCCAATCTGCCTCTCTCCCCGCTAATCCTTGGCTCAGAGAGGAAATACCTCTGGCCTGACCCTGGGGGATCTCTGATACCTTCAATCCCCACCTTGCTTGACAACTCCCCACCCCCTTCTCTGTCAGCCAGAGCTTGCACTGCTGGTACTTGGAATTCCACCTTCCCTGGCACGTTGGATGAGGAAATGACTGGAAACCTGACAGTCTATCACTACCAGGGAGTGACAATATATATATATATATATAAAAAGGTTCCAGTTATGAGTGTAAGTTTAAAAATGTAACTAAAAGCCTTCATCAAAGTTTAAAGAGCTTCTTGCGCTTTTAGCATTTGCTTATTCTGATTTATTGACAATGACACACCTAGGAACCGTCGTCTCAGCTGAGGCAGTGAAGTAATGGACTTTAGGGGGAGAGGGAAGGAGAGAGAGAGGGGGGAAAAAGGGGAAAAAAAGAGAGAAGGTGCAGCTCACAGAAGAGAGACCGCTGATTACAGCCCACTAATTTGTTATGCACTCCGGCAAATCAGCAGTGATTCATATGACAAATAAGGAGAAAAAATTAACAGCTGTCATGTTGTGATGTGTTAATTTCCTGACAGTCTCTGCACTGAAGCCAATTACTGATTTAAGGGCAGGGAGAGAGAGCCCTGTTCAAGCTTCTAATTAGGCTTCTTCAAGACTAAAAGGATAAAAGCAAAAATAAGAGCGAGAGAATGAGGCAGGTAGCTGGGCTCCACAAGGCTCACATGCTTTTAAAGCCCCAGTTAAATAGCTTTAAGCTTAAGTGTGTTTAAGATAAGAATTTAGAAACATTTATTCACTTTTATCCCTGACCTGGTGGTTTAGGCTTTTGTGAAGTAATTGGGAGTCGAGTGAGGCCCAGGGCTCTTGTTGGCCTCTTTCTGCACAAGTCCAGCCTCTCAGATGTAATCTACTAATAATACCTTTGTTTAGTCGTGTCAACAACCATTCATCACCATGGTAGACAAAGGGCGGTGGGCGCTCTACCAGCATCTCTACTCCGGAATAGCGCAGGAGGCATGTGGTCTCTGGCTGTGCCTCCGTTGCACTAAATGTTCCCGTTGGCATTGCCCACAAAAGAGAGGCCCTGGGGTGGGGAGTTGTGGGGTCTGGATACTTAGACATCAAGGTGACCTCCACACAGACCCAGGGAAGGGAGCATTCAGACATTATTGGCTTGACTCCGGCTCCTACTCTCTGGTCTGGCTATCTCATTTGGCATCTCCGTTGGTCCTGCTATCCAGAACCTGTTCTCTAGAAACCTGAAGAGTCTCTCACAGGAAGAGCTAGGGGTTATGGGCTGGTGGGGGACTTATCCTTGGCCGTTCTAGGGCCAGGGCATTAGCAAAGCTACCCATAGTAGAACCTCTTTGTCTCCACCATTATGATCCATGAGGAAAATGGAACTCTGCTCAATGCTATATTCCAGCCTGGATGGGAATGGCATTAGGGGGATATGCATATGAATGGGTACATGCATATGTATGACCGAGTCCCATTGCTGTTCAGCTGAAACTATCACCACATTGTTAATCAGCTATACGCCAATACAAAATTTAAAAAAAATTAACTGAAATCTAAAAAGGAAGGAAAGGAAAAATGGGATTTCAGAGGACCATGGATCACTCTCTTTTCATATTGCCCTCCAAGAAAAGCAACTCCTCTAGCATCTGTGCTCTTCACTCATTTCTGGTCCATTTGCATGCATGCTAGGTCACTTCAGTGGTGTCTGACTCTTTGTGACTCTATGGACTGAGCCCACCAGGATCCTCTGTCCATAGGATTCTCCAGGCAAGAATACTGGAGTGGTTTGCCATGCCCTCCTCCATGGCATCTTCCTGACCCAGGGATCGCATCTGCGTCTCTTATGTCTCCTCCATTGGCAGGTGGGTTCTTTACCACTAGCACCACCAGGGAAGCCCACTCACTCCTGGGACTTTCTTAAAGACTCAGTAAAATTTAGGTTTGGGTACTCAGTGGAGGGGGCTTCCCTGGTGGCTCAGACGGTAAAGAATCTGCCTGCAATGTAGAGGACCTGGGTTGAATCCCTGGGTCAGAAAGTAAGAGCAGAGACACATATGCTCTTACATGGGAGTAAGAGAAGATAGATTTCCAAAGAAACTCAGGGAACAAGCCCTGGAAAAGGAGGAATGGATGCCAGAGAGACAAGTCACAAACGTGGCCTGGACTGGACAAGGGGTCACAGAAGCAAGCCTTTTCAGAAATCTTCTTGATCAACATTGATAGTTTCTGAATTTCTTTGAGATTCCTAATATTTGAATTTATTTAAGGTGATGCTAACTGACTTTTTAGAGGGGTGCAGGCAGAGGCCAGGGCAGAGCAAGGGTGGGGGCAGGAGCCCATTCACAGCGCTTCTTCTTTTCCCACACTGACTCTGGGATCCTGATATACAGAGCGGGCCTCCTTTATGGCAGGGTTTTCTTTCCATTGAGATTAATCACAAGTCTGGGAGTAAAATGGGCCCCTACCAGGGAGGGGCAGCCATGGACCCTGGCGGTACAGCCCTGCTCGGGGAGCTGTGTAGCCCCAGCTGAAGTCACACTAGCTCTGCACCCCAGAGAATTGCTGCCTCCTGCTGCCCGAGCGTCTGGGTCCAGGGTAAGCACATCATTACTACAATTAAAGAATCACTCATGCGTTGACCGGTGAGGGGAAAACAGGTCCCTAGAGCTCCAGCCTCCTCCCGGATGGCTTCCTCCTTTCAGGCAGGTGCTCTGATTAAAAGGCTTCAATGGTTTATTTCATTAGGAGTCACTGTAGGTATTGCCTGAGACAACAAGAATCCTTCGACATTGATTTTGTTGGTGACTGCAACCCTAAACTTGAAGGGATGGCTAAAAGGTAATTCACTCTCTAAGCTGTGCTCAATCCTGGTCCATTATCAATTGAGTTGAAATATGTCAGCAGGGTGAGATACTGAGTGTATTATCTCTTTTAGGAGGGTTTGCTGAGTGAAGAACACACATACATTTACCTATCTGAGTGCTGTCCAACAGACTTATGATTTATTGATTCATGGAGCATCCTTCATCTACATCAAGATGTTCTCCAAGAGAGTGTCACACCCCAAGTGAGGACTGAGCTTGGGAAAAGAGGGCACCTCTAGGGTGTGGGGTCTCGTCTCCTATGTGGGAGACCTGGCCAGCAGAACAGGATTTATTGTGTGAGAAGGAGACCATATACCTGGCTGGGTTCCCCCAGGGTGCTGCAAGGAGCTGCCAACCAGCTGTAGTCGGAGGGGGCCTCAAGATAACTCCACTTGAAGGCTGGTACAGGGGAAACAGACCTGGGGTTGAAACAGAAAAGTCAGGAGATGCCTAGGAGGATGGCAAAGACATTTGACCAAAAAATACTGCGAAAATGCTGGCTTTGAGAAAAACCATAATGCCTTATCAGGCTGAAAATCTGGCACTAGGGTTGGTAATAATGATATGAGATTCCAGGACTTGTGATTTGGCCCTTGAATAATCCAGAAATTTGCTCAGTGCTCCTTCCTGCTGCCTGTCGGGGGACCCACTGCCTGTGTGTTGTGGTTCCAAAATTCTCCCCATGTCTCCTGGGACTTTGAAGGACACCTTCTGTTTCCTGGAGCCCTGCCTTCCTCCGATCCTCCATCCCCATCTCTGCTTCTATACCTGTTCTTCCATCTACTTTCGTCCATCCTTCTCCTTCCTTCCTTACTACTTCATCTCTCTTGTGCCATGACCAGTCCTGATAATTTCATTTCTGGTGGATTTTTAATTAGCACTCAAAGACTGTAAGTAGCTCAGCGGTAAGGAATCTGCCTGCCAATGCAGGAGACACAGGGTCGACCCTTGGGTAGGGAAGACCCCCTGGAGAAGGAAACGGCAATCCGCTCCAGTATTCTTGCCTGGGAAATCTCATGGGCAGAGGAGTCTGATGGGCTACAGTCCATGGCGTTGCAAAGAGTCAGGCATGACTTAGCGACTAAACAACAACAACAAAAGCTGTAGGGTATTTGGCAGTGAGGAAAGACTCCAAAGGAAATAGGCAGACAAAACCTAAGCTAAAGTGTATCCAAATGGGCAAGGCAGATGTCAGATTTATAGTCTGCTTACCCCAAAGCCTGGCCCCTTTCCTTGGCCTCATCTTTTCCATTCACACTTACTCCTGACCACTGGCCAATGAGAAGATGCTTCCATCACAATGGCCTTGGTGGCAATTTGGGGAGCCCAGTGTCTCCCATGCTTGAAGCCTGCATTCTTCTCATCTGACTTTCTCTTTTGCATTGAAAAATTTGCAGGTACTTTTTCTTTTATCTCCCTTCCATGGGTACCTGTAAATGTTTTCAAGCGTTTTGATTTGGCGGTTGCATTTAGGAGGCATAACTTTCTGATGTTCTCTTGGCCTTATCAGCTTCCTTTCTCCCTGTACCTCCAAGCCGAGTGTTATCAGCACAGCTCTGGGAAGCAGCCTCAGATGAAAGGTGCTGTGTTGCCACAAAGCTTTCAGATGATGGAGTGGCCGGTGCTGAAAGACACCTCGAGATAGCAGGAATCCTGCGAATGTTCTCTGTAAGATTAAACACAAGAACAGGTCAAACCAGGGGCCCACAGGCAAACATGCAGGGAGAGGAGAAATAGACACGCATGATGTCCTTAGTGACGACAGAGTCAGAGAGCTATACCTTTGGACCCTGGGAAGGATCTTCTCAGTTTAGAGATGAGTAAACTGAGCTTCCCTGGATTTCAGCCAGGCTCTGCACCTGTCTGGGTTCCTGGAGGGATGTTGTCAGAGGCTTGCAGGTGACCTGAAGGCTTTAACTCTTCTTCTCAAGAAGTGCAGCCTAGATGGGCAGATGGGGAGACGCTGACAGAGCAGGAATATCTGAGCAGTTGTTCCAGACATCCATCACTCTCCCAGCCCTCTCAGATTCAGGGAAGACAAGGCCCTGTCCCAGCACCGTGAGACAGTGCTCCACTCTCTTGAGCTCCACTTGGGCCCATTTCAAATTCTGGTGACACTCGGCTGGAGTTCAGAAAGAGTCCAGGAAGGAGGGCAAGAACAGAGTGGGCAGTGCCATGTCTGGTAGCAATCATTCCAGCTGGTTTTGCCCAGGGCTGGGTGAATGGCAAAAGGGGACACTCCCAATCTCTCTTTCTGACTTGCTGCACAGAGCCCTGTGTGGGCCCTACAGAGATGACCAGCAGAGAATCTGGGAAATCCACAAAATCGTATAGAAAAGTCATTTGTGTACGAAACACACACTCCATAGATTTCATCAAATTCTAAAGGCGAACTGTGAGACTTGAGAGTTATTAATAGCTGTCTCTCCACACTGCTCCTGAATCCTGCTCTGAAGTTAGACCCGGCTGGAACCCCGCCCTTGCACTTACAAGCTACAAGACCATGGACAAGTTCTCTGTCCTCTGTGGACCACAGGGTCATAAAAACTGCAAGAGGGATTGTAACACAACTGCCTCAAAGAACAGCTTTGGGATCAAACGATGCATTGCTGTGGAACCCTTAGCCACGTTCCGGGTGCACAGCGGTCCTCAATCCAAGTGAGAGATTGGTAGTGGTGGGAGAGGGGGAGGAGGCAGGACTCCAGCCTGAACTTGACCTCAACTTGAAAACCCCTTCTCTCAGGACCTTTTCCTTCTCTGTGAAATGCGTACAGTGGCCCCAGCCTGCCTGACTTACATGGCTGCTACAAACAGACAGTGTGCAGAAATGGGCTTCGTGAGCATAAGGCCAGAGCGGCGACAACAATGATCTTCGCCCACAGCCAGGGCTCACTGGGGTGGGGGGCGTTCCTGGGTCCCAGCTCCAAGCACAGGGGCCGGGGATGGCCTTCTCAAACACCCGCTCTGCCCTGGTCTCCAGGTGGCTTTCCCCAGCTCCCGCAGTGCCAGACCTTCACCTTTGATAAAAGCCCAAGGGTAGCTGGGGGAGGGGAGATTGCATTTTAATTTAATGGGGAAAATAATTCACGTACTTATAATGAAATGCGACAAGCAGAACATAACAAGTAAATACACTACACACTATGTTGCAAGCCTCTAAGGTAACAGAAAATAACTAGTTTTAGTTGCTTTTTTATCTATTATGAAGAATGTCAAGCATTTGACAACAGAGTATTTAATAAAAAATGCTATAATTTGTGTTTAAGCGATAGCAATAGATATTACATTTATTTTATTTCTATCCAAGGAGACAGGTTTGGGATTTCTTAAAGGAATTAGGAAATACAAAGTGAGAGGTTTAATGGGCCTGGGAGGAGCAGGCCAAGGGCTGGGGCTCCCTGAGGCTTGCGTGTGCAGACCTCACCTGCTAGGGGCACACTGCATGCCCAGCCTGTGCCAGCCTCAAAGGAGAACTGAAGGACATATGAGCACATTCCAAGAAAAATGCCAGGTGCTGGCTGGGGGCTGAGCTGGGCACCTTCTCACATTGGCCCTGCAGGCCCCCAAAGGCCTCAATCACCCTAGGGAGAGAGACTCAGGACGTGTGAGAGAACAGATGAAACTCTAGAACAAGCCTCATTAATGAGCCCCAGAAGAGATACATGTGGCTGCCAGAGCCTCCCCCTTGGTGAGACATCAGCAACAGTGTACATGCCAATCCAAAGAGGAGCAGGAAGACAAGATGGTACATCCCTCATGGAACCCCTCATGCATGGCTAAGTGGATTCCCAAGTGTGGGCTCTTGGACCTCAAAAATGCCATGGTGATGGAAAAAAGCAAAGGAGATTGATGTCGACTTAGATATTTGCACATAACCACACAGTAAATAAAATTTCAGAGTGTGTGTGCATGCATCTGTGTGCACATTTGTATGTACATGTACACACGAGCGTGCTCTGTGTTGGGTGCCTGAGGGTGTGCATACGCACATATACGTAGATCAGAAGGATGCAAAGCAAAGACAATACCTCAGGAGAGAGAGAGAAAGAGAATGGAATGAGATCAGGGTGGTATGGGGACCTGAAATGTATCACGCAGTCCTCTCCCCAGGGATATTTTTTAATATCTGCAACAAATATGACAAGTGTTAATATTTATTGAATCTGGATTCTGTGGAATCAGGCCTTTGGCTATTCTCCGTACCTTTTTACGTTTCCCAAAATGAATAAAAAATGAAGGGCAAGCAAGGAGTGAACTCAGGTAACAGAGTAATCAGGAGGCCTCATGGACCAGGGGAAGGTGTGAGTTGGTGACAAGGCCAGGCCAGGGCCCTGGTTGGCCTTGACTGCATTTCGTGTCAATAGGAAGGATGCATTCAAATATCCCCCTGGGCCGCTCCGGCTCTGACATGTTCCCTGTGTCAATCAACTGAGAAGTCCCGCTGAGCCTAGGAAAGTGGAGGCCAAAGAAGTCTGGCCAAGGGGCTAGTGAACCAGCTTGAGCTGGGCTTGAAGGCTGAGAAGGCGTTGGGCAGGGAAGAGGATGGTGGGCGTGCGTGACAGTGGTGAGTGGATCCCTGGAAGGAAGAGGGAGCAGCAGGACTGGGCCCTGGGAAGAGACCAGCTTGTTAGTGGCCAGCCCGCGAAGGTCAGGGGAGGGTCAGGAGATCACTGGGCAGCGGGATGAGGCATCACCTGGGTCACTGTCTCCATGGAGCCTGCTGGCCTCTGAGAGCTCCTGCCCCTCTGAGCCGAAGCTGCTGCCCGTCTCTATTCAACACCACCGTGATGGGATGGCACCCTCTGACCAGATTTCGAGAGGTTTCTCCCAGATTGGCTCATCGAGTGAAGTAAGCCAGAAGCAAAAACAACAATACAGTATATTAACACATATATATGGAATTTAGAAAGACAGTAATGAGAACCCAACATGGGAGACAACAAAAGGAACGCAGATGTATAGAATAGACTCGTGGACTTTGTGGATGAGGGTAAGGGTGGGATGATATGGGAGAAGGGCATTGAAGCATGTTAATTGTCATGTGTCTAATCAATCGCCAGCCCAGGATTGATGCTCGGGACTGGTGCAGCGAGATTTCCCGGGAGGGAGGGAGGAGGGAGGGGGGACCCGGAGGGGAAGCATATGTAAACCCATGGTGATATCATGACAATGTATGGCAAAAACAATAATAAAAAAAAAAAAAAGAAAAAAGAAAAAAAAAAATCCACCTGCAGCGAAGGAGATGAGAGTTTGATTCCTGGGTCGGGAAGATCCCCTGGAGTAGGAAATGGCAACCCGCTCCAATATTCCTGCCTAGGAAATCTCATGGACAGAGGAACCTGGGTCACAAAAGAATTGGACACGACATAGGAATTAAACCACCACCACCACCACCACCTCCCAGGTTTCAAGAGGAAATTGCAATCCCTTCTTTATATGAAACTTCTTGCTCAACTGATTTTTGTTAATTGTGTTTGGAATACAGAGCATAGGTCTGGGGGTTGCATTGGGCCTCTGGAGATGGGCAAGGAGACTTGAACTCGGACAACCTTTCATCTGTGGTTTTGAGCATGACAAGCCCCAAGAGAACCCCTAGACAGCTCCATTCTTCCTGCCTTGAGCCACCAGCTGGTCTGGCAGCTGAGCAATTTCCCAGCCACTGGAGCTCAGGCAAGTCTTCAGACTCTCCAAGTTGAGTCTCAGTTTCCTTAGGAGTTGAATGAGTGTTCCTAGTCCCCATTCCTAGGCAGTTGGGAAGATTAAACAACATCCCACAAGCATGGGAAAGCATTCACGAAGCTGCGAAGTACTATGCACACACCAAACATACTGCTACCTTCCACGTCAGGCTTTGTGAGTATTTATAAGCAAAAGGTCATTGTCAAATCCATTCAGCATCCTCATCTTTTAATTCCAAACAGATAAATGTTCGTAAGAATTCCTCTCACGTGGCTCAATGCAGGACTCTTTGGAGAGGCTGTCTGTGTGTGTGATCAAACATGACCCTCATGCCGACAGAAGCCACACCTCCTGTCCTGCTCCAGGGCTGTCACCAGGCAGCTGCACTTGAGAAGGGAGCTGGCCACCCTGCTCTCCATCCCAGGCCTCATTTCTAGTAGCCCTACTCCACCTACAGCTGCTCTGTCCGCAGCTGCTCCAACCTGGCTGACACTGCACAGCAGAAGGAAACTGCAAGGGTGAGGGACTTGGAAATGATGCTATGAGAGAGATGCATGGAGGACCTCTGGGGAGAAAATAGCCGCTGTCCCAAGCTGTTTGAAGAGCATGTGGTAGGGTGGTGGGACAACCCTTGGAGTGGTCCACATCAGAGTTTTGCAATGTGAAATGGGCAGCTTTGCAGGTGGGGGGCTTCTGCTGATGGGAGGTGTTTGTGCCACTTCCCAGTGGCTCTCAGAGAAGCATGCATTTCCATCAGGGGTAAGATCTTACTCCATGCCTTGTGTAAAGGCTTCTCCCAGACCAGGCATCTAGGATGCTCCAACAACTAGGCATCACAGGCAGCCCTGTGTATCAAAAGCTGGGGCCTCCTCTGAAACCCAGACAAGCATCAATGTCCCTCACGGGCTGGGGGACTCTGCAGTTGCAGCCCCAGAACAGTACAGACACAAATGCTGGCAAGGCTAGTCCTAAAGCCCCCACCCGATCGTCTGCCCAGGTAGGGCCCTTAGCACAGCCAGAGAGATTAATAACCTTGGCACCTGGATGAGAGGCACTGGTGGGTTCCCCTTGGTCTCCATTTGCCTTCCCAGTGTCTGTGAAAAAATTAATCCCCTAATACATAATTAACTCGAAGTTGAAAGGTGAAGTCAAACTTAACCAATTTACTGTTCTGGAGCTGGTTTAGTTCGGATCATGTGATTTTAATTCTTTCCGTATGACCAGGTGATGGGGAAGGCGGAAGGGGGAGAGGAAAATGCACAGATTAATTTCATTCCTTAACCTCCCTAATGCGCCTGCTTGCTCGCATCGTGTTGCAGACAGCAGATCATCACATGATTTATGGGACTGACCGCTGCCTGCATCTCTCAGGCTAATGACACACACACTAGAGTCATTGATTTGTATGAGTAGCCCCCACTCTTCATTTATCACAATTTAATGTAAGAGTTTGCAATGCAGAGAAAAAAATCCACATGGGAAACATGGGCCCATAGGCCCAGCCGCCAACCAGTTATGAATCATTTGCTGCCTTTTAATATATGGACTATTCTATTCTGGAAAATGCCCCCGTAAGGTCGTATTCTTCTCCCGAACATCCCGACAATTAAAGTCCCCAAGAATCGGTTTTAAGATACGTGACCCACTGGCACCTTTGTTAGCTCACGCTCTCCTATAATGCACTGTATTGATTGCTCCTGAACTCTCCGGAACCCTTCATAAGCCATAACCCGCGAAAGTTTCCGAGGGCAGTGCTGTACAACCTGAGTGTGGGGTGCCTGGAGCTCCTGTCATGGGCCAGCCAGGGGGCATGGCCCCTTCCTGCAAAAGCACTATGGGCAAGCTCAAAGGGTCTTGTGCCCTGCCAAGGCCAAACCAACACACCAAAATTAACAGTATTTCAAAGGAGAGAATTTAATTTCTGATTATGAAAAGTAGTCTTGAGTTAATAACTTGGAAGTTTTGGAAAAGAAGCAGAAGATCTGAAGAACAATGAGATTGAGTAATTCCTGCATTTCTCAAGCTAGAGAGCCCACCTGGGAAAATTTTTAGGACACACAGAGCCTCAGGACAGCTCTGCGTATCTTCCTGGAGGGATTGATAGAGCCCATGTTTCAGGAAGACCAGCAAAATTTTACTTAAAACACAGAGACATACTATATAGTAAGATGGAAAATGCACGATTTTTAAAAAGATAAAATAGAAGCCTTTGAATAGATGCGCTGATGCCAGAAAGTTGACCTTGGCCCAGAGTTGCTGGATTGTGAAGAGGAAGTGAGTGTTTCTGGGAGAGAGCTGAGGAACCGTGGTTGGTGTGAATCACTGTCACAGACTCAGACAACTCTTGGTTAAGCTGGCCGGGCGGGGGCTGGATGAGGGGGGGACTGGGAACCAGGTCTGGGGAACAGCACTGCTCAGCTCGCTTGGGAGAACCACAGGTCCAGTGTGACCCCACCTCCTAACTTTAAAAATATATATATTATAGTTGCTTTACAATGTGCTCTTTTCTGCTGTACAACAAAGTAAATAAGCCATAAATACACATATATCCCCTCTTTTTGGCTATTTAAATAGTGCTGCAATGAACATTAGAGTGCATATGTCTATCTTTGTGAATTGTGGTTTTATCTTGGTATTGGCTCCCCTGGTGGCTCAGATGGTAAAGATTCTGCCTGCCATGTGGGAGACCCAGGTTTGATCCCTGGGTTGGGAAGATCCCCTGGAGAAAGGGACTGTTACCCACTTCAGTATTCTTGCTTCAAGAATTCCGTGAACAGAGGAGGAGCCTGGTGGGCAACAGTCCAAGGGGGCGCAAAGAGTTGGACATGACTGAGCACCTAAGCACATGCTAACTTTTTAACATAAGCATAGGATTCTGTTGTTAAAAAAAAGAGAGAGAGAGAATTCTATATTGGTAAATGGCAGAATAATGGAAAGAACATGGCCCAAGCAGAATGCCAGAGCCAGACTCTGGCTGTACCTGAATTACATGTCCCCCCTCCACCTAGTCCCCCTGACTCAGAAAGGAGCTTGCTGCAAACTGTGGAGAACTTTGGAAAGTACTATACAGTATCCTGGTAAACCCTGGTGTCTCAGTGGTAAAGGAGCTGCCTGCCAATGCACCAGTGCAGGGGACATGGATTTGATTTCTGAGTTGGGAAGATCTTCTGGAGAAGGGAATGGCAACCCATTCCAGTATTCTTGCCTGGGAAACCCCACGGACAGAGAAGCCTGGTGGGCTACAGTCCATGGAGTTACAAAAATTTGGACACAACTTAGCAACCGAACAACAGTATCCCTGAGCAGCAGTGAAAGGAATAGACCTTTGGTGGATTTCAGCACGGACGGGAGGTCAGTTTCAATTCCAAGGCCACTAACCTCCACATTGGAAGCTTTGGATTTGGAATAAGAAAGAAATAGTTATCTATTCACCATGTATTTGTTTTTTAATCTCTCAAAGGCACACTAGGGTTTTTACAAATCCTTGAATGAATTATTGTTCAAAATAATTGGTCTGAAAATGTCATCTTGGGTCATTTAGTATTTTCCTGCCAAGTTGATTTTGTCATGAGGTCGACCTATAATACCCTATTGTTTTTCCAGAAGCATCCTAGCCCCAGGTCTTGGAGAAAGAATGTAGAAGAAAATTAAGAAATAGTAAACTGACCTGTTTTCTTCCTGAAAAGTTCTAGCCCTCTCAGGGTTTGGCTATACACGCAGCAATCTAGACCATGAACTTGTGCCAAGCCCTGTGTTCTGTGATATAGTAAGTGAATGGAGGAGCACAGGGCTGAATTATGGCTCAAGAAGAAAGCCAGCAGCATCCTGATGGGAGTGATGGCAGCGAAGGCGAGAAGACACCCCTTCCTGTGGGGCTCACTCTGGTGGGTGAGGGTGAGAATGGAGTATCAGGGAAGTAGCCCAGGGTGTGGATATCAGTATCATGGGCTCCAGATTGCCCCTCTTTGATTATAGTGCCTCATCTATTACAGGAACCTGCTCTGTCCTCGCCTGCCCTACTCTGTCCTGAGGCTGTTGGTTGGGAAGTGAGCCCACTGGTTCGTTTTCTCATTGACTGATTCATTAATTCATTCAACAGCTACATACAGGCATCTCCTAAGAGCCAAGCTCTGCTGTAGCACATGGAGTCTGGAATGGGCAAAGTCCTTGTTCTCATGAAGCTTTTATTCTGGAGTGGGGGCAGGGGACAGAGTGTTAAGAATAAAATGCATTAAATAATTTCAGATGGAGGGAGAGTAGCATTGTTAAAAATGTGGTCAGGGAAGTTCTCTAAAGGCGGGACTATGAGCTGAGACTTGGATGACAAGAGAAGTGTGAGGACCTGATGGAGGGCATTCCTGGGGGGGATAAATAGCAAGTACAAAGGTCCTGGGGCAGGAATGAGTCTGGTGCAATTGGGGAACAATGATCATTCCAGTGCATCTAGAAATGAGCCTCATCCATCTGGAGGAAAACTCCAGGTTCCTCCAATCCCCTCCCCACTCAGGACAGAGAAGGCCATCAAGCCAGGGAACTAGAAAGGTATCCATACACACAGCCACCTGCCCAGGCCTGCAGTGCAATGCACAGGGGTAACATCTCTCAGAAGATATACCTCTCACAGGGCATCAGGGGGGGCTTTGCGGACACAGGGTTTAAGTTGGCTCATGAAGGAAGAGGAAGAGTTTGCTAGGAGGAGCAGAGGATAGGAGCTGCATCTAAAGACAGGAGGCTGTACCACGAGCTGGATATACATGGTGGGGCTGCATGTAGGAGAGGAGGTCAGGATGGGGTGATACTGATGAAGCAGAGAAAGATGTGGGAGTACTCATGCCAGAGCAGCTGAACCCTGCGTGGGAAAAGTTAGGAGCCATCATCTCTAGTGGTTTTAGGGGCAGCCAGGCAGGGATCCCCATGGAGAATTCATCAGACAAGTCAGTTGGATAAAGACCTCCTGGGGCTGGACCTTGCAACCTGCGACAGGACAGTCCTACATCTAGCAGTACAGACAGCTGACTGACACCCTGAATACACCGAGTGCCTGCTCAGGGCTCAAGGAATCTCACCCTTACACACCTCGCCACCTCCTTAGTGGCAAAGAAAGCCCAGTCCTCAGGCACCTGGGTAACTCCTTAGGTCCAAGCCAGTCGCTACCAGTGCTTTTTCCTTCAGCTAGTGACCGTGTACCACTGTATTATTTAATCCTCTTAATGATCCTGTAAGGTAGGCACAGAAGCATCCTTGGAAATGCTCATTGGTTGGCTCAAGACTTCACAGCTAACAGGTGATGGAGCAAGGGTTGTAGGATCCATGCCTTTGCAGATGCACAAGGTGATGTTAGGTGCCACAAAGATGCCATGTTTTATCTTGGGCTTTCTGGAAGTCAGAACCTGGAAACAGGGCTTGTATGCAGGTGGTTTACCTAGGAAGTGATCTCAGGGACCAGGGGATGTAAACAGTGAAGAAGTGAAACAAATCCAATCAGGAGGTGAGTTGAGGTACCCCCAGGCGTGTCAGATAGGCGATGTGGTCAACATGGGGACATTAGATCAACCTGCTCACAGCTGGAGTGAGGGCAGGCCAGAGGGGTAAGGCTAAGACCTGAACTAGCAGATGGCACCAAGTTCCCACGGAGGAAACATGATTTCCTTCATGTTCCTCATTCAGTCCTGGGACTCCCTGTCACCTAAGGCTTGCCTTGGGCTGGAGCTGGGGCAGGGAAGTGAACCTTGCCATGAGGTATACTTACTGCTTTGTTGTTGTTTAATAGCTCAGTCATGTCTGACTCTTTGACCCCAAGGACTGTAGACCACCAGGCTCCTCTGTCCATGGGATTTCCCAGACAAGAATACTGGAGTGGGTTGCCATTTCCTTCTCCAGGGCATCTTCCTTACCCAGGGATTGAACCCATGTCTCCTACACTGGCAGGTGTATTCTTTACCACTGAGCCACCAGGGAAGCCCAAAATACTGCTTTACGTCATTGTACTTTTTTCACTATTATCTCCTACCTATGTCAAATGGTATATGTTTCCCATTTATGATAGTTCTAGAAAATTTCTTTCAAAAACTTCTTGCTTATGTAAAAGAGGTAAGTAGATATAGTCAACATATTAGTGATCAGTGGAAGAGATGGCCAGGGATGTGGAAAATGTGAAGGACACCCAGAAATCCTAGAAGGCAGGTCCTGTAGCCCTACACTGGGCTCACTATTACCAATCAGGTGCCCACACTGGGGGACTCACGTAATCCCCGGTTCCTACGTGCCTGGGGTTCCTGCTCTATAGTCAGAAGGCAGCCTCACCCAGAGCAAAAGTGACTTTGATTACTACTGATGATAACAACAGCCATAGCAACAACACCCACGATGATAGAAATGATTGTGTCTGATCGCAGCCCTTTAGTGTTTGTCAGTTGGTTTTGCTCACACCTCTTAATGGTATTTGGATCAAGTCTCCTGTCTGCATCTTCCTGAAGGATCACTTTGGCCAGAGGGCCCCTGGACACCCAGACCATGCACAGTGAACATCTATGAATGGACTCATTGACTGATTGGTCAATTGATTATTAAACAATCACAAGAGGCATGGGGAGAAGCAGACCTCTTGAGTAAGCCCTGAGCTGGCAGATGGCATCAAGTTCCCATGGAGGAAACAATTTCCTTTATGTTCCTCATTCAGTCCTGCTCACTCACTGGAAACCAGTGATGGCATAGTTACTCCTGCCTTTGGCTGATTATTAAAAGTAGCAGTAATGTTATCTGCTGACTCTGGACTGTTAGCCCTGTGGGTAGGGCCTTTCTCTGCCTGTCCACTTCTCCAGGTCCCGATACACAGCAGGGGCTCCATATGTACTTGGGGCATGAGTATCACTGTTTTATTTTTTAAACATAATCTTATGTATTTATTTTTTGGTTGCCCTGGGTCTCTGATGCTTTGCTTGGGCTTTCTCTAGTTGTGGCAAGCAGAAGCTTCTTTGCTGTGTGAGGTCTTCTCAGTGCGGTGGTTTCTCTTATTGTGGAGCGTGGGTTCTAGGGAGCAGGGACTTCAGTAATTGTGGGGCTCTGGTGTAGTTGCTCTGCGGCCTGTGGAATCCTTCTGGACCAGGGGTCCAACTCTTGTCCCCTGCATTGGTAGGTGAATTCTTATCCATTACTTCACCAGGGAAGTCCAGCATCACTGCTTTTAAAAGATGATGACTCCTTTCTGTAGGTCTTAGGGGGATCCTGAGTGCAGAAAAGGACTGATTTGCAGGAGCTTGTCCTTGATAGCTGGGACCAGGGTGCCCAGTGAACCGCTGGGAGGTTAAGCGCAGCCGTGAGCCAGGAACTCTGGATAGTTTAAATCACTGTGCAAGCCTGGGGCCTTGGGTATGAGCCATGATCATACGATACTGCAGTCAATTCACATTGAGGAACTGCATGCTCATCTAACTTCCACACGTTCAACAAATGGCGGTGCAGACAGAAGAAGGCAGAGAGAAGCATTCACATCCCACCCTCCATCTGCTGCTGGCACCCCCTGCTAATATACACTGTACCCCGTCTCGTCCCTGGAGGTTTGTCCACTCAGGCTGACTCCCCTTCTGTCTACAAGCTCCTTCTGGCTTGGTACTCTGCATTTCCAGGTGTGCAGGACCATTTAGTGGACACTCTGAGTCAGCCCAGGGCCTGTCTGCTTGGACACAGCACCAGCCAGGATTCCTCCTGTTCTGGCCCAGGCTGTGGGGCTCCCTCTCCTTCTCCTTGTCCCTGCTGTTAATGGATCTGCAAAAGCCACTGGTTGCTGGAAACAAGGCCCATTTCTCAGGGTCCCTGGGGGCTCCCACACTTTGGTGCCCCTTCCCAAGCCCCTCACTGCTCTGGCAGTACATGTTGCTCTTCATTCCCCCATTCTCTCTAATGGTATTTCGAGTTGCCCCCCCCCCCAGGCCTAGGTTTCTGGGAGTCTAAGTCAGAAAAAGACTCCTCTGCCTGCTTTCTACTGCTTTATTTCTGCCCTGGGCCTGACTGACAAGAGAAAGGTGAACTGAGGGATAAAAATCAAAGAGAAGGAGAGAAGGGAAGATATTAGGAACAGTTCAGGATGTTATCCCACTATTCTCCCCAGCTAAAATATATTCCTGTTTAACTGCTCAAAACAAGTTTCCATGTTGTACCCACTTTTCAGCTCAGGAAACTGAGGGTTAATGGAGCTAAGTAACTTCCCCAGGGTCATGGTTAGTGAATAAGAAGCCATGATTCACAACTAGGTCTGTCTGATCTTAGAACTTACTGTCTCACAGAGCACCAGCCCACTCTTCCAGATAAAATCTAATAGCTTGGGGAAAGGGGCAGGCAGCTGTGCCAGGTGGTAGGTAAGTCAGGGAAGCTCATAGCCTCTGTTCTCCAGCGGGCATCCCTCTTGGTATCTACAGACAGAAACCCCTAAGTTCAACATCTGGGGTTTGCAGAAGCACATTTCCAAGTAACTTGGTCCTAGTAATTCAGGAAGTTCACATTAAGTAGAATTGAATTTTGATTTAATTTCTTTTCTTGGGGAAAAAAAAATCAGCTATGCCTATGGGCTCCCTCTGTTTGGCTCTGAGATTCATTTTGGCATCTGCTGTTGTCTCCTGGTGTCACAGAGAGTCAGATCATGAAGACCAAGCAACAGTGGGTGCTCAGAGCTAGGAAACTGTTTACTTGCAGCTCTGAGAGTCTGTTTGTATTTGGCCCCAAAGGAGGCTATGTCCTCCAGCTCCACTTGCGCCAGTTATGGTGGGCCTTGCACAGCATGCTTTGTTTCATGTATTCCTCACATCACACCTGAAAGTCCCATGATAGGTAGACAATGCTACTGAGGAACAGATAGGTAAAGTGATTTATCTAAGGTCTCATAGTGAGTAAATAATAGAGCCAGAATTTAACCATTGGCTGTCTGATTAGAGGCAGTTTTTTGACCTGGAACCTTCACACAAAAAGTTAATAATGAAGGTAATAGGAGCCTAAAATATATTATAATAATAGTTTAAAAGAAAAGCAAGATATGTGAGTATTCTGTTGTAATATTCTCATAATATCTCTGAAGGCACATGAAATTACTTACAAATTAACTCTGTTAGATTAAAGATGCATGTTGTAAGCCACTGACTAATCACAAAAAATAAGACAAAGAGGTCTTAGAGATAAAAATGGGGATAGAAAAATAAAATAAGCCAAATGAGATGAATAAAAAACAAATAGCAAGATGACAAACTTTAACTTAAGAATATTGATAAGTACAATAAATGTAAATGGCCTAAGCATTGTAATTATATTAATTTAAATTGAATTAAATTAAAAATAAAATGATTTTGGATATAAAAATGTATATTGTCTCAAAAAATATAGGGCCCTAAATATAGGGCACAGAAAAGGCAAAAGTAGAAGGATGCCAAACTGTCCTTCAAAAGATGATTGGATAGAAAACACTGTGGTATGGCTATACAATGGAATGAGTCTATTAAGCAATAAGAAGGAATAAACTATTGATTTATACAACACAGATACATCTTAAATGAATTTTACTAAATAAAAGAAACCAGGTTCAAAGGTTATACATTCCATAATTTATTCTCATAAAATTATAGAAAAGACAGAGCTTTGAGGGCAGAAGACAAATCAGTGGGAGCAGGGGTTGGAGAAGAGGGAGAGATTGACTACAAAGGATATATAGGAAATTTTTAGAGTGGATGTATTTTGTGTTGTAGCAGATAATGCAAGCTAGGTTTCCCACTGTCAGAGAAAGAAGTTACAAATGAGCAGGAGGGTGGGTGGGAAGAAAGGACAAATGTTCTGAATCTTGAATTTTAAAATTATATATATATATATCAGCATATTATATCAATATATCCATAACCTCATAAATGCAGAAGACACCACCCTTATGGCAGAAAGTGAAGAGGAACTAAAGAGCCTCTTGATGAAAGTGAAAAAGGAAAGTGGAAAAGCTCGCTTAAAACTCAACATTCAAAAAACGAACATCATGGCATCTGGTCCCATCACTTCATGGCAAATAGATTGGGAAACAATGGAAACAGTGACAGACTTTATTTCTCCAAAATCACTGCAGATGGTGACTGCGGCCATGAAATTAAAAGACACTTGCTCCTTGGAAGAAAAGCTATGAGCAACCTAGACAGCATACTAAAATCAGAGCCATTACTTTGCAAACAAAGGTCTGTCTAGTCAAAGCTATGGTTTTCTGGTAGTCATGTATGGATGTGAGAGTTGAACTATAAAAATAGCTGAATGCCAAAGTATCGATGATTTGAACTATGGTGTTGAAGGAGACTCTTCAGAGTTGAAGGGACTCTTGAGAGTCCCTTGGACTTCAAGGAGATTCAACCAGTCCATCCTAACAGAGATCAGTACTGGGTATTCATTGAAAGGACTGATGTTGAAGCTGAAACTCCGATACTTTGGTCACCTGATGTGAAGAACTGACTCACTGGAAAAGACCCTGATGCTGGGAAAGATTGAGGGCAGGAGGACAAGGGGACAGAGGATGAGATGGTTGGATGGCATCACCAACTCAATGGACATGAGTTTGAGCAAGTTCTGGGAGTTGGTGATGGACAGGAAAGCCTGGCATGCTGCAGTCCATGGGGTTGCAAAGAGCCGGATAAGACTGAATGACTGAACTGAACATAGATATATATATGTGTGTGTGTGTGTGTGTGTGTGTGTGTGTAAGTGTATATGTAAATGTATATGCAATTGTATGCAAACTATATATATATAGTTTATATATATACAGGAAATTGTGGCTATATATATGTGTGTGTGTATATATATATATATACATACATTTTATACGTCTCTCTTTCTAGACACTTAGTCATGTCCAACTCTTTGTGACTCTATAGACTGTAGCCTACCAGGCTCCTATGTCCACGGAATTTTCCAGGAAAGGATACTGGAGTAGGTAGCCATCCCTTTCTCCAGGGGATCTTCCCAACCCAGGGATTGAACTGGTGCTCCTGCATTGCAGGCAGATTCTTTACTATCTGAACCACTAGAGGAAGCCCAATAATTGTATATTAACACATATACATAGGCATGCTCAGTGTGTCTAACTCTGTGACCCCATGGGCTATAGCCTGCCAGTCTCCTCTGTCCATGGGATTCTTCAGGTAAGGATACTGGAGTGGGTTAACATTTCCTCCTCCTGGGGATCTTCCTCACCCGCGGATCAAACCTGTGTCTCCTGTGTCTCTGGCCATTGGCAGGCAGATTCTTTACCACTGAGCCACTTGAGAAGCCCAATATGTACTTATATGTGTATGTAAACACACACTAAGCTTCAGATTTTGTATGTCTCCTCTGGGAAGGAAGGGCTGAGTGACTCACTCCCAATCAGTAAACTATGGAAAAGAGAGAATACAGTGGTGAAATCTGGTAGATGTCATCTTAAACAAGTGATTTGAGTCAACATCACCAGGAATCATGTGATATTCGGTTGTTACAAAAGCAATTGCAGTTTTGCATTGTTGAACTTTGCCATTTGATATTGGAATGCACTCTTAAATGTGGTTATGTTATACATCATTTTAATGCAAATTTATTGCTTTATTTTTTGATAATGACTTATCACTTGCTATTTACTTTATATTTATTTTAGACTAGGGAAATGATGTTAGACAAAAGGTAAATTTTCTTTTTTGAGTTTAGCAGTGGAGATAGCTCACAACATCAACAATACACTAGGAACTGCTAGTGTACTGCTAACAAGGGTACCAGTGGTGGTTCAAGACATTTTGCAAGGGAGATGAGTGCCTTTGAAAAAGGAGGAGTGAAGTGGCTGACAAAAGGAGGAGTGCAGTGGCTGACCATCGGAAGTTGATAATACCCAATTGAGAGGTTCATTGAAGCTGAAATTACAACTACATGAGAAGTTGCTGAAGAACTCAACACTGACCATTCTATGGTTGCTCAGCATTTAAAGCAAATTGGAAAGGTGAAAAAGCTAGATAAGTGGGTGCTTCATGAGCTGACTGCAAGTCAAAGAAATCATCATTTTGAAGTGTCATTTTCTCTTATTCTACACAACAACAATGAACCATTTCTCAATTGGATTGTGATGTGCAACGAAAAGTGGAATTTTTACAACGACCAGCAATGACCCGGAGAAGGCAATGGCACCCCACTCCAGTACTCTTGCCTGGAAAATCCCATGGATGGAGGAGCCTGGTAGGCTGCAGTCCATGGGGTCGCGAAGAGTCAGACACGACTGAGCGACTTCACTTTCACTTTTCACTTTCATGCACTGGAGAAGGAAATGGCAACCCACTCCAGTGTTCTTACCTGGAGAATCCCAGGGATGGGGGAGCCTGGTGGGCTGCGATCTATGGTGTCGCACAAAGTCAGACACCACTGAAGTGACTTAGCAGCAGCAGCAATGACCAGCTCAGTGGCTGGACAGAGAAAAAACTCCAAAGCACTTCCCAAAACCAAACTTGCACCAGAAAATGGTCATGGTTATTATTTGGTGGTCTGCTCCCCCTCTGATCCACACAGCTTTCTGAATCCTGGTGAAACCATTACATCTAAAAAGTATGGTCAGAAAATAAATGAGATGCACTGAAAACTACAATGCCTGCAACCAGCACTGGTCAACAGAAATGGTCCAGTTTTTCTCCAGGACAATGTCTGACTACACAGTCGCAAAACCAATGCTTCAAAAGTTGAATGAATTGGGCTACGAAGTTTTGCCTCATCTGTCATGATTCACTGGACCTCTTGCCAACCAACTACCACTTCTTCAAGCATCTCAACAAGTTTTTGCAGGGAAAACGCTTCCGCAACCAGCATGATACACAAAATGCTTTCCAAGAGTTTGTCAACTCCTGAAGCATGGATTTTTACACTACAGAAATTAACTTATTTCTCATTGGCAAAAATGTGTTGATTGTGATAGTTCCTATTTTGATTAATAAGGATGTGTTTGAGTCTAGTTATAATGATTTAAAATTCACAGTCCAAAATTTCAATTATGTTTGTACCAACTTAATATCATTTACCCCCAGCATGATGTGATGAGAAAAGCAATCCATCTTCTATAATCCTGGCATAATCATGAGAATGTATCAGACAAATCCAAACTGAGGTGCAGTCTATAAAATACCTGATCAGTATTCTTCAAAAGTATAAACAAAAAAAGGCAGAGAATATCACAGAACAAAAGAAATGAAGGAGGCAAATATGAACTCTTGGATTGGGTTCTGGAAGAGAAAAATAGATTAACTGAAAATCTGGGAAAATTCCAAAATAATTCTATATTTTAGTTAATAATAATATATCGATGTTCATTTTTTAATTTTGAAAATAATGTACCATAGGTATGGAAGAAATCGGTGAAGGGTATACAAGGGATTTCAGTACTATCTTTTCAGCTCTTTTGCAGACCTAAAATTATTTCAAAATAAATGCATTTTTTAGGTTAAATGATGACAAATGATATACCTAACCAATAATCAAAAGATGAGCTGGGGTAGTAACATTCCATATCAGACAAACTCGATTTCAAAATAAGAAAAATCAGCAGGGCTAAAGAGATATATTTTATAATGTGTGTGCACTTAATAAAACTTTAGAAGACATTAAGACAAAACCTGAGAGAACATTAGAGAGGAATGAAAAAACTGACAATTATTTTTAGAGATTTCAACACCCATTTACCAATAATTGAAAGAACAGTCAGACCAAAAGCAAAATCAGTAAAATATGGAAAATTTGAACAATGTTATCAAGGTACTTTAGCTAACTTGCCCTGATAAGTGGAAATGATCTGTGTGCATTTCCTCCCAATTCCATGTTCAAAGACATCACATCCGTGGCTTAAGTTTGGACACAATGGGAGGATATTTCTACAGAAGTCGTTAACAGCTGCAATTGCTGTTGTTGAGTCCCGAAGTCATGTCTGACTCTTTTGCAACCCCATAGACTGTAGCCCACCAGGCTCCTTTGTTCATGAAACTTCCCAGGCAAGAATACTCAAGTAGCTTGCCATTTCCTTCTTCAAGAGGATCTTCCCAACCCAGGGATCAAACCTACATCTCCTGCTTACCACTGAGCCATTGGGGAATGGGAGGATATTTCCACAAAAGTCATCAAGTGCTGCAACCAAGACCTTTTTCCTCCAGGGATCCAGTTAAACATTTCCTACCATCAATCAATCAAAACTAAATGACATTTAGAGACACTTAGAGTATACAGCAACAGTAGAAAGCACATTTTTATGAATGCTTTTGAGAAAGTCACCTGAGATAGTACATATAGTGGGTCACAAAGCAATTTTCAGTAAAACTAAAAGAATTAAGGTAGAAAGAAATTTATTTTCTGACTGTAGTGGAACTAAACTAGAAATCAGTCACATACCAACATGATAATGTAAAGAAAAATAAATAAAATATATATTAAAAAAAAAAGAAATCAGTCACATAAAGATATCTGGAAAATCTAAAAGCATTTGGAAATTAAACAGCACGCTTCTAAACAGCCCATGGGTAAAAGATGATATCACAAGATCAATAAGAAAATACTATGACTTGAAAATATTATGAAATAATGAATTGAATGAAAATGTACCAAAATAGGTAGGTTATATATTTGAAAATAAATTAATGATTTAACCTTTATTCAAATAAATTAGGAAAAAAACAGCGATTGAGACCCAAAGTAAGCAGAAATAAAGGAAATAATAAAGATTAGACAGTAACAAATAGAAATAGACAAACACTTGAGGAATTTTATGAAGACAAAAATTGATTTTTCTAAAGGATCACTGAAATTTATAAAGCTCTTAGACTGATCAATGAATCAAAGAAAATGAGGCACATAAATTTCCAATATCAGGAGTTAAAGAAGAGACATTACTACATATCCTACAGGCATTAAAGGAAGTATAAAGAGATATTATGAATAATTTTGTGTCAGTAAATTCAACAACTTGTGTGAAATTGACAAAGATAAAAACTACCAAAGCACATTGGAGAAAAAATAGATAAGCTGAAGAACCATAGAGCCATTAAGATACTTGAATTCATAATTTAAACACTTCTGACAAAGAAAACCTCAGGCCCAAAGGTGACTTCAATGATGAATTCTACCCTGCATTTACAGCAGAATGAATTTGGTAGAATTCTACCATGCATTCACATAGAATGAAAAATGGTGTGTGTTTCATTTCTACACACACACACAAACACAAACAGAAAAGACAGGAGGAAAAATGTTCCAGCTTACTTTATGTGGTCAGCCTTAATCTGATATCAAAGTCAGACAAAAGCATTACTATGAAAAAGAACTATACATTAACATACCTCATAAATATACATGCAGAAATCCTTAACAAAATCTTAGCAAATTAAATCTAGCAAAATACAAAGATAATAATGCATCATGATTAAATAGGGTTTATCTGAGGAATGATAGACTGGTTTAAAATTCATAAAGTAATGAATGCAATTCACCTTTTTAACAAACTTCAAAAAAAGAAAAAGCCATATATAGCCAGGTCTGCTATAACATTTGTCTTGAAATTTCAGTTTGTTTCAACACAACTGATACATCAGGGAACAATTTGAGCATACTGTGAATTTTGTGTTTGTTTATGTATAACTTTGTTCATGAGAAACACTAAGTGAATGCAGAAAACTACATCCAGCTGAAGTGAGCCATGTAGGAATACACAAAAAGCACCAGGCACACACCTCAAGCATCTACCAACTACTGTAGTTTACCTCCTGTGTTCTGAGTCACCCATCCTCCCCAGACCAAGGGCAGGTCACCCACCTTTGGTCATTTCCCATTAACTTATATGAGACCCACTTACACAAACAAACTTTAGATCTTTTTCAAGTTAAAGTGCTCTATTTATTGTAGTATTTATGTATCTCTCGACTATTTACTGCAAGTAAAATGGTGTTACTATTTTCAATAAGTTCTCATCTTTCTGTATATATCTCTGATAAAGTTTGGGGTGTGACACCCCTCAATTTTCTCATAGGCACTGTAGTTTTCCTTGCAGGATTTTGAACAGGATGGTGTTTTTTAGAGACACAAGCATTGTGGTAGAGCAGAGTTGATTGCAGTCATCTCAACAGATGCATGTATATATATATATATATATATATTTGAGCCAATTCAGCACCCAAGCCTGACTTCCTCAATTAGATCAAGGCCACCAATGAAAAATCTACAGCTACCATTAAACTTAATGATAAAAGATCAAATACTTTCCTCAAGATTAGGAAGAAGACAAGGATGTCTCCTTTCACCATTTTATTCAGATTTTTTCCAGAGGACCCCCATCCAGTACAATAAATAATGAAACATAAATAAAAGGTATATAGGTAATTTGATAATCTATAAAGAAAATCCAATATAGACATAAGATACACTTAATAAATAAGATTAACAATGAGCAGGAAATACAGTTCATGCATGAAAATGTAAAACAAATATTAATAAAAGTAAAACTTTAAAAATATCATTTATAATAGCATTGAGTATTCATTAGAGATAAAGTGAATAATGTATAAGGCATATGCTTAAAACTACAAATGCCGCTTAGATAAGCTAGAGAGGACATACATAAATCAAGGGCTATACACCATGCTTAAGACTGAAAAGCTCAATCTAGTTAATATCCCATTCCTTCTCAAATTGACCTATAGATTCAATAGAATTCCAGTCAATTTCTGTAAGTTTAATTTAGTTTAAAAATTAACAAGCTGAGTCTAAAATATATATGGAAATGTAAAATCACTATAAAATAAAAATAGCTCTGAAAAAGATGGAAGGCTTAGGAGGAGGAGGAACTAAGATGGCGGAGGAATAGGACGGAGAGAACACTCTCTCCCCAATAAATACACCAAAAGAACTTTTAAAGGCCGAGCAAACTCCATAAAACAGGATCTGAATGCTGGCAGAGGACATCGGGCATCTGGAGGGGTGACCCATTGCCGACGTGAGGAGCAACAGTGAGGAAACCTAGACCCACCCACCAGAACACCACACAAGCTTTCCCATCCAGGAAACTTCTACAAACCACACATCCAACCCCTCCCATAGAGAGGAACCCCCACAATAAAGGGACAACACAGCAAGATAAACAAGATGAAAAGGCAGAGGAATACCCAGCAAGTAAAGGAACAGGATAAATACCCCCTAGACCAAACAAAAGACGAAGAGATAGGAAGTCTACCTGACAAAGAATTCCCAATAATGATAGTGAAAATGATCCAAAACCTGGAAAATAAGTTGGAGTTGCAGTTCAATAACCTGCAGGCAAGGATTGAGAAGATGCAGGTAAGCTTTAACAAGGACTTAGAAGAAATGAAAAAGAGTCAAAATACAATAAATAATGCAATAAATGACATCAAAAACACCCTGGAGGGAACCAACAGTAGAATAACAGAGATAGAAGACAGGATAAGTGAGGTAGAAGACAGAATGGCAGAAATAAATGAAACAGAAAGGAAAAATGAAAAAAGAACTAAAAGAAATGAGGACAATCTTAGAGACCTCTGGGACAATATTAAACGCACCAATATTCGAATCATAGGAGTCCCAGAAGAAGAAGACAAAAAGAAAGACCATCAGAAAATTCTTGAAGAGATAATTGTCGAAAATTTCCCTAAATTGGGAAAGCAAATAGCCACTCAGGTCCAAGAAACACAGAGAGTCCCAAATAGAATGAACCCCAAGCGGAACACCCCAAGACACATATTAATCAAATTGACAAATATCAAATATAAAGAGCAAATTTTAAAAGCAGCAAAGGAGAAACAAAACATAACTCACAAGGGGAATCCCATAAGGATAACAGCGGATCTCTCAATAGAAACGCTTCAGGCCAGAAGGGAATGGCAAAACATACTTAAAGTCATGGAAGAAAACAATCTACAACCCCGATTACTGTACCCACCAAGGATCTCATTCAAATTTGAAGGAGAATTCAAAAGTTTCTCAGACAAGCAGAAACTGAGAGAATTCAGCAACACCAAACCAGCCCTCCAACGAATGCTAAAGGATCTTGCCTAGTTAGGAAACACGGATGGGATAGATAATCTTGAACCCAAAACAATAAAATAAATGGCAACGGGATCATACTTATCAATAATTACCTTAAATGTAAACGGGCTGAATGCCCCAACCAAAAGACAAAGATTGGCCGACTGGATATAGAAACAAGACCCCTATATATGTTGTCTACAAGAGACCCACCTCAAACCTAGGGACACATATAGACTGAAAGTTAAAGGCTGGAAA
>ML664203.1:220822-269403 GCA_007570785.1 Antilocapra americana
AAATAATTTCTCAATTTGTATGGAAATACAAAAAACCTCGTATAGCCAAAGCAATCTTGAGAAAGAAGAATGGAACTGGCGGAATCAACCTACCTGACTTTAGGCTATACTACAAATCCACAGTCATTAAGACAGTATGGTACTGGCACAAAGACAGAAATATAGATCAATGGAACAGAATAGAAAGCCCAGAGATAAATCCACGCATCTATGGACACCTTATCTTTGACAAAGGAGGCAAGAATATACAATGGAGAAAAGACAACCTCTTTAACAAGTGGTGCTGGGAAAACTGGACAGCCACTTGTAAAAGAATGAAACTAGATCACTTTCTAACACCATACACAAAGATAAACTCAAAATGGATCAAAGATCTAAGCATAAGACCAGAAACTATAAAACTCCTAGAGGATAACATAGGCAAAACACTCTCTGCCATAAACCAAAGCGGGATCCTCCATGACCCACCTCCCAGAATACTGGAAATAAAAACATGAATAAACAAATGGGACCTAATTAAAATTAAAAGCTTATGCACAACAAAGGAAACTATAAGCAAGGTGAAAAGACAGCCTTCAGAATGGGAGAAAATAATAGCCAATGAAGCAACGGACAAACAATTAATCTCAAAAATATACAAACAACTCCTGCAGCTCCATTCTAGAAAAATAAATGACCCAATCAAAAAGTGGGCCAAAGAACTTAACAGACATTTCTCCAAAGAAGACATAAAAATGGCTAACAAACACATGAAAAGATGTTCCACATCACTCATTATCAGAGAAATGCAAATCAAAACCACAATGAGGTATCACTTTACACCAGTCAGAATGGCTGTAATCCAAAAGTCTACAAGCAATAAATGCTGGAGAGGATGTGGAGAAAAGGGAACTCTCCTACACTGTTGGTGGGAATGCAAACTAGTACAGCCACTATGGAAAACAGTGTGGAGGTTCCTTAAAAAGCTGCAAATAGTCCTGCCATATGACCCAGCAATCCCACTGCTGGGCATATACACCGAGGAAACCAGAATTGAAAGAGCCACGTGTACCCCAATGTTTATCGCTGCATTGTTTACAATACCCAGGACATGGAAGCAACCTAGATGCCCATCAATTGACGAATGGATAAGAAAACTGTGGTACATATACACAATGGAATATTACTCAGCATTAAAAAAAAAATTCATTTGAATCAATTCTACTCAGATGGACCGAACTTGAGCCCATTATCCAGAGTGAAGTAAGCCAGAAGCAAAAACAACAATACAGTATATTAACACATATATATGGAATTTAGAAAGACAGTAATGAGAACCCAACATGCGAGACAGCAAAAGGAACGCAGATGTATAGAATAGACTCGCGGACTCTGTGGATGAGGGAAAGGGTGGGATGATATGGGAGAATGGCATTGAAACATGTTAATTATCATATGTCTAATCAATCGCCAGCCCAGGATTGATTCTCGGGGCTGGTGCATCGAGATTTCCCGGGGGGGAGGGAGGAGGGAGGGGGTAGGGAGGGGTTTCTGGAGGGGGAGCATATGTAAACCCATGGTGATATCATGACATTGTATGGCAAAAACAATAAAAGGGAGAAAAAAAATAAATAAAATCTTCACTGAATCTATTACAATAAAAAAAGATGGAAGGCTTAGCTTATTACATCTTAAGAATAATATAATGCCACAGTAATCAAAACAGTGTAGCTTTAGTATAAAAATCAATGGAATAGAATAGAAAATTCAGAATGGAACCGTATATATATAGTCAACTGAGTCTTCACAAATGTACCAGGGTTGCTCAATGTGGAAAATAATCTTTACAATAAATCCTGCCAAAATAACTATATGGAAATATGAATATACAAATAACATGGAAAATATAAACCTCATCTCTTACCTCACATTCTACCTAAAAGTGAACACTTCTGGAAGAAGTGAGAGAAGAAAAGCTCTGTGACCTTGGGCTAAACAAAAATTGATTAAATAAAACACAAAAAGCACAAATCATAAAAGGAAAAACTGGTAAGCCCAACTTAAAATATAAACTTTTACTCCTTGAAAGACACAGGGGAAGGGAATCGGGAGGGAGGAGGGAGGGGGGTTCTGGAGGGGGAGCATATGTAAACCCATGGCGGTTTCATGTCAATGTATGGCAAAGCCAACACAATTAAAATAAAGAAAATTTAAAAAAGAAGAAGAAGAATAAGAAAGGTAAAAATGGAACTAAAATGCAAAAATAAAATAAAATAAAACAGAAAGAAAAAAAAAGAAAATGAAAAGACAAACCACAAACAGGGAGAAAATATTTGCTAAGTATGTGTGGAAATGGACTTGTTTCCAGAATATATAAAGAACTGCTGTTGCTGCTGCTGCTAAGTTGCTTCAGTCGTGTCCAACTTTGTGCAACCCCATAGACAGCAGCCCACCAGGCTCCCCTGTCCCTGGGATTCTCCAGGCAAGAACACTGGAGTGGGTTGCCATTTCCTTCTCCAGTGCATGAAAGTGAAAAGTGAAAGTGAAGTCGCTCAGTCGTGTCTGACTCTTCGCGACCCCATGGACTGCAGCCCACCAGGTTCCTCCGTCCATGGGACTTTTCAGGCAAGAGTACTGGAGTGGGGTGCCACTGCCTTCTCCGATATAAAGAAATACTCTCAGTCAAAATACTAGAAGATATCTAACAGATGCTTCACCAAAGAAATTCTAACGGTGTCCAAAATTTAACACATTAGCAACATCATTAGTCTTAGAGAGAAGCAGATGCAACCACAATGAGATACTACTACACACACACAAGAAAGGTAAACTTAGAAAGACTGGCAATACCAGATGTCAGTGAGGAAGTGGAGCAACTGGAATGTCTTCTTCACTTCTGGTAGGAATATAGTCATTTTGGAAAACAGGCAGTTTCTTATGGAGTTTATATACATTTATCTTTTGACCCAACAATCCCACTGCTAGATATTGACACAAGTTAAGTGAAAAGACAACACAAAGACTTGGACCTACATATATATGGGCTTCCCTGGTAGCTCAGCTGGTAAAGAGTCCGCCTGCAATGTGGGAGACCTGGTTCAATTCATGGATCAGGAAGAGCCCCTGGAGAAGGGATAGGCTATCCACTCCATATTTATAGCTGCTTTATTCATGATGGCTTCAAACTAACAATGACTCCAATGTCTACAAATGGAAAACTGAAGAGCTGTGATATAGCCACATTGTGAAACATCACTCTGCAACAGAAGAAACAAACAAATCAATCACATAACAAAATGACAATCTCAAAACTTGCTGCTAGGTCAAAAAAGCCAGATAGAAAATCAAAGCACCATGTGATTCCTTTTACATAAGACCCTAGAAAAGGCATAACTATAGTGGCAGAAAGACCAGAGGTTGTCAGAGGCTGCAGATGGGATAAGCAGTTTGAATGCAGGGAACATGAAGGCATTTGGGGAGTGATAGAAATCTAAATTCTGGTCTTGGAGGTGGTTACACAACTTTATGCATTTTCACAAATGCAACAAATGGTCGGCACACTTAAAACAGGTCTCACTGCATTGAATTATACTTCAATAAAGATGATTTAAAATAAAGTACTGTAGAGCGGATGTTAGGAGAGCTTTGGAAGGGAACTTTGGCCAAGGACCTCCTGGAACCTCTGTCTAAACAGATGTTTGCTATGCAGAGATCAGCCTTCAGGAAAGCTGTTTGGGCAGAGAGGCAGGTCTTAGATGGCTAGAGGCACTGGCTCAAATAAATGCTGGATTTTTCCAGATAAGCTGGGTTTAGTCTCAGTACTGGTCTTAGAAATGGCCTGAGTGCTGATAAACACCAGGGCTTTCTCAAGCCTGTGGTTTGTCCTCATCTGTACAGAGAGGCCTAGAACCCACCCTGCCAATCAACTGAGTTAATAAGCAAAGGTAAAATAGCTCTGCGAACTTTAAAGTGCTGTGCATGTGTGAAAGGGGAAATGGGAGGCCAGTGTTGAAAATGGGAAGGTAAGCTTTAGGTTCAAAGTTAAGTCTGCACAGTTTTAAAATTACTGTTGGTCTTGAACAGGGCGGGAAGGGGGAATCTGTTTTCTTCCCACTGGATGTTTTGACCACTTATCTTGAGGCTTCAGTGGGTTTGTTTAGATTTAAAGATACACTGCCTGCAACACTCAAGATCAAAGAGAACAAAGCTCCGATGGAAGGAGGCCCTTATGGGCCAAACTAGATAATGTCATTATCTTATAAACAGGTGATAACAGCAGAGCCAGGCTCATCTCAGACTAATCCAGTTCTAATCCCTTCAAGGGTCTGGAAAGATGTCAGGGAGTAAAAGACCACTGCCACTTAGCAAGCTGTATCTTGTGAGTGGATTTGTCACCTTTCAGTCCTGAGCATATGTCTGGTTGTCTGGACATGACAGGCATGGAGGGTGGGGGTGAGTGAGAAAGTGCTTCCTCTTCATGTGATAGAGAGCTGAAGCGGTCTTATGTCCCCTCCTGCTCTCTGGGACCTGAACCTGAGGATGAATAGCTGACAGCTCTTGCTAACCAGGACCACTACAGCAATAAGAATTACCAACAAATGCCGAGCTCGTGGCTTGTATTGTTTTCTGTCTTTGCTAGTGAACCGAGGCTAAGAGAGGCAAAGTACCATCCACAATCAAGGGGCAGTAAGAGGCGCAGCCGGATTGCCAGGCAATCTGACCTGGAACCTCCTACCTCCACGGTCTTTTACATACGGCAGGGCATGAGGCATTCCTTTTTTTTTTTTTTTTTTTTTTTTTTTTGAGCTTCAGTTTCCTTTACCCTAAATGGAGCTAGGGCTTCTCAGGTGGGTGCTAGTGGTAAAGAACCCTCCTGCCAATGCAGGAGACATAAGAGATGAGGGTTTGATCCCTGGGTCAGGGAGCTCCCCTGGAGGAGGGCATGGCAACCCACTTCAGTGTTCTTGCCTGGAGAATCCCACGGACAGAGGAGCCTGGCAGGTTGTAGTCCATAGCATCACACAGAGTTGGACATGACTGAAGCGACTTAACATGCCCGCAGGTTAAATGCGGTAATGGATGTCAAGTGCTTTTGAATGAATGCTACCCTTACCAAATCACTCGAAAAACATTAGGCTTCATCCACTCTCCTTAGGTAGGCAATTCTCCAGCCCTGGGGACAGTGAGTGTGGGTCTCTTAAAGCATTCCGCAGAGGTCATGTAGCTGGAGCCATCCTTCCTGCTGGCTAGACGTGGCCAAGGGTGCTGCCAGTGGAACTTGGGAACAAGTCAACTTCCACCATGGGGTTTCAAGGCTTTCACTGCCCAGACTGGACCCTCTATGTGAACAGCTATGCTGATGGAACCTACTCTCTGTTCCAGTAGGAAAACTACAGCATGGATGGTAGTGGACTCTGGCTGCCTGGGAAGCTAGCAGGTCCTGAAGCTCAGGTTCAGGAAACTTCTGGGATTCCACTTGCCAGACTTGTCTGTGCCTGGCAGCAGGGGGCAGGCAGGCGGCAGGAGGAGCCTCAGTCTTCAAAGCCCAGGAATAGGAGGGACCTTCAGTGGTTGTAGCTGCTCCTGGGATGAAAGGCAAGCTCACTTTTTCCCCTCTTGACAGGTCCATCTGCAGTGTTTTCAAAAGAGAGGAAGCGACCAGGACACTAGGGGCGTGGTCTCGAGGGCTGGGATGGACCCAGGCCCTCCCAGGCCCCGACCCGTAGCCCCCAGACACCGCGCGTCCACGGCTCTGCGGCATCACACTAACCGCGCTGATCTCACCATCTGCAGTTCTGTTCAGTAACTACAGGATGAACATCATCTCAATTAACAGCGTACCTTTAGGGCGTCTCGTTGCCAACTCTTCCAGCACAATTGTCCACACCGTCATCAGGGCCTAATCAACTAATGATGGCTGAAAATGAGGGAGGCCAATCCCAATAAATTCGAAGGCAAGTCATTTTTCTCTTTTAATGCCCCTCTCCCTCCTTCTTCCTTCTTCCCACGGCACAATGCAGTAAATTAATGTCACCGTGGTTATTACAGCACCGCTGCTATGGCAAGTATTCAAGCTACGGTCCTGGAATATTTTACCTCAGCATTTATTTGTCCATAAAATAAAACAGGATTTATGGGATGACTCTCCAGTTTGAGGGCTGCATGGACAGCAGCTGGGCCACATCCTTACCTCCTCCACAGGTAAAGATATAGGGATGCTCTCGGGAGCAAGAGAAACCTAGTGGACAGGGTGCTTGGGGCTGGGGAGAATGAGGCCCCCAGAGGACCCACTGGCCATGCCTGGGGAAAAAGCTTCAGTTAAAAGGACTGAAGATGTGGGATTTAGTCGCAGGAGAAGAATACAACTTTTTGAGGGGAGGATGCAGACAAACAGCGTATCCCCCCTGCTCCCCGCAGCATCCCAGCATTTGGTACCCTGTTGCAGAGGCTCCACGGAAGAGGAGCCAGGTTCCAAGGGTACCTGCCAGGTGCTGGCTGCCCGCTCACCCACCAGGACCCCACGGTGGTCTCTATTATCCCCAGCTATCTGCCTGGAGCAGCTAGGTGCTGGCAGAGGCGGCAGCACCAAGGGAAACAGGACCCTGCCGGAGCAAAAGCCAGAAGTGAAGTTCATTAAAACACCCTCGCGTGCACAGAACTCTTCCTGGGAACCACAGGCTCCACCTTTGAGGACGCGCTCTGAAATTATAATTCATTGATTCTGAAGCCAATCATTTCGTATTTTGACTGCTGGCTTAGGAATATTCATATTTTCCACTGCATTTAAATTTCCCTGTGCCATTAAAATCTCCGAGCTCTATAATTAGGCCTCTCCTGATAGATATGGATGAGGTCTCTGTTCTGGGGAGAGCGAGCAGGAGCTGCTGGGAAGCTAGGGGTTTGCTGGGAGGGCTTCCCCTCGGGGCTGCTCCCGTCCCCTTCCCTCCCCAGCTGGAACCTTCCAACCCCAGCCCACCTTCCACCTGGACCCAGTTCATGAGCCGCAACTCTCCCCCTCTGCCCCTCTCCCTTCCTGTGCTCCGGGCCCCCAGCCACTGAAATGTTTACTCACTTAAACATAATTTGCATTCCAAAAGCTGTATTCCCGACTCAGATGGTATTTATGAAATAAAGTCCCGCTGGTTACAGCAACCGAAACAGATGTGGCCAGCCACACTACTCCGTGTATACAAAACTGTGCTCCTGCTCAAAAATAAATAAATAAATCCGTAGAAATCTTCTCCAGAGGTAAATGTTATTTTATGAAATAGAATACCACACACACGCTGTTTCTGCCTCCTCCTTGTCAGCGCAGCCCTGTAGCTGGCAGAAGGCCTCCAGCCGCCGTGTGAGTCTCACCGGCCTTGTCCCCTTGACCAGATGCTCTCTCTGAATCAGGAAAGTCACCCAGCCTCATGGCCTGGCCACATCTCGCCCGTCCAGTTTCTGCTGAGATCGACTAAAAATATTGGGTAATGAAGATGGAAAACCAATAAAGGATGGGGGAAAATAAAAGAATTGCTTAGAATGAATTCTGTATGTAATTACTTGTGTTTTTGCTAACTACTGTATAAACAACACTTTTAACAAGGCAAATTGGAATCCTGAAGACAATTCTGCTTAGGGATATAGCTTCAATTTATTATACGGGGATAACTGAAAACTTTGTTTCTGCTGCGTTGCAGTCAATTTCCACAGCGCGCACATTTCAAATGTGTGATTAATCATATGAGTGCAGGGGTTGCCAATAGACACCGAAACTCTAAAACTCTTAACAACTTGCTCATTTTGTGTGGTCATTCCAAATAGCTAAACAGCCCGAGCCTGTCAATGGGCACCAGGATCAATACTCTGGGGTCTCTGCAAGGGATTGATTTTGCTCTCAGAGGATTTCATTTTGCTCATCAACAAAAATACTCGGCTCCCTAAATAATCGGATTCCAGGCTTTCGTGCAGACAAGGAGAGCTGCCACCGGCTGCCACTGCCTGGGCGGCCATGGAGGGCTTCAGTGTGTGTTAGAACCTCACCACGTGTTGACCAAAAGAACACTTAACCCAAAGTTTGGCCACTTCATAAAAAGAAAAGAAAAAAAAAAAATCATTATCCCAAAATAGCTTACTTTGAACAATTATGTTTTAGTTTAAGACTAAGCAATTTGAGGATGGAGATGAGGAATGGTCTTTTAATTTCAGCTTCTATCATAATCAATTTTATTGGGACTTCCTGGTGGTTCAGTGGGTAAGACTGCGTTTCTGATGTAGGAGGCCCAGGTTCGATCCCTGGTTGGAGAACTAAATCCTCATGCAGCAGCTAAGTGTTGTTTCTAAGCTGCAACTAAAGATCTCATATGACGCAAGGAAGATCAAAGATCCTACTTGCCACGACTAAGACTCCATGCAACCAAATAAACTAATATTCAAAGAATAACAGCAACAACAAATCCCAGCTCCACCGTTTAAAAAATTCAGTTTTATCATGGTTGTGTTTCAATTTTTCTTTCCTGGTTTTTGATCAATCCTCATTTCTCATGTGTAGCTTATGGTGAGCAAAAAAGCAGTATTTAACACACCTGTAATGACTGTTTACTAATAGTAGGATGCATACATTGTTTACATTTGGGTGTTTATCTCTGAAGATAAGCTTCCTTAAAAATGGAGGATATGGCAGAACGAACACATTGTCATGGGTGAGGGGTGGGGGTGGGGGTGCCCTGCTGGGAGGTGGAGGGGACAGTTTCTACCTAGCATCTCTGTGTCTACGCAGAACTTTAAAATGTTTGCTTTACCTACTAATTAGTTGATTCTTTTGCTGAGAGCTCAGGCCATTAAAGGAGCCTTTCTTTTAAGGTGGGAATTCTGCCCCCACCTTCCCCCCCCCCCCCCCCCCCCCCCCCCCGCCAGAGATGCCCTCAGCCCTTCCTCTATCAAGCCACCACCCTCTGATTAGGATGGCTTACAAAAAGGTCTTGATTGACTAAACCTCAGGCCAGATTACATAAACATCAGAGAGGCGCTGAATGCCAAACACCTTTCTCAGGAGGAAAAAAGAAAAAAAAAATAAGGTGAGATGGCTTCATTCTCTGGCAACCTAAAAATAAATGGAAGGGGCTTCTCCCAGCTTCAGGGAGTGCATATGGATTTCTTGCTGACATTCGATTCTCTGAACTGAATGTCATACTTGCTGCGAACAGTTAAAAAAAATAATAATGCTCGACTGTTATCGTTATTAGAAGGGCAAGAAGAATGAAATATCGTGATTATCATTAGGAAACCCTGTAAAACATATTTGTACATTATCTTGGGGCAAATACAAGTGTCATGTGTTACCAATTGTTAGGCAAAGAACGCAGTAATATATTGTTCCCCTCCGGCCCTCTGAGCAGCTCAGTGCAGGGCAGAAATGATGTGTTCCCTGTGTGTGAGGCTGGAACGCAGTGGTGTGGGATGTGGGGGTTGGGGAGCCCTCCAGGACTGGCCTCCCCGAAAGCAGTTGAGTCTGGAATGGATGGAGCTCTGATGGCAGTGTGGGGGCAGGGAGGTGGGAGGCAGTCAGAGGCCAGGCTGAGTTTGGAGAGCCCTCCCTTGAATGGCAGGTCTGGTCCCTGGGCTGGGATTCCTGTCTCACCAGGGAGCCCCAGATTCCCAAGGAGGAAGCAGACTTACTTCTTTCTTTCCAGACAGTCAGCATGCCTCTGAAAAGGGGCTTGAGGGTGAGGCTGGCATGGAGGAGGAAGGTTCCAAAGAGTCCTGCCCTAGGAACCCAGACTCCCTCTGCAGGCTTCAGCTTAAGAATCTGCAAATAAAGGGGTTTGGTTTTGTGCTATTTGTTTTAGCACCAAAAGCCCTTTAGAGAATGTTATAAAAATGGACACGCACAAGTGCCCACAATAATTCACGTCGGTGTGGTGAACCCACCAGTGCCTCTCAAAATTCATCCACCTGTGCCTGGAAGTCCACTGATCTCCAGTTAAAAGCCTTTCATTCATTTGATCTAAAGGGGACTTTCCAGGTCCTGGATTCCAGGAGTCCCCAGTGGCCAGGGGCTTCCATGGGGCCCTCTGCTGGATACACTGCCAGGCCAGGGTTCCAGAGAACCTTCAGGGGATACACAGAAGGAGGGAGTGCTCCTGGTCCCGGCAGGTAGTCATGACCCCCATGAGTCCATGTTGGTGCTGGCAACTCCCAGGACCATCTCTGCCCCTGGAAACTGGACTGAGAACAAACTGCCAGAGAACCGAAGGATGGGACTCTTTGCATCATCACAGAGAAATGACAGTCTCTGCAAAGGGCCCAGAGGACACTGCTTGGAAAACACCCACTCTCAGGCCCCAGGACTCCCAGAGCGAGAGCTCTGAACATCCCCCAAGCTTTTGCATCTCTCGGACAAGCACAGTGGACTGAGGTTGAGGCTACACACGGGGTTTCCTCACCGGAAGAAGCAGGCCTTCATCTTTGCAGGGCAGGGGTGGCCTGAGTGCCAGGGCAGTGTGTGCTCTGACCACTCCCCAGCAGTCTCCCTCCACCGCTGACCTGCTCTGAGACAGTGCGATCTGAAGGGGGATCCTTAGGCCTTTCTCTGCAGGGGTACACTTTGTAAGTGAGCCCCTTTGTCCCCAAAGTAATGCTATACTAATGGTGGCATTCCAGGAAGGGGGGCTTGGCAGGAAGTGGGGAAGGCATTTGGGGGCAGGAGCTCCCTCAGTCTGCACCAAGCCTGATACATCTAAGCATACTGAAGCCATTCTATTATAGGAAACCAGGATAGCCCCATAAGCTTCTTGCTTCCTGGGGAAACTAAGGCTCTGGAGTGGGAGGGATGGGGGTGAGAGCTTGCAGCACCTTTCCCTGTGGCCTGGCACCCCCTGGGCCCCCACCTTTTGTGACATCTGAGCTTTGGTTCCCTCTGGCTGGGGTCCACAGCCTGAGCTTCAGGTTCTTTGCTTCCAGGACAGAACTCATCTCCCCCTGTGAGTTGGCTGGCACCCTTGGGCAGGCTCAGAGCACTAACAGGCCTCAGTTGTCTCTCACATGGAAAGTGAAGAATCTCAGGGCCCCTGCAGCCCCACTGAACCCTGCTCTGCACACTCAAGTTTGAGTCACGCTGGCCAGAAGTTCCTCTCTTCCAGAACATTCACAGCCAAGTCTCACATTAGTAATTGGCTCATCTCAGATCTTCGGATTTTTCTCTCTTCTGGTTTTATCTCTAATTTTTCAAATTGACAGTGTTTAATTTTCTAAGCGGTTACCAGCCAGGCAGGTAGGGCATGATGAGAGAGACAGCAAGCTGGCAGCCGGGGGTGCTGGAGGCCTGGAGGACAGGTGAGGCCTCTAGACACCCTGAGCAGGTCAGCTGCAGGTATGATCAGCTGGACCCCGGCAGAGTCTCCCCTTCCCCACAGCCATGGCTCTCTGTGACCCCAAATCCCTGCACAGACTCCCCTTCTGCCCCCATGCACCCCAAACAATCTGCTACTGCTTCCCACAGACCCACGACCCTGTGGCTCCATGTGAACCCCCAGTGACCACCATGGACCCCACTGGCCCCACTGATCCCCCATGGATCTGCCCTCGAGCCCATGGTTCCCATAGCCCCCACAGTTCCTCTGTGGCCCTTGTGTACCCTCCTGGTCCCCTTAGGACCCCACCTCCACCCTCACCACTACCCACGGGCAAACTGGACAAGCTGCTGCCTTTCCAGGGGAAACGCACTGCCATCCAGCTCCTCTGAGCTCCCTGCCTTTTTTTGTTGCTTTTCAGACCTCTTTCCTCCAACTTTCCCACTCGCTCAGTACATGATGCAAAGTTGTGAAAAATGTGTGAGGACATTAACCCGAGGTGTTATTTGTAAATATGTTATAATTTATTAAATTATAAGGCACTCGACAGCAACTCAGATAAAGAAACACGTTGGAGTGTTACTCCAGCACATGCACTATTTTAATAATCCTTTTATCTTAAAATATTGCCTCCTATCAGGCTGTCAGGGAGCAGCAGGAGAATCTGTTGAGTGTAGAGAGGGGGGCATCTCTCCAACACGCTTTATGGTGAATTATTAGAGGAGGGAGAGGCACCGACTAATCATTTGATAAACACAAGTAGATTATATGTAATGGGCACCTTCGTGGAAAGAGTCCTGGACAGCTCAGGGAAATCCTGGGGCCCAAAACAGAACTTCTCCAAACCAGCCTCTCCTGCTGCCCTCTCTCTCCTAAAGCAACTTATGCCAAACTTGAACTTCAAACTCTCATTTACCACCATTTCTGGCCACACCCTAGAACCACTGGTAATCTATTTTACGTCATATTTTTATTTAATTTATAGCCATTCTTTTTTTTTGTCTTAACTTAAATAGATTTAATTTTTAAAGGAAGCTTTATATCATTACCATGAATAGAAAACTAATAGCACTTACCATAAATATGAAATAACCATAAAAAAAAAGTATAATGGAAACAAAACCATGTAATTAAATTCCAACTCAATATGAAAGTTTGATGAAGCCTGAGGCCTGCTCTCTCTGTTAAAAGGGGAGATTATCTCGTGTCATGGAGGCATTCAAGATGTGCTGGAGCCAAAGAGAGGCTTCCTCCCTGACCCTGGATGGACTGAGGCACCCACAGAGGGGACCCCTTTCTTCCCAGGCAACTTGCTGTGATACAGCATGGGCTGAGTACCACCAAAACCCCTCAGGTCCCCGAGTGATCCTGTACCACTGCTTCAGATGCAGTGGATCAAAATCAAGAACACAGATCATATCCTATTCCCTATTCCTATTCCCTGAGGATTTGCCCCACAGGTGAGCAGGTGAGAGTTTTCTAGGAATCTTGTCTGAGAGGACACAGCCCCAGAGTCTGGGATGTGAGACCCACTCTGCTTGCAGTCTGGGACAAGTCACCTTCTCTCTCTGATGACAAGTCATCAGAGTCTGGAGATAGAGCTTCTGGACCACAATAGAGCTTCTCTAAGGCTGTCCGCCTTCTTTCAGTCCTGCACTTACCTCCTCCGCACGGAGCAACATTAAGACAGTTTTTAAAGTATTTTTCATGTCCCTGTGATGCAAAGCATGTGTCCCTGGGACTGAGTGTGTGAGACTCCTTCCTTGAACTGGAGCAAGGAAATGTTGGATCATCAAAATGCAAAGCCAAATAAGGGGGAAAATGTGAACCTAAAAATGAACCCCGAAGCCCCAGGGAAAGCCTGAGCATCTTGCTATCAAAATACAAGTCTTGAGCCACATAAGATAGAAATATCCCAATGTGAAGCCACATTCTCCCATCATATTTAGAACACACTTCAAACCAGGAAAAGGTAATGTCAGAGCATCAAAATTCACATGAGAAAACACAGCTATGCGTCTTCCTGTTAGCTACGATTAATACGAGGAGTTAGAGAAAGGCTAAAAAAATGAAGTCATACATTATTGTTTTTTCCTCGTAGGTATAGATTTTACTTGACCTATTGCTTTTAAAATAGAATACCTTCCCAAGCACGCTTTACATGATAAAACTCAGAGACAAAAGAGAGAAAATGCAAATCAATTCTACATTACATGTATGTTGCTGCATTTGGCAAAATCAAATGAGATCTTTTCATCTCCTTACTGTAGAACAAAAACAGAGCAATATTATGAAATCTCACAGAGCTTTATTTCTCGGCGTCTTTTGTGTCCAGCCTTTTAAATTCAGGTTTTTCTGCCTTTTTTACTGACAAGCCCACAATTTTCAGAAAAGAAAGCTAGCATTAATTAAGACAGTGCCAGATGTAATTTTCTTGGGAAGTAAATTTCTGCACAACTAAAGGTTACAGAGACCTTTTCACTGTCAAAATTTACTACAGCCTGTGAATGTTAATGCTTCTAATGAAGACATGTTCTCTGTCCCTGAACTTAAAAGTACCCAGAGAAGAAGGCAAAGAGGAAAAAAAACTCCATGTGACGAATGTATCTGGAGCCTTTGCATTAATGCAGGAACTCTGGGCTGCTGGCGCACGTTGTAATTATAGTGTTTGGATACTCTTGTTTTCCAAACAAGGAATATTGCCATAAATTGGCAATTTTGCAAGAGGAGTGGGATTGTAGTAGGTGCCTTCTGCTACAAATGAGCTCAGAGTGTAATAAGCATTTACCCCATTAGGCTTCAGGATGTGTGCCTTCTGACTCTGGGGAAGGCACTCAGGAAGCAGGCGGAAGACCCACAGCCTCCACGATGGCCATCAAAGTCAATGTTGGGCCCCTGGGTTTTCAGCTTTCTGATCCCACCATGTGGGCTCAGAAGTGTGCCTTGGTGTTTGAAGCCATACATGTCATTAATCTTCGGATTTTGTTTTGGAGGCCTGAGCATTTTCTGTCCATCATGCAGGAAAAATACCATGGTGTACAGAAAGCAGGGCCCCCACCTTTCCTGGGGCGTGCTGTGATCTTCGCTGGAGGTTCCCAGAGTGACAAGATGGCAGAACCCACCCTTAAGCCCACTTTGTGATTTTTCCTCTTCAATAAATTCAGCAATGGGGTTAAAAGATAGTTGTTTCATTGACCAAGTGAAGTCTTTTTCAGAAATTTCTCCTAAGGAAACAGCTTGCTTTGAGCACAGTGATGTTCTCCATTCACAAACACAACAGCAAGTAGAAAAGTAAAAGACTTAATGTTGAACGACATCAGAACGAGTAAGTAAATCATGTTGCTGTTGTTCAGTTGCCAAGTCATGTCCTTCTCTTTGTGACCCCACGGACTGTAGTACTCCAGGCTTCCCTACCTTGACCGTCTCCCAGAGTTTGCCCAAGTTCATGTCCATTGAGTCAGTGATGCCTCATCTTCTGTCGTCCTTTTCTCCTTCTGCCTTCAATCTTTCCCAGCATTATGGTCTTTTCCAATGAGTCAGCTGTTAGTATCAGGATATTCCCCCAAACAGAATATTATATAGGCATCAATCTTGCCAATAAAGAAGACATTTTGATCAAAAGGAAGACATTTATGTTATATAACATGTGAAAAGCAAGATACAAAATTTTGTGATTTCAGTTTTATAAAATAAGAAATTGCAAGTTTGTAAAATAAGAAATTTGTTGACAGTGGAAGCCTCTGGTGGGCAAAATCACAGACACTTTTCTTTTTCCTAATAAAAGTTAACATAAGAAAAGTTTTGAAAAATTTCCCCCAAATGTCTTTTTTTATCATCAGGAAATGCCAGAGGGTCATCAGGACTGAGTCAGCTTCCCATTTCAACATGAACCCTCTTGAGTCTTAAATTCTTTACAGTCTGATTTATCATTGTCTGTCTTTCTTCTAAAGCAAAAATTGGCAAACCTTTTGTGCAAAGAGCCAGGTAGTAAATATTTTATCTTTATGTGGCATAAGGTCTATGTCACAGTGACTCAACTTAACCATTACCAGCATGAGAGCAGTTATACACAATACGTAAAGAGCATGGCCGTGTTTCAATAAAACTTTACTGACAAATCACGTGGTGGGTCATACTGACCATAGGACAGTTGGCCATTTCCTTTCTAAATCCAACCAGCGTTGCACTATTGAAGTACAGCGTGTGAGCACAAAGCTCTAATACCTCCAAGGTATCAGAGAACCAGAACTCCCATTTATGGATGAGGAGACTCACTGCAGAGAGGTGAAGAGAATTTCCAAAGTCATAGAACAGTTCCTTGCAGAGACAGCAAAAACACTAGGAGCACCCCACCTTTCCAGAAGCATTCTTCAGCTATCAGGCTATGGACTACAGCCCTGGTCTCTCCTGTCTGTGTGGTTGGGGACCTTGGCTCTTGCTTTGCGTCATGTGGCCTACCCTGTCGGCGGTGGTGGGCCTCTCTACCCCGCTCCTCTTCCTCTCCCTCATCCTCTTGGAGGACTTGGACGATGTGTTCCACAGCATCTCTCTGGTCACCATCCGCTCCTAGAGAGGAATAACCAGGAGTCTTGGCTGATCGGGCACGGAATCAGATTTTCCTGTTGTCCCATAGTTATAAATGTGCTCCCTTTCATGCTCAAAAGTGCCAGGCTTGCACAATTTATCATCTATATGGTCATCTCCCCAAAGGTGAATTTAGTTGCGTTGTATCCTATGCAAGAAGAAACTATGAGAATTCGATTGTCCACATGACTTACAGAAAAAAAAAATACTTTTGAGAAATGAAAAGCAGAAACTCAGAATTCAGCAGAGTGGCTGGTGCTGCCCTGTTCAGAAGGTGGGTGTATGCCTGCAGTGGGGGATGCAGCTGTAAAGGGTCCTCAGATCTTAAAGTGGCTGATCCTAAGAGATGGTTGAATGGCAATGCCGACTGTGCTGAGTTTCCCTTCACAGTTGACTTTGCTTGTGTCTAACTCCCTTGCTTGTGTCTCGTGCTGTAGCTCCTGCATCTATGCCCTACCCCCACCCCACCCCTGGTGTGCTCCTGCAGCTCATCCAGCATCTCAGGGTCCCTGCTCTTGGCCTTAGCCCATTGTCTTCCTCCAAGTGACCAGGGTAATTCACTCAACTGCGTTATTTGGAACCATCCAAACCTTTTCCAGGGCTTCCCTGGTGGCTCAGATGATAAAGAATCTGCCTATGATGCTGGAGACACGGGCTCAATCCTTGGGTTGGGAAGATCCCCTGGAGAAGGGAATGGCAGTCCATTCCAGTATTCTTGCCTGGAGGATCCTCATGGACAGAGGAGCCTGCTCGGCTACAGTCCATGGGGTGGCAAAGAGCTGGGCATGACTGAGTGACTGACACTTTCAAACCTTTTCCAATCACCTGCCTTAAGACCTCTTTAGACAGGGAAGTCAGCAGAAGATGCTGTGAAATGTAGACACCATCTCCTGAATGAGTACACTTGTTTAGAGACCAAGGAGCAAACGAGAAGCCAATAGCCAAAGAGTAAGACGTATGATCAGGGAAGAGAGAGGAGCAGATGGAGAACAAGGGAAGCATATGTAGTAACTTCCTTCCAAAAAGACTCTGTCCAGTCGACCTGATTCTGGGGAGAGAGGAAAAACAGGTGGAGAAGGAAGAGCATGAAAAAGTCTGGCCTAGCCCAGAATGCATGACTTTCAACAAGACCAGTTATCTCAGAGCATGGTGACTATGGAATCCAGATGATCAGTGTCAGCATCACTTGGGTCCTAGTTAGAAACGCAAATTCTCAAGTCCCCTTGACCTCTTGAATCTGGAGCCCTGGGAGTGGGGTCAGCCCTCCAGGGGATGTTGGTACATGCTCCTCTAGGTTGGGAGCCACAGCCATTAGACACCAGGGTCTAACGAGGCTCTGGAGGCCCTTGTCCTTGGATGGAGCCCATGTGAGGTGCACATTGAAGGGAGGACGTGTTTGAGGTTTGAGTCACTTAAATGATGGTCGATGGCCAGACTGACAGGGTGTTTTTTTTCATCTGATTTGACTGCAGAGGCCAACAGTCCTTGTAGTTACATAGAGTAAAGCTCCTCTCTCTCCACAGAGATGGTGTTGGTATCACTCAAACTACTGCTCTGTGAGATTCTCCTGGGCGTGGTCGGGCCATCATCCATCCCAGAACCCAGATAAAGAGGCAAGCCCTAACCCACCCATGCGAGCCCTGTGCTCCCAGCTAGATCATCTCCCTGAGCTCAGGTTACTAAGGAAACCACCAAGCGCCTTTGTCTGCCCTCACCACACGCAGATCTCCAGAGTCGACGTGGCAAGGGGCTCCCCTGCACAGGTGAAGAAAACAAAGTGTTAAACCTGTAAAAATGACAGATGGACATAGCCCACCTTTGTAGAACCATGAAGAGGGAATTCTAACTCTGGGAGGCAACAAAGGGGAGGAAGAGTGAGAGGATTTAAGAGCTGGGTCGTACGAGTCACATCCCAAGGTTAGCCAGAGGGGTCCATGTTCCTCTACAGGAAACAGGGCACGAAAGGATGATTTCTGCTAATGCCTATCCAAAGGCTCTCACAGTAACCATGGCAGAGAGCAGGTTTCCCCTGGCTGCTCCCAAGTGGAGCATCCTGACTTCAGGGTGATGGACACTAGAGACGGAGCTTGAATGGAACAGCAAATTTGCCAACAAACCTGTGATGGTTTTCCTTTCTGTGGTTTTAAAAATACATATTTGGATTTCACACTCCACTCGGGTCTCTCTATATTATTCAAAAGAAGTCTTGGCACCTGAAACTGACATAATATTGTATGCCCACTCTATTTTAATAAGAAAAAAATGTGATTAATTAATTTGAAAGAAATCTTTTTTCTTTCTCCTTTCCTCCCTTCCTTCTCTTCTTTCTTGTGTCTCACAGCCCTGGTAGAGGGACTGAAACACTTAAGCAGCAAAATTATAGCACAGATGAGTCTGGCAGGGAGATTCAAGGGTGCCAAAGTGCATTCTGGGTGGGTCATGCTCTTACCTTCTCCCAACTGAGACCTCTGCAAATGACCCAGTCTCCATACACACAAGTAGCGCGGGTCTTAGGGTGTCTCTGTAACTCATGCATCCTTTTTGCAAGCAGCCACTGAACTCTTTTTCTGTACCCACACTGTCCCAGCACTCTGGGAGTGTCCATGTGGGTAGGAGATAGACTGACTGCAAGCATGGACAGACAGCACCAAACAATCAGACCACCAGGCTCTTGGCAAAAAATTCCTTAAGAGGAGGAGATGAAGGGTCGATGCTCCTGTCTCTTGGGAAAAATTCACCAAGTAGAAGAAACCTCACAGAGCCAGGATCTCAGTAGGTAATGGGGAAAAAGTGATTGATTTTGTCACAGCCTCTTCTTTCTAATCAGCCCCCAACTCACTGGAAAGTTGCAAAGAGCTTGCAGTAGAGGCACAATGGATACTGAGGGTGGAGATGTGGCCACAGCTCAAAACTCAAAGGAGAAGACTGTCGCCAAGTCATGAAATATGGGTGGAGAAGGTCACTGAAATGGAAGATTCCTCTGTGCACGTGGAAAGGGCAGACGCAGAGAAGCTGGGGAAATGACACCAGTGAGTTTGCCTCTGGATGTTAAAATACATGTGCCTGTATCTGAGGACTGCTCAGACCTTCAGAGGATGCTGTCTGATTGATCCAATATCAGAATCCAGCCAGGGGCTTACTGGTACTTTCCTCCTTATTCCTATGAGGAAAATGGGATCCTTCCAGCCATGCAGATGACTAAAGAGGCTCTAAAGACAGAAGCCCCACCCAAGGCCCCATGGGCTAGGGGCTGTCCTTCTCTCTGCTCATCATCGTAGCTACTTTTCCTGGGTGATGGGGAGGGTGTAGGAGTGGGCGGGAAGGATACCATTCTCTCCAGATGCCAATGGGATGTGAGACTCATAAAGAAGCTAAGATTCACATTTACATGATATAGATGTTTTTAAAATTATGGTGCAGATTTAGTGATTCTTGTTCAGCTTGGAGATCACTCTGAGCCTTAGTTCATTTTCTGTTGCCCAGTTTTCCTTGGTCTAGGGTATGCTTTTGCTTGTTTAAGGTTAGTAAAGTCTGTGTTAGTTGCTCAGTCATGTCTGACCGTTTGCAACCCCATAGACTACATAACCTGCCAGGCTCCTCTATCCATGGAATTCTCCAGGCAAGCATACTAGAGTGGGTTTCCATTCCCTTCTCCAGGGACTCTTCCTGACCCAGGGATCAAACCTGGGTCTTCCACGTTGCAGGCAGATTCTTTACCATCTGAGCCACAGGGAAGCCCCAAATTAGTAAAACTTTCTCTAGTTCTTGTCTCCAAGCACTACAGACCTCTACTTCAAATGCAGGGGATGGACTTTGGGGCATGGAAAAGTAGAAGAATATTATAAAACTACTTTGGCTGAATATTTTGCTTTTTAACCTGCAAGTAACATCTTGCTGATTCATTCCTTCATCCCCTCTACCTAGAAATAGCCTTACCTCCACAGTAATTTTCATAGTGGCTCTCCAACTTTCAGCCAAAGAAAACGTATTTTTAGGTCTCCTCCAATATGGCCTGTATTGAATCTTTAAGGATGAAAACTGCACACAGAGCAGAGAGGACCAGCCCTAAGAAGGCCTGGGAAGAGCTCATTCCAGCAAGTCATGACTCTAAAGGGAGGAAAGACAGATAAGTTGAGAGTTGTAGCATGTGGGACTGGATATGGGCCGGAGTGTAGACACCTTCATCAGCCTCATTTCCAGTGAGGAAGCTGAGTTCTAGAGAGGCTAAATGGCATGCCCAAGGTCAGGTTTGATGTATGATACAGTGTGCTCAGGGCTGGTGCACCGGGATGACCCAGAGGGATAGAATCGGGAGGGAGGTGGGAGGGGGCTTCTTGAAGGGGAACACATGTATACCCATGGAAGATTCATGTCAATGTATGGCAAAACTAGCACAATATTGTAAAGAAAAAAGTCTTTCTTGAATTTGTTACAATAAAAAAAAGGTTAAAAAAAAAAAGATCAAACCCTCAATACCTATGCTCTTAACCACTGCATCTTCCTCTTACAGGAAGCCTTCCTGATTGACCCCAGCTTCCTCTGTACCTCTCTGGGCTTGATCACTCTCTCACAGCTTTGGGCATACCTTGTTCATGGCCTTGGGGACTCCTTTTCTCCTTCGGGCCACATCTGAGCACACATCTGGGTAGGGGGGATATTCAGGACCCACTTGCTAAAGGATAAGCTGTCTGACTCTTGGATGTGCTCCATGCCCTTAGTCTCCTTCCTGGGCAAATTACAAGGGGGATGCTGGGGTAGGAGATGAAACTTGTCATGTTTGGGTTCATCTGAACCTTTAGTGGGAGGCCTCTGAATAGCATCGCTGGCTGAAGAGAGAACTAGCCCTGGGGTGAAGTGGGACAGAAGAAAGGGTTGTGAGGCGAATGTTGGAAGATAGTCCAGTAGATTTTCACAGTAACAAAACCCCAGCTACTCTCGAGGCATCAGCACAAGGTAGAAAAAGAACAGAGAGAGAAGGGGCTGCAGGGTGGGAAGCCCTCTTCACTGGCTGCGGGTAACACCAGGGAGCAGCGGCGGCCTGTGTGGCTGATGGCTGGGTGGTAAGGACTGCTGGGCCCAGGATCACTGGGGAGCTCCGCCTGCCAGTCAGGACCTTGCAGCTGTGACTGATGGCCACCATATGGTAGAATCTATCCCAAATGGCCATATTTCCTTTCTCTAATTTAATTTATTTTATATTGGGGTGTAGTTGATTTACAATGTTGTATTAGTTTCAGGTATATAGTAAAGTGATTCAGTTATACATATACATGCATCCATTTTTCTTTGGCTCTTTCCTGGTGGCTCAGACTATAGAGAGCCTGCCTGCAATTTGGGAGACCCGGGTTCAATCCCTGGGTCAGAACGATACCCTGCAGAAGGAAATGGAAACCCACTCCAGTATTTTTGCCTGGAGAATCCCATGGACAGAGGAGCCAGACAGGCTATAATCCATGGGGTCACAAAGAGTCAGACACAACGGAGCAACAAACACACTTCTTTTTCAGATTCTTTTCCCAGATAGATTATTACCAAGTATTCAGTAGAGTTCCTTGTATTATACACTGGGTCTTTGTTGATGATTTATTTTACATACAGTAGTGTGTATATGTCAATCCAAAACTCCTAATATATTCCCCTCACCATCTTTCCTCTTTGGTAACAGTAAGTTTGTTTTCTAAGTCTGTGAGCCTGTTTCTGTTTTGTAAATAAGTTCACTTGTATCATCTTCTTAGATTCCATATATAAGTGGTATCATATGGTATTTGTCTTTCTCTGTCTGACTTAGTTCACTTAGTATGATAATCTCCACGTCCATCCATGTTGCTGCGAATGGCATTATTTCATTCTTTTTAAAGCCTATTTAAGGCTAGGTTTCTTAAATTTCTCAAGAGAAATTGCAAATCTGATTCTTTACATGGAATATCTCAGTTTCAAACTTTATAACTGATTCAAGGAATTTTAAACATTCCATAAACCAAGTGGAAGCTTTGGAGTAGGTGAAGTCTGAAGCCTGCCAGCTTGTGGCCCCTGATCAGAATTCAGTCTTCACCCCTCCCAGTGACCTCAGAGGGACCAGAGACGGGCAGGCTTGGGAGCTCAGTGCCAGCTGTCAGAAGCTTCTTTTCCAGAATGTTTCAGTCACAGTGAGAAGGCCTGGTCAGGAAGCCTTTCTCCCCGGGAGGGTCCTGCTGCTCCACGTCCTTTCCAGACCCCAAGATGCCTGTCCTCTGTCCTCCTTTCTGCCACCGGCGGGCCGCCTGCTCTCAGCGGGTGCAGGCTCACCGGTGCCCGGGGTTCCAGGCTCCCACTGCCCACCCACCGCCCCGGGCACTCCCCACTGTTTCTGCCCCCCCAGCTCTGTCCCCAGCAGGATACCGCTGCAGCTCACCTGACAACCGTCAGCCTGAGGTGTGGACACCTTCTCCTTGGTGGCTTCCCCTTTTTCATTAGTCTTGACAATGCGTTTTTCCAAGATTAATAGTGCAGGGGGAGGCAGGATATGAGGCTTTTAGTGGTGACAAACTGCCAGGCCCAGGTGGCTCTGGAAGCTGTGTGGCAGCAGGAACAGGCCAGTGGCAGAGCCCCAGGGGGCTGAAGGAGAGGGGAGTGATGGTCTCATATCCATCGGAGCCTGGACCAGCGAGAACCGGGGGTAGGGGGACAACACTCATCCTTACTCCTTCCTCACAGCAGAGACAGTTGTGCTCAGCCCCATGTACCAAGCCACACACACACACCTACACACACAGCCCAAACACCCCTCTAGGTAGCCTCTGAGGCTGGATGTACAGGAGGCAATTGGCGAGCGGGGGCAGCGCTCACTGCCGGGTACAAAGGACCACGTAGCACAGCCCTTCAAGCTTAGGCACTTCTACTCTGGGCTCTGTTTGCTCCTGTCCCTCTGGCTCCTTCTCCTCCTTCTGTAGGCCCAACCTCAGATTCTCTTTTTTATATATAATCTTGAGAGCTTGAAAACAAAAGAATGCAAGAATGTAGCCTGATCTCTCCATTCTGCCCTGGTCATTTCCATTTCACTGGTCTTTATTACCTGCCTCTGTACCCTCCTCCAACTCCAAAAACAGTGAAAGAGCGATCTGTAAATGTCCAGGCTGAGAGGGAAGGGGTTTGGAGTATAATAAAGAAAATTCAGGGAAAGGGTATACATATACTGACTCTCAAAAATAGTATTTTACTCCATATATAATACCCTCTTCACATTTATACACATATACACATTTATACACAAAAACACGTGCTCACATGTATGCATGCTAAAAAACCCATCCATGTTCACTTGCATACGTACATGTACATAGACATGTGCACACAGCACATGCACACACATGTACTTACACACACACACGCATGTACACACACACACATACAGACACACCTGCTTTTTTTCCTGGGGGAAAATTCTGGCTCTGTCTCAAGTTCAAGATGATCCTTAAGCTGGAAGGGTCTTAGGGAGCAGCCAGAGGCCCAGAGAGGGAAAAGGGCTTCTCTGAGGTCACACAGCCTTTTAGGACTTGAGCTGAGCTTGAAATTCTAACATACCTAAAGTCTTTCTCCACGTAAACTGACTCCATATAGTTTCAGGATAAAAATACTTTCCAGTTCACATTATTACCTCTTTTAATCTTCATGGTTCATTTGAGAGGTAAGCTTCATTATCACTGTTGAGTTCAAGGTGTAGAAATCAAGGCATAAATGAGAGATGTAACTTACGTAAGGCATGGAACTGGTCACTGAGGTAGGGCTTGTCCCTAGAGGACCTGACTCTCAAGTTGAGTCACTTTGTTGAACCCAGCAGCCACTTCCTCTCCTAAGGCACTGGGTCATCACCCAACTCAGTGGAAGTCCTTTCTCTGTGCTCATCCTATTCCATTGGACCCCTGGAGAATGGAGCCTGTTACTTTTAAAATGTTATTCAAGAGCTGTGTGACCTTGGAAATGTCACTTCAAATAGCTAGGTTTTCACTTATTAAGCTATAAAATGGACAAGGAGAGTGATAACTACTATGTTTCAGAGTTATCTTGATGATTAAACAAACATATATATATATATTTATATCTATCTGTCTATCTATCTATATATCTATATATATATATATATATGCACCTATTTTTTAAACTGGAAAATTATATAGAAATGTAAGAAAATGTGAAAATGTTATTGAGAACTCCTTTGAGGTATTTAAGGCAATTAAGGCACGGAAGGGATTCCCTCTTCGTGGAATCTCTTCTGTTGCGAAGTGAAGAAGACAACTATCAAAGCTAATAGATAGATGACTGAAAACAAGAAGATATTTGCAATGTCTACTATTGATAAGACACTTGTATCAAGACTACAAAACAAATAGAAAGATAACAACCTACCAGAAAAAAGAAGGAAGCATATGAGCAGGCAATTTATAGAAGGGGAAAACCAAAAGCTAATCAGCATATGAAGAAGCATTCAAAGTCATTAGTAATCAGATAAATACAAATTAAATTAATGAGCTATTACTTGGCAACTATTAGACACACATTAGTAAGAGGCAATACCAAGAAGGAGCAGTAATGTGAGAACAGAGGGGTATTTTTTACTGATAATGGGAGCGTAGGACCCATGGCCTTCTGTGGGCATTATGTAAGATTTAATCAATATGCATAAACTGAGTCCGTACACGCCAGCCATTTTTTACTGCATAACAAGACATTGCATAACTTTGTGGCTTTAAAAAAAATCATCATTTTGCTGACCAGTCTTCAGTTTGGACAGGTCTTGGCTGAGAAAACCATCTTTAATTTTTGTGGCACCAGCTAGGGTGACTCAAAGGCTGTAGTGGGTTGGGGGGGGGATACTTGATAGGTTGGGGCTAGAACCATCAGACACCTACTTTCTTGCCTGGCACTTGTTTCTGGCCATCAGCTAGTGTCCTGGCCGAGGCTGTTGGGCAGAATTCTGATATGTGATCTCTCCATGTTACCTGATCAGGAAAGAAATGCATGACACTTTTCTAGTTTTGCCTCAGATGCTACGTGGCTTCATTTCCACTCTATGCTAGTGCTCAAGGAAGTTACAAAGGTACATCCAGGATCAAGAGAAGAAGACACAGACTCCAGCTCTCAATGAGGAGGGTGGCCAAGGGGTCAACATCACATCATAGAAGAGCAGGTGGATGGGATGTGTTGTGGTGGCCATTTTTAGAAAATGCAATCTTCTTGACCACAGAAAAAATTCTCTTTCAGGTCTCCAGGAACTGCATGGGAATGCCATTGCAGTATGGATTGGGTGGTAGAAAATAGAAGATGAGCAGATGTCCATCACTGAGAGAGTAGAGAAGTAAAATACCACAACACACAAAATAGAGTGTTTTGCTGAAACTGGATGGGTAAGATGCACTCACAATAATGTCAGTGGTTCATTAAAAATATATAGGTAACAGATGGCCAACAAGCACATGAAAAGATGCTCAACATCACTAATTATTAGAGAAATGCAAATCAGAACTATAATGAGGTATAACCTCACACCAGTCAGAATGGTCATATCAAAAAACATACAAACAATAAATGATGGAAAGGTTATGGAGAAAAGGGAAACTTTGTGCACTGTTAGTAGGAGTGTAAGCTGATACAACTACTATGGAGAACAGCATGGGATTCCTTAAAAAACTAAAAATAGAGCTACTGTATTACCCAGCAATCCCCCTTCTGGACCTATTCCCAGAGAAAACCATAATTCAAAAAGATACATGCACCCCGTCATTCATAGCAACACTATTTACAATAGCCAGGACATGGAATCAACCTAAATGTCCATCAACAGAGGAATAGATAAAGATGTGTTATATACATACAATGCAATATTGCTTAGCTATAACAAGGAGCAAAATTGAATTATTTGTAGAGACATGGATGGACCTAGAGAGTGTCATGCAGAGTAAAGGAAGTCAGAAAGAAAAAAGCAAATATCATATATTAATGTATGGTTGGATGGCATCACCAACTCAACAGACACAAGTTTGAGCAAGCTCCGGGAGATGATGAAGGACAGGGAAGCCTGGCATGCTGCAGTCCATGGGGTCGCAGAATCAGACACGACTGAGTGACTGAACAGCAGTTAATGTGTTAATATACACGTGGAATTTATGAAAATGGTATACATGATTCTTTTTGCAAAGTAGAAATGGAGACACAGACACAGAACAAGTACATGATATTCAGGGAGAAACAGGGGTGGGAGGAATGGGAACAGTGTAATTGACACTATTATATTGACAGTGGAATTAATACACTATTGATATTGTGTATAAAATAGATAAATAATGAGAACATATATATATAGAGAGAGAGCACAGGGAAGTCTACTTAATGCACTGTGGTGACCTGAAAGGAAGGGAAATCCAAAGGGAGAAGATATATGTATATACACAGCTGACATTTTACTGTACAGTAGGAACTAACATAACATTGTAAAGCAATTATACTCTAATAAAAATTCATTAAAATATATATGTTATATATATATATGTATATCTTATTTTTAAAAGATAAACTGTAAATATAATTAAAATGTAGAGCTAGGTACTATATCCATAATTAAAAATACCTATGCACAAAGTAAAAATACATATTTTACAAGAACATTTACAAATGAAATGCATGCTTTGAACACATTGCAATGGAATCTCATGTTTAGAGGAAGGAAAGATGTGGAGAATAGGAATAAAATAATATACCTTTTTTTGAAAGAGGATAAACCCAGAAATGGATTCACACTTATACCATCGTTTGATTTTTGACACGGGTGCCAAAACAATATGATGGGAAAGGGAAGTCATCTCAACAAATGGCACTCGAATATCTGGATATTCATATGGAAAAAATGAGACCCGATTCCTATCTCACATCATACACAAAAGTAGTTCAATTACAGACTTAAGCATTCAAACTAAAACTATGAAGTTTTTAATGGGAAACAGAATATCTTTGTGAACTGAGGGTAGGCAAAAATCTCTTTGATAGAGCACCGTGAACAACAACCAATAAAAAGAGGCCATGATGATTTACAGTCATCAAAATGATTAATATCTGCCCATCAAAATAAACCACTAATAAAGGGAGGCTACAGACTGGAATACACACACACACACACATACAGACACACACACACACACACATATATATATAAAATATTTTTCACAAAAGATAAGTGTGGGGAATTCTCACAATTAAATAATAAAAGGATAAATAATCCAGTTAAAAATGGACAAAGTTTTTAAACAGATAATTCACAAAGACAAATGATGACCAATAAACGTATGAAATAATATCAACCTCATTCTTTTTTGGAGAAATGCATATTAAAACTACCATGAGATACCACTGATTACCTGTCAGAATACGCAATATTAAATCTAACACCACCAAATATTGGCAAGGATATGGAGCAACCGGAAGTCTCATGAATTTTTGATTGGAAAGTAAAATGGTACATTCATCTGGAAAAAGTTTCTGGTATTTTCCTATAAAACAAAACATACACGTGGCTTGTGACCTAATTCCCCTCCTAGGTATTTATTAAGGAGAGATGAAATATGTTTACACCAAGACTTCTTCATATAAGCTTGATTTAAAAGGTGGCCATGTCCTAAAAAGATGGATAAATAAACGGGGCTATGTTCATATAAGCTTCCCTTGTAGTTCAGCAGTAAAGAATCCACCTGCAATGCAGGAGACCTGGGTTTGATCCCTGGATTGGCAAATTCCCTGGAGAAGAGAATGGCTACCCACTCCAGTATTCTGGCCTAAGAATTCCATGGACTATACATATACTGGAATTCTACTCTGAAATAAAAAGGAACACAGTACTGATGTGTAAAACATCACAGATGAAGCTTTAAATGTTATGCTGAGTTAAAGAAGAGCAAAAGAATGTGTGTTCTTATCAGTTCATAGATATGAAGATTCAGAGCAAGGAAAACTAATTTATGGTGGAAAAAAAGTCAGCACAGTGGCTGCCTTTAAGGAATGTGTAGAAGATGAATTGAAAGGGAATTAAGGATATTTCTAGGGTGACAATAATGTTCTATATCTTGATAAGAGGGATATACTAGTGCATGTATTTGCCCCAACTCCACAATGAATACATTTATTGCTCATGCATTTCATTGTATATGTATTTTTACAATAAAAGAACAAAAGAACTGAAAGCAAATATTTAAGTAAATAGTGAAGCATTTACAGGAAAGTGTACTGAAGTCTGTAATTTGCTTTTAAATGTACCCCCAAAAGTATACTCATTGACAGATACAAATTTGGATTGATAGAGGGTAACAAAACTGTAGTAATGTATTGAGGTAGACTCTAGGTGGAAGGTGTACAGGTGTTCACCGTAAATGTCTTTCAAGTTTGCTATATAAAACATTGTGGGAAAAACAAAAATAAAAATAAGAGAAGACCTAACGCTGAACACCATGATGAAGTGCCCTGAGCTGAGGACTATGATTAATGCAACTCTCTGTCTCTAAAAGGAAAAGAAGACTAAAATATTAAGTGTTTTGAACAAAACTCTCAGATGTTTGACAGTGGCAATGGGTCTTCTGGTGGGACGTGGGCACCACCATGACCAAGCCAGGAGGGAGAACCAGCTGCACAGACCATCAGTACAAGTTGTATTCAACCTAAAATATTCCCACCCCTCAAGGACACGCCTCTGGTTCTCCATGGTGCCCTAGGAGCCAGAGGCAAACCCTGCAGTGGTGTCGGGGAATAGCTTCTCACAGAGGGGAGACTGGAATCCAGGGAGCAGGCGTGAGGGATTCTATGCATCCACGCACCCAGAGTCTTGTTAGAAAAGCTGCAAGTTTAGCTGAGCAAGGCCAGGGCCCTTCTTTGGACTCCAGAGCACCTGGTTCACACAGCCTGTGGCCACTTGCACGTCTTTGGACAGGTACACTACACCCAAGGATCAACAGGAGGGCAGAACTGGTGGTGGACGCACCTGTGTCCTGATAGGAAGCACTGAGGAAATGCCTGAAGGATGAATGAATGAATGAAAGCCTGGCCGTTTTCCCCAGTGGTATGGCAGCAGCGCGGTTAAGATGGGATTCTCCTGGCCTGAGCCCTGGGAAGAAGGGCTTGGAACAGAAGTCAGGAGGATTTGTCAAGTTTTATGATGTGATCTAAATTTCCACATTTGAACTTTGCCTGTTAAAAATGCCTTTTCATTATGCTTAGTACTTTTTAAGGGCCACCAACTAGATGGTAGAAGAAGCTCCAGAAAACTCCATCTTCTTGGAGAGGCTTTATGTTCAGTTCATAGCTGGGTTTTATGTCCACTTAATAATTGGGGTTTTATGATGGACATGAGTTTGAGCAAGCTCTGGGAGTTGGTGATGGACAGGGAAGCCTGGCATGCTGCAGTCCATGGGGTCTCAACGAGTCGGACATGATGGAGCAACTGAACTGAACTGATGTCCGCTTTGTAACTGAGCAGGCTCAGCAGTGGCACGTTTGTGTCTTCCACAGGTTTCACAAGGATGCCAGTGGCAGAGCTACATCAAGTGGTCTTAGCAAGAGTCAAGCACAGGCCTTGAATGGAGTAAGTAGGATTGTTCTTGTCTCTGGTATCTTGCTTACCAAGGAGGATTACTTTATTTTTTAGTCTCAGTGGACTCATCATGTCTCTCTTGAAAGTGCTGTGTGAGGATTAAGTGACATAACCTCTGTAAATTATTCCACAGAGAGCCAGACACCCCATGGTTCCAACTAGGTTTGTCCCACTTCCTTCCAAGGGCTGAGAAATCTCACATCATCCAGAATATTTTGCTAATATCAGACCAATTTACTCCCCCAGGAGGATTTTTCCAGCTGATCCTCTGCTCAGGTATTGGGGATAGAAGTCCAGCTTTGTTTGCTGTGGATGTTGCAAAAATAGCTGCCACTTCTTGTTACTAAAGTGTTAGCCAGTGGAGCCTCCCACCTAATTTTTTCCTTTATTTTCTGTCTTAATAAGATGAGCTTAACTAGAAGGAATATCCCAAGGAATCACTCTTCTTTTTCACAAACCAGAAGTCTGAATTTCCTGGGCCTCTGGGCTCCCTCACTGGTCAGAAGGATAAGGTGCAAAAATGTTTAGATAACACTCCCAAATGCAAAGGAACTAGAGCATTTCGCCATGGAAATCAATAATGCCTTTACCCCCAGCCAGCCAATGAGAGTTCTGCCTCACACTAATCTCCCATTAATTCTAGCCAACCAACTGAGCTGAGGCCATGGGCACGCCCAGAAACTTGGGCCTCCAAACTTTGGGGGGCAAAGTCAAACCTCCTCTCAAAGGTTAATGAGGCAATTATGTTTCTGGTTAAAGATGAGAGCAGTCAAGGCCGTTGGGTTCATTTTAACATTTAGAATACAGAGCACTCACTAGAGAAGGGAAAGCACAGAAAAGAGCACAAAACAAAATCAATGTTTTATGATGGAGAGAGAGACCGTTCACATGCTGTGGGCACAGGAACTGAGTTTCTTTTTATTTTCTACTTCTTCTGTAAAATCTTTTTGCAGAAGCACACAGTGTTTTCTCTGTTCTATCTTCATGTGTTCAGGGGAACATGTCCAGATCACATACGAGGCACTCTCCGCCAGCCATGGGCAAACCCTGGCCCTTCATCCTCATTCCAAGCTCCAGAACTGGTCCTGGTCAAGCCTCTTTCTATTCACTTGTCCATTCGTCCAATAGGAACCTGGCCTCATGGAGCTTGTCTCCTGAATAAGACATTGACATTATAGAAGCCGAAAATCAAACATCTCATAACATACGCACAGAATCAGGAAATCATACTAGTTGGAACATACTTTGCTTATGATAGAAAAGTTGTGTGAACTGTAACAGGGCCAAAAGAGAAGCTTGTCTAACCTTGGAGTAAAGGATGACCTCTCTAAGGAACAAATGTTTCTGAGGCCACATATGAGATTAATAGGAAACAAACACTAGTATGTAAGAAAAAGGAATGAGGTAAGGAGGGCTGAGTGAGAGAAGCATGCTAGGCAAAGGTCCTAGGGTGGAAGTATGTGGTATGCTGGTGTTAGGCTGGAGGCTGGAGGGCAGTAGTGCATGGGTCTGCACATTTCTGGCTTTATGAAAAGTCAATCTCTATCCTAAAAGCAAAGGAAAGACTCCCAAGAATTGCACCCAGTATTCTGAAATTCAGAGGAAAGTAGGTATCAACAAGGACATGGTGATGGTGATCAACAAGGATATTACCACATATGGTAAAGGAGATGGTTTGATCAAGATGGAAATTTCCAGAATGGTTCTTGGATTTCTATCTTTACAGCTGGTCAGAACTGTACCAGGAAAGCGTTTGCCAATTTCCAGCAGTGTGACCGTGGTAGGGCCAAGCTGGGTCTGTGATCATTAGGACTTTCCAAGACGTTAAGTTGCTCTTTGCCAGGGAAAAGGGTGAAAGTAAACAAACAAACAAACAAAAAAGCACGTGGTTCTTTAGGGAGACCCTAAAGAAAATAGTTTACAGGTTTATAGAACTTCATAGGGTGTGTAGCAGATTGACATCGACTTTTGATGCAGCTCATGGCAGATGGCAGTGGGGAGGTGAGTAAGCATGTTACCATTGTTTAGAGATAAAGCAATTGATACACAAAGTCCATTGTAGGTGGCTTCCTCATCAGCATAGATCTTGACCTGGCCTGGCACATAGGAGATACAGGCTTGCTCAGGAGTGACATGCTCAAGATCACATAGTGTAGATCACAGTCTAGGATTTCCTCCAGGTCTGCAAAATGGCTTCCCAAATCCCTGCCCCATGGCTTCAGACTAACCCATTTAGAGAGGAAGCTGCTGATAGCAAAACATGCCAGGGCCAAGTGAAATGAGGCTCAAGAGATGTGGCTGGGCCCAAAGATTTGTCCATGGTATAGCTTCCCTGAAGCCTCAGCAGTTAAGAAAAACCCACCTGCCAATGTAGAAGATGCAGATTCGATTCCAGAGTCAGGAAGATCCCCTGGAGAAGAATGTGGCAACCCACTCCAGTGTTCTTGCCTAGGAAATCCCATGGACAGAGGAGCCTGGTGGGCTACAGCCCACGGGATCATGAAGTCTGACAAGACTCAGCAACTAAACAACAACAACAACTCATCAAGTTTAGGCTAAAAAATAAAGACATTCCTGGTGCCGAGATCCAGGTGGGTTGTCATGGAAGGTAAAGAAATAATCTGGTTTCAGATGGAGGAGCAGCTGTTGACTGATGGAAGGGCACCAACATCCCTGTCTGGACTCTATATTATTCAGCCTTGTACTGAAGTCACTATGAACCTGCCTAATTCACTCTTAAGGATTAAGTCCTAGATGTGAGACTAGATCAAGGAATATGTTCTTATAATAATGTTACGTATATATATTGACAAATTGCCTTTCAGAGGGATATTTTTTTAATTCACATGATGACCAGCATATACAAAAAAATACAATTTCTCCTTACCATCACCACATAAAATCATATACACTTTTATAAAATTCTACCATTTTAAAATTATTATTACATTGTCATTTAATTACTTCTGAGTATGATCATTTTATGTGTTTATTATCCATTTGCATGAATATTCTGTAAACTCTTGTGTCCTTTGCATCTCTCTCTTCACCCCACCATGTTGGAGTAAATATGTGCTTTAAAATATTGTTGATCTGTAATCCGTTTATAAAAGTAATACATACTTATTGTAAGGAATAGAAAATAAAGAAAAACATAAAAAGTAAAGATTGCTAGTATTCCCACAACCCAGGAGAATTACTAATTGATTTTGTTTCCTGGTAGGTAACTAGATTTTTTCTCTTTCATTGATTTTTAAATAATTTTTAAAACATGAAGGAAATTAATTCCTTATCTATGGTGCTTTTAAAAATCCTTGACTTTTTTTTTTGTTTATGGTGATAATACATTTTCACATAAAATGCCAGTAATATTTGCAAAGTTTTATCAATCTTTCCTCTTTTCATTGCTTAGGCCAACTTTCGGTTTTGAAATTTCTTTCAACTTAATTGCTATTATATTGTCAACTAATTTTTGAAATGTAATGAGGTAATTAATGTAAAATAGGTTTTGTTATAGAATGAGATGTATGGATATGACTTGAATGTTTTTCCTAATTAGCCAGTAATTTCCAAAGTCATTTATTGAATAACCCACCTTTTCCTTTTGGTGAGTAGCTTGTTCTATCATAAATTAAATGCTTGCATACATGAGGGACTGTTTCTAGGCTATCAATTCTCATCCATTGATCTGTTCGTTTCTTTTGTCAATACCACATTGTTTTAAGTACTGTGGCTCTATAATGCATTTTAATATCTGTACTGCAAGTCATTACTCCTAACTCTTTCCTAAAAATATGTAGCTCTTCATACTTGATTCTTCAAATGAATGTAATAAGAATTTTACTAGTCTATATCTGTATTTATCTATTTTGTTGTTGTTTAGTTGCCAAGTCATGTCTCACTGTTTATGATGCCATGGGCTATAGTGTGCCAGGTTTATCTGTCCATGAGATTTCCCTGGCAAGCATACTGGAGTGGGTTGGCATTTCCTTCCCAAGGAGCTCTTCCCGTCCCAGGAATTGAAACCGCATCTCTTGCATTGGCAGGTGAATTCTTGACTGCTGAGCCACCAGGGAAGCCCATATTTATCTTTGTCTATGTCTGTATCACATACACATTGACAATGTGATTAAACTTCAGTTTTTCTGGGAAGAATGGATAATTTTTTAAAAAGATTTAATAACCAAAAATAAAGCAAAATGAACACTGTGTGTGTGTGTGTGTGTGTGTGTGTGTGTGGTGTGTGGTGTGTAGCAGGCATGCCTAGGGCTGTGAATTAGGGAGTTAAGGACAGATGAGACATAGCCACATCCTTTATGCAGCCCACAGACCTGCAGGGAGAGGCAGGTGCTCGAACAGGTAGTGACCTTCCATGGCATTGAGGTACAGGGATGATAAAGATGAACAAAGGAAAACTTCCGTACTTCCACCCTCACCCAGTGGTGAGCTTGCTGGTGGATGGGAAGGGGTGGGGACACCAGTGGCTTTATTCATTTGTTCACTTATTGAGCACCTTTTGCACTCTAGACTGTGCCCCTGCCTCATGGCGGGGCTTCCAGTCTAGAGAGAGACATAAATGAATATTCAGCTTGTTTACACCCTGTGATGGGTCTTCTGGATGGCCAAGTGCAGGCTACAGAGAGAAAACAGAACAGATGCTCTCCCAAGTCTGAAGGGAAGGGGGAGCTTCCCAGGGGAGATGGCTCTATTGAACTGAGGCTTGAATGGGGGTAGAAGGCAATCAAGCAAAGAGAAGTCAGTGGACAAAGAATATTCAAGGTGGGGGCAGTGTTTCTGAGTGCCCAGGGGTAAGAGAGCACATTGGGGCTGAAGACAGGTAGGAAGGAGGGCTGCAACATCAATTACAGAAAGGACAGAGGGAGAGAGAGTGGGCACTACAGACCCTGAACACAGGCACTTAAGTTCCTTCTTGAGTCATTCTGGCAAACTCCCTTCCTGACTTGTGTTTTCCAAAGGCCTGCGCTCCTTGGGAATGGAAAAGAGGCGAGAAGCAAATGGTTTGAAAAGGAGGGTGGGGAGAGCTAGGGGCAGGAAACAAATGATGGAGAGTTGGGGTGGTGGTTTGGGGTTCTGGATCATGGAAGCAGGGCCACGGGGATTCGCACCGCAGAGCGGTGTGCCAGTATGGCACACACGTCCTGAACCCCTGTGCAGTGCTCTTTGTCTTGGGGAAGACCCTGTGCCTGAGACAGGTCAGGATTTGAAGATGTCCTTCTTCAGGGATTGGAGAGCTTGGGTACAGATCTGCTGGGCTTAGAACAAGGGTCAGCTGAAGACTAGAAGCCCTTGTTTTATGGCTGTGAGGGGAACCTTCAGGATTTTAGTGTGTCCAGAGGGGTAGAGACAAAATAGTTAAGATAAAATCTCCCAACAGCCCTGCAGGATGAAAACTCAAGTCAGGTTTATTTTGATTTAATGAACGTAATATGACATTTCTTGCACATCTGAATTTATGGGAAAAGGTTCACATATAATATTCAAGTCTCCCATTACACAAAATAGGAAATATATAGAAAAATAGAGAAGAAAAAAATCTACATATCCTATTCTTAATTCCAGCTACTGTTAAAATTTTGATAAACTTCTAGTTTTTGCTATTAGGACTTTGGTTTTTACCTTGCTCTGTGTGTGTGTGTGTGAGAGTGTATTAAATAGTTTGAATAATACCATAGGCATAATTTTTATCTGACATCATAATACAGGAATTTTTTTCTCTGTACTTATAAAGCCTTGAGAGGATGAATCATATAGGAAGAAATGTATATGCTTAACTACATGGGATTTAAAATATGCAAGTATAAAATTACTACTGAAAGGTAAACAACTGTAGATGAAATTTGCATCAAATAAGACAAAAAAATTAATGTTTTTGTTATGCCGCATATTCACCTGGACTGATAAAAATAAGATAAAGAACTCCAAAATATAAAACAAGTAACACATGAAAAGTTATCAAAGAGGAAATGCATTTGGTCAACATAGAATATTATTTATTCTCACTAGATTTCAAAAAAGTATAAATTGACCTTGACATACCATTAATATTTTATCATATTAGAAAAGATTTTAAAATATTTCATATCCATTGTTTGGCAGTGTGAGGATAAGGTGAAATATACTGCCTCTGACACATGGGATTGTAAATTGGTACAAGGTTTGGGGAAAACTGGCATTATGTACCAAAAGCCTTAAATGTTTTCAGTAATCCCACTTCTGCTCTTTTCACATTAGGAAGTAATCAGAGGTAACCACAAAGATTTATGCATAAGCATATTCATCATAGCATTGTTTATAATGGTGAAAAATTGGAAATAACCTAATGTCCATCCAACAGGAATTGGTTAAGTAGACTATTATGCAGTCATTAGAATTTAGAAAACTGCATAACTGCACTGAAAAATGACTTCTCCATTTCTGTAAGATTCTTACTAAAATGCAGAATGAGATTGAGAAGTGTATTCTGTTTTTCACAAGCGTATCTTTAGCACATCTGAGTGCTCCTGGTTTGTTAAACATTAAATTTAGAGTCTCCTGAAAAGATTGCATAGCCCCCTTGGAATTTGAGACCGTCTCAAATTCAAAACAGGTCGCTCAGACAGTAAAAATCTGCCTGCAATGCAGGAGATCCAGGTTCAGTCCCTGAGTTGGGAAAATTCCCTGGAGAAGGAAATGTCAACCCACTCCACTATTCTTGCCTGGAGAATTCCACGGACAGAGGAGCCTGGCAGGCTACAGACATGGGATCGCGAGGAGTCAGACACAACTGATCAACTAACACTTTCACTTCACTTTCAGTCAAGGCTTGAGTTCTGTACGCAGCACACAGGAACAAGTAGAAGGCTTGATATTCTGCTTCCTTCTGTCTCTTTATGTCTGCTTGCTGGACTATTCCTTTCTCACCCCTACACAAAGCTTGGGAAATCACTCTTGTGAACAGAAAAAAAAAAAATCTTGCAATAGCTTTAACTTATAAGACAATCTCAATTCAGTAAGTGAAGAAGTCTGCTCCATGTGATAATCCATTTCCAACTTTTTCCACCAGTCTGACTTTTTCCAGTCCCAAACCCCGACCAGTCCCCAGACTTTTTGCAACTGGACTCTCAGGGGAAACCTGCCTTCATGCTTACCTCCCTTCTCACTTTCAATTCTCTGTCCTGGGTAGTGGGGGAGTGGGGAGGAAAGGGGAGCACTTAGCAAGTTCTTACCTGGCTGGCAGAGGGTTCAAGCGGATTCTGGTTCTTGAGGGCTGCTTTTGCCAGTTCTTCACTGAAGAACTTTTCTATCAAGTGGATGATGCATGCCCCCTGGATGGTCTCAGTCCCTGAGTTTCTGGTGGTCCATCTCCAAGGAAGGGAGCCTGCATCTTGCAGGCTGCCATTTTTCCTGTGTGGCCCAAGGGAGGTATGCCTGAAGACTCTGGGGAGCTGGGTTACCCCAAGCCAGCCAACCCTCATCTCTGCCCTCTGAATTTCCTGGGTTGACACAGAAACCTGTGTCCAGGTGGTGGGCCACACACCGAGCTTCCCAAGTGACCCCACTGAAGGATTTCTCACCCATCTCCTGGTTAATTTGGGAGAGGAGGGTATTGCAGGCATTATCAAGCTTTCCAAAGAAATCCACTAATAGATCTCACCTCATCTCCTATCTCTTAAGCCTTCATATATTCTCAAGATGGTTGAGGGCTTCAACATTTATATAAGCAACCAATTAGCAGGCACTTCATTTGAGATTTTTGCAAGATGGCAAATGCAGCACCTACTGTCTTGATGTTTTACCTGGTTCTAAGAGAGGAAGACTCATCCTTAACATGCCGAAACAACCTTTCTGTATTCTCTTTCCCTTGCATAGCTGAAGCTTTATTCACATCAGGCTCCTTGTTCCCCAACATGCTCTTTCAAGTATCCTTGCTCCTCTCACTTTTGAGCATCCTTACTCCTCTCACCTGACAAGTCTGTCACCTGTCCCAGGTATTGTTCCATGCCTCCCCCATCCCATCAGCTGCAGCAAGCCCCCATCTGCTGTGCTTGCCCAGTATCAATCTCAACTGCAGAACACGTTCTGCCAGGTGAAAGAGGTAGGGTCTCCCTTCACCAAGCATAAACTTCAAGAGGGCAGATGCCACGTTTTCATCACCTCCATAATCCTGACATCATATTGCTTAGAACCCAACATGCAGTAGGTGCTCAGAGAATGCTTGCTAAATCAGGCCCTTTGTACATGGCATTGACCTCAGCTACTGGACTGTTTAAGGTCAAATAACAAAGGGGAGAGATGACCCCAGATGATATGAAGGATCATACAGGCCCAGAGAAGGCTGATGTCTAGTAACAGGTCAGAGAAGAGGTTATCAGTGATCTGTGCCATCCTGAAAACTCAGAGAAGCAAAGGCCCTCCAGAGCAGAACTTACTTCTGGGGTGAATCATAAGGCCCAAGTTCTGGGAGATTAACCAGACCAATGAAGTGTGGTGGTCAGAAAGGGTGACGACGTTAGCTCCTTGGAGAAAGGAGATGGCACACCTCAAGATTAATGTGTCCTGACCACTGGGTCTATTCAGGGCCTTCCGATGTCATACTTCTATTCACTCATTCATCTTGACTGCCTACCTGGTGCAGACGGAAGCCAGGGGCTGGTTGCACAAAATTAGGAAGGCTCTGAGAAACCCCTCAAGTCCTTGAGATACTGACTGTGACTTTGAGCTAGTATATAAAATTAAATAACTGGCTTCACAGGTTAACTGACAAGAGCTAGAAAAAAATCTGAATGTGTCTTTTCCACCCCCGCCCCCAGCTTTGGGTTGGATTAGAACTGAGCATCCTTGGATCCAAGGAGTGTTTGCATGTAGAGGGTAGAAGGAAAACTCTACCAAGATGTAGAGATCTTGTAGGATCCAGCAGACAGCTAAGGTGGGGGTAGGGGTTACCCCACCTCTGTTTGCATGGAAACAAGCGTGGCCAGGATTTCTCTGTAGACATTTAGTAATCTGGCCACAAGTAGGGATCGGGCATTTCTCTGGAAGCTGTCCTTCAAGTGGAAGTGCTGAGGTTTTACTTGGCATTGTTATTTAGGGTGGTTGTGGAATCAAGAAGGGGACTGTTAAAAATGAAGACTGGGTATAACTCTCCAAGTTCATCTTGATATAACTGCTGAAAATCTGCTCCATGTAAACTATGGTGAGGACTGAGGAATTAAGCAGCAAATCAGTTAGTCTGGAAAGCCTGAGTTGAGTCAACTTGGTTGACTGTCTTCTGAGATTTTTGACAAATGGAAAAGTCATCCTCCTTCCCTTAACTTTAAGCCTGAAGGACAGGCTGGGGGCAGTGGAAGTGATGCTCAGGACACCATTCCCCTTCCAGGAAGCAGTGTCCCTACATGCATCAAGTTCTCAGACTTGTAGGGTGACTCCGGAGTCTGAGACCTGGGATGGTGATATACGTATGCCCATGCCTCTGGAGGTCAAGGTAAGCTCCAATTGCAGAAGGAGACAGTGCAGAAGATCTAAAACGGTGTCCTCAGAGGATCTGCGACACACTGAGATGGGTGGGGAATGTATACACGTACATGTTCCCTTTACAAAGAGAACTCTGTTCTTCTCCAGCCTTTACCAGCATCTCAGCGACATCTGTGACCTCCCACCAAGTAAAGTGCCTGGTGGCCTATTTGCTTAAGTCTTCCTGAGGTTACCTAATCTCAACCAGTGAAACTATCAGCTAGTCTCTGCCAGAGGGCAAGGCTTCTTCCTTGTGCGGATTGGCCCTGACCCAGCTTCTCTTCATTTACATGTATTCAGGCTTCTGTGGGTGAGAGGAATTTCTCATTAATGGTCTTTATAAAATGTCTCTTGGAAACTTCAAAAAGACATTTGCAAGGCTTATCTCCTCAAGATCACTTGATGTTCTGGTGACAGACTCTCTCCCCTCGAGATTAAAATTCACCTACTTCCTCCCACCAGGAGTTTACCTATTCAGGTTTGATGTTTTAGTAAAGGTCTATAGGACTTTTTGCCCCGTCCTATAGGTATTATACATTTCTTGTTTGGTTTATTTCAGGACAGTTTATGTTTGGGAATGTTATAATGAATGAGGATTATTTTCTATTGCATTTATCAACTGGTTATTTCTGATCAAATAGTAATTATTTTTCTATTATGTAATATTATGCTACCTTTCTCAGTTCCCATTAATTCCAGTTGACTTATCAGTTGATTCTGTTGTTTTCTGCAGGTAACTAATCATACCACAAGCAAAAATATATTGAAAAAATCATATTTCCTCTTTTCTGAAATGTATCCTGTTTTAAAATTTTCAGCATGCTTGTGTGTGTGAGAGAGAGAGACAGAGACAGAGACAGAGTTAGAGAAAGACAGAGTGAGAGAAACAGAGAGAGATTCTTTTTTTCCTCATTGTCTAGGACAGTGAAATTATCTATCCCTTACAGGATTGATAAACTCTGTCTGTAAAATCTTCTGATCTGATTCTAGCATCTTTATACAGCTAGTTCTTTGACAAAACTTTTCTATTTTTTTTGTTTAGCGTCTCTGATTTATTTGTATTTTTTAGATTTTCTTAAGCCAATCTAAATGTGTTTCCCCTGAACATTATGAATTTTATGCAGTTTCCATATTTAGCAGAGTTGTTCATAGAAATTTCTTAAAAGTCTATAAATCCTTTTCATATTTGTGATTATGTCTTTATTCTCAATCCTATTTTGGTCTCATTTTTCCTTGATTAGATTTCTTGGTTTTGAATATTTTATTCGTCATTTCAGAGAACCCAATCTCATTTATTTAGCAATTCTGCTGACTGCATATTTATGCTTGTTATTTCTGTTAATTCCTTCCTCCTACTTTCCTTATGCTTTTTTGTTTTCTGCTGACATGCTAAGTTTAATAGTCAGAGTATATGTTTTTATTTTTGTCCTGTTAAATAAGAAACACATCTAAGATTATTACTGTAATAATAAGTACAGCTTTGGCTGCAGCCCATAAGTTTTCCTATGTTGTTATCTCATTATTTTTCAAAGTCTATATTTGTAGTTGTGGTTTATCTTTTACTGGGTTACATGGAAATGTGCTTATTAAATTTCAAGTAATTTCTCATTTGAAATTATATCATTTACATATAGTTTGTTTGCATTGCAATCAGAGAATGCAACCATTTTAACATATTCAAATAGTTTATTCAGATATCTTAGAGATCTATCAAGTAACTATTATTGTAAATATTTGATGGGTACTAGAAAAAAAACAAGCATTATCTCTGTAGAGTTTAACATATTAAATCAATATTATCAATAAACTTCTGTGACATTGATACATTAAGTGGACAAATAAAATATGGTCTCAAATTAGAAAACTACAGCTCTATTCTACCACCAATGTTGTTTCTTTATGTTTATCTCTCTGTTTCTAATAGCTTGCAGTATATCCTTTGATTTAATGCTATTCATAATAACAATAATAATAATCCTTAACATGCATAAATACAATTTAGTGATTTGCTAAAACACTGCTAAGCACATTGAATGCCTTAACTTTTCAGTTTTCCCAGATGGGCTGTGAGAATCATCTATAGCTTAAAAGTAAAAGAAAATGTTAGTTGCCCAGTCATGTCTGACTCTGTAACCCCATGGTCTATAGCCACCAGGCTCCTCAGTCCATGAAATTCTCTAGGTAAGAATACTGGGTAGTCATTCCCTCCTCTAGGGAGTCTTTCCAACCCAGGGATTGAACTCAAGTCTCCTGCATTGCAGGCAGATTCTTTACCATCTGAGCCATGTATGAACATGATTTAGTGACGTGCTAAAAACTGCTGAGCACATTGAATACCTTAGCTTTTCAATTTACACAGGCATGCTATGAGAATCATCTATAGTATACAGATAAGGAAACTGACCATCACAGAGATCATCAGTTGGAGTTGGACCAGAAAATGGAAACATTTCATTCCATTCCTATATTGGTTCAGAGCTGACGGTATGGAAGCTTCAAGCCATCCCAAGGGCATGAGCTTCTCGTCTATGTTCAGCTACTCTCATTACTCAGATCCAAACCAAATTAAGGCCTAGCTGACTTATGATTCAAGGCAGCTATCCTGTCTCCTTTGTTTCTAGATGAGAAGAAGGACCTCTGATTCTTAAGGCCCTCAAATTCCCTAACCCTGCTTGTTCCTGAGCATTGAATGACCCTTGAATTAGGGAACTCTAGCTCCCATCCAAGCCTTTGTTGATGCTGAAAACCCAGTAACTTGGACCCAACCTGCAGAGATATGCCAAGAGTCATCCTCCCCAAAGCCTGGGAGTTGCCAGGTGTTCCATCAGGTGCCCTTGTTCTCTTTCAGCTCTGAATTCCCCTTTGGGAAAGAAAAGGGCACATCTTCCTCTTCATCTCCTCTCTGGTGCCCATCAACAATGTTTGGCACCATCTCAGTGAGCTCTCAGGAGAGTGGGGGGACCAACTGTACTGCATAGTACTTCCCTTCTGACTCGCTATCCACCCCCTCATGGCAGTGCCCATTTTGATAGGATGGTGGAGGGAAAAATAGAAGAGAAATATGCATGCATACAGGCTTCCCTGGTGGCTCAGATGGTAAAGAATCTGCCTGCAATATGGGAGACTTGGGTTCAATCCCTAGATTGAGAAGATCCCCTGGAGGAGGGCATGGCAGCCCACTCCAATATTCTTGCCTGGAGAATCTCCATGAACAGGGGAGACTGGCAGGCTATAGTCCAAGTTGGACACAACTGAGAGACTAAGCACAACACAGCACATACATGCATGCACATATAAATTAAAAAGCAGAGACATCACTTTGGCAACAAAGATCTGTGTGTTCAGTGCTATGGTTTATCCAGTAGTCATGTATAGATGTAAGATCTGGATCATAAAAGAAGGCTGAGCACTGAAGAATTGATTCTTTCAAATTGTGGTGCTGGAGAAGTCCCTTGGACAGCAAGAAGATCAAACCAGTCAATCCTAAAGGAAATCAACCCTGAATATTCAGTGAAAGGACCGGTGCTGAAGCTGAATCTCCAATACTTGAGCCACCTGGTGCAAAGAGCTAACTCGTTGGAAAACCTGATGCTGGGAAAGATTGATGGCAGGAGGAGAAGGGGGTGACAGAGAATGAGTTGGTTGGATGGCATCATCAAATAAATGGACATGAGTTTGGGCAAACTTCAGGAGATAGTAAAGGACAGGGAAGCCTGGGATGCTGCAGTCCATGAGGTCACAGAGTCAGACACAACTGAATGACTCAACACCAGCAACATCTGATTTTGGGTGTGAGGTTAAGCTAGGATCACAGAATCGGATGAAGAGCTTTAAATTTTTGTTTTTAATGACCTGAAACAGTTCATAAGATATATCTTTATTCAGTAAAGATTGATAGAACTTATCCATAAATGTGCCTGAACATGATACATTTTCAGAGATTGTTATGTGACTCCCTTTCATTTTATTCTATGATTATCTGTATATTATGGTGGCTCATTTCATCCTGAGATGATATTCACCATTTACATTATGTTTAAAAATTTGATTGAAATGTTTACATTTGTTGGCACAAAGCTGTGTTTAGATTCCTCATAAATTTCCATAATATTGTCAGTAGCTATGCATCTATCCATTTTTTTCTAATGTTTATTTTTTTCCCTTTTTTCTTCTTGATTAGTCTTGTGAAAAGTTTTTTTTTTTTTATTAGTCCAATTAAGCAAGCTTTTGGGGTTGCATTCATTTTTAAAATTTCTGCTTTGGTGAATGTTCCAATTATCTTTATTAAATATGCTCATAGAATGTTAGCTTAATTTTCATTTATTATCTAGCTTCTGAGTTTTAGGTTTGCTTCTTTTACTTTTCAATCTTCTTTATTTTCTACTATGCTGCATTTAAGACTATCCAGATTCACATGAGTACTCCTACCTCTTTACATGCAGTGTCTTCACTGGCATTCATTTTTAAGGAGTTTGTATCTCTTTTTTATTCAAACTTTTATTTGAAGTTACTTTTTATTTCAGGAGTTATTTACTAGCAATAATAATAAAATTAATGATAATAATAGTTGAGGAGTTAGTAACAATATCTATTGCTGACAATAGAGTAGGGTTGTTATGATTTGGTGATTATTGCATTTAGTTATAGAATATACACCTGTATTTTTACATTTTATAATTTGCAGACTTTCTTTGTATAAGTACTTATGAAAGGACAGGATTTATTTCAAAATAAGTATTCTCTGCTTAATTTGGTGTATAATTTTGTCTATGTGTGTAAAGCAAGATTTAGATATATATTAGAAATATCTAAAAAATCATAGGGATACATTAAATTTCTTATGCATTTATTTCTTTATTCTCTTAAATCTCTATTGATACAGTAGCAAAATAACTGAAATAATAATAACCCATAAAGATAAAGGGAATAGAAGAGAAATCAACAGTGTTCACAGACAGAAATTAAATGTTTCAAAGAGAGGAAACAGAGCGGGGGTAAATAACACAGAAGAGCCAAGGAAAATGAAATCTTTGTGCTGACAGAGGGGAGAGCAGTGAAAACAAATTCATTTCCCCCCAGGACTCTGGGAAGGTTTGGGATTCAGGGGCACCAGTCACCAAGGCTGCACATCTGTACTGAGCAGTTAGATGTCACCCCCCAATGCCTTTTCCAATCTTTTTGTCTTCCATGTGCAGCCAAGGATATATCCCATTCCCATCTCTACAGGAAATGGGAGTTTTATTATGTTTAGAATTGAGAGGCTCCAGATGTGGGGAAACCAGACGTAGCTGGGAGAGAAGGTACTAAATTGAAAACAAAAGGAACAAGCACATCCAAATCCAGAATGGTCACACTTCGCATAGCTTACCTTGCCCTCTTTCCAGAGTGTCAGCAATTGGTATAACACCTCTCAAGAGTATATTAAAAGGATTATTTTCTGGAGAAACCAAGTGGATACAAATAAAAATCTTTACAAGGCCTGTCATTAGGGAGCTTTACAACAGAAAGACAAAAACGCTGACAGCTTGATTGCACCGCAGTGGAGGCCCACAGTGGTGATCTGATGAGGACATATGGAGCTACCAATGAGTTTAAAGCCTTGCTCTTAAATATGAATGAAGAGCTCAAAGTCACAAAACATGTGAGAAAACTCAACACGAAGGACACAGACTAAGACAAACAGGGATACAAAAATAAAAACAAATAAGAAAACTGAAAAGGACTTAGAGGAGAAGATGATAGATGGAAGAAAATAAAATAAATGGTGGAATGAAAAGATAAAAAGATGAACAATAGGAGAGAGAAGATGAAAACCATATTGAGACTCTCCAGGAATTCCTGTACCTGGCCAGTAGGAGAAAATCCTAGGGAGAACATCAAGAAAGAAATAATAATGATAAACTGTTAGTTTGGTTGAATCTATGAAACACTGAACAGAAAAGGCAATAAAAGAACACCTATGCCAACCATATCATCACACAGCTTCAGAAAACTAAGGATTAAGAGAAGATCCTAAGAATTTCAGAGAGGGAATAAGGTAAAAAAAAAAAACAAAAACAGAGAGATGAAACAAAAAGGCTATATACATTTAAAGAAATAGGAAATGGGATTAAAATTCTTCTCCACTGTAACACCATAAGCCAGGTGAACAAGCTCACAAAAGATGGTAGGAGGAATTTCTCTGGGGCAAGAACATATGAAGTGCTCAGAAATATGCCTGAAGACTTGCAGGGACACTGACATATATTTGACAGGTATTTTGGGGCATTTAACAAAAGATGGCTCTTGATGTATAGAACACTAAGTAATTAGAAAATAGAGCAATTGTCAATGTCCCAGAAAAACCAAGAGTTGTACAGAAAAATTATTGTATACTGCATGGCTAGGCAGAAAGCAACATGGTCACATTAATATAAACATTTGTTGTTTTGTTCAGTCGCTCCATCATGTCCGACTCTTTGCAACCCCGTGGAGTGAAGCATGCCAGGCTTCCCTGTGCTTCACCATCTCCCAGGGTTTGCTCAGACTCATGCCCATTGAATCGGTGATGCCATCCAACATCTCATCCTCTGTCATCCCCTTCTCTGCTTACCTTCAATCTTTCCTATCATCAGGGTCTTTTCCAATGAATCAGCCCTTCATATCAGCTGGCCAAAGTATTGGAGCTTCAGCATCAGTTCTTCCAGTGAATATTCAGGGTTGATTAATATAAATATTAATTAGTATAAATTATTGATATAAACATTAATTACTGATTTAACTACAAATTGTTATGTAGATATATTTATTAGCTAATCCATAGAATCAAGAAGAGGTATTTAATCAAGATAAGGTAAAATGAGGAGTGGATATGGGAAAACAAAAACAATCTAACTAATAAAACAAGAAATCAAGGGGATGGTAGAGGATGAGATGGTTGGATGGTATCACCGACGATAATATGGAGAAGGAAATGGCAACCCACTCCAGTATTCCGGCCGGGATAACCCCATGGACAGAACCTGGCAAGCTACAGTCCATGGGGTCACCAAGAGTCATACATGACTGAGCACTACTACTACTATAGGTCAGGTCAGGAGTGTTCAAGTAGAAACTAAGATAAACTAAAGGACCCTCTGACACAAGTATAACTATGCATTTATTATTTTGGTAAATATATTAAATATTTTAAATAGTTATATATATATACATGTATATGTGTGTGAAATTTGCTCACTTGAGTCTTTGCAATCCAATGGACTGTAGTCCATCAGGCTCCTCTGCCCATGGGATGCTCCAGGCAAGAATACTACAATGGGTAGAGATTCTTTTCTATAGGGCATCTTCTCAAACCAGGGGTCAAACCCAGGTCTCCTGCATTCCAGGCTGTTTTTTCATCTGAGACACCAGGGAAATCCATATATATGTGTATGTGTATATATATCAGTTCATTTCAGTTCAGTTGCTCAGTTGTGTCCGACTCCTTGCTACCCCATGAACCGTAGCATGCCAGGCCTCCCTGTCCATCACCAACTCCCAGAGTCTACCCAAACCCATGTCCATTGAGTCAATGATGCCATCCAACCATCTCATCCTCTGTCATCCCCTTCTCCTCCTGCCCTCAATCTTTCCCAGCTTCAGAGTCTTTTTCAATGAGTCAGCTCTTTGCATCAGGTGGCCAAAGTATTGGAGTTTCAGCTTCAACATCAGTCCTTCCAATGAACACCCAGGACTGATCTCCTTTAGGATGGACTTGTTGGATCTCCCTGCAGTCCAAGGGACTGTCAAGAGTCTTCTCCAACACCACAATTCAAAATCATCAATTCTTTGGTGCTCAGCTTTCTTTATAGTCCAGCTCTCACACCCATACATGACTACTGGAAAAACCATAGCCTTGACTAGATGGACCTTTGTTGGCAAAGTAATGTCTCTGCTTTTCAATATGCTGTCTAGGTTGGTCATAACTTTCCTTCCAAGGAGTAAGCATCTTTTAATTTCATGGTTGCAATCACCATCTGCAGTGATTTTGGAGCCCCTAAAAATAATGTAGATAGATAGATAGATAGATGATAGATAAAAATGAATCCTGATCATTTTATGATTAACTTTATTTGAATCCAACCAGTCTGACAATTCTCATTATTATTTCTTTGTTGGTTTTCTCCCCCAAATTTTCTCCTACTGGTGAGGTACAGGAATTGCTGCATAGACTCAACACATTTCTCATCTTCTCTGGTGAATTTATAAAACTGTTGAAAGACAGATTCAAGTTCTGTAAACCTCAAGAAGAATTAACACTAATTAGAGATCTTTGGACTGAAATAAAGGAAAATAAAATATCTTGCAGGGAATCACAGAAATGTATGAAGAAATTAAACACAAAATCAAAAGGTAAACATATAGGTGAATATGAATGCATATTGACCAATAGTGAATGTATAGAACAATAATAATATCTTGCAGGGTTTTAAACATGCAGAATTGAAATATATGACAACAAAATATCAAAATGCAAGAAATCCACACTTTGAACACTATGAGGGAAATGGAAGAGTAACAATTTGCATCATATGGTAATATATCAAGGAAAGGTGTTGTAACCTCTAGAGCAACTACAAGAAGAATAAAATTATAAATAAGTAAGCTAATAAAGAAGAGAAAATGAATAATGAGAAGCTCTTGATTAATGCCAAATAAATCAAGAAAAGAGAGGCAAAGAAACATGGAACAAGTGAACTACGAGATAACGAGTAGTAACATGAAGGAAATCAATAAACAAGTGATCACATTAAATATAAATGAATAAATATTCCAGTTAACAAAGATAGTCACACTGGATATAAAGACAAAAACGTAACTATATCCTGCTTTAAAGACTCACAACTTTAAGTGTCAGAACACAAAATTGTTACGAGGATGAGAAGTACGCTAATGTTGCTATACTAACACCAGACAGACTAGATTTAGAAACAAGAAACGCTACTAATGAATTTTTTTTTTAATGCTGAGTATATGTATATGTACCACAGCTTTCTTATCCATTCGTCAGTTGATGGGCATCTAGGTTGCTTCCATGTCCTGGCTATTGTAAACAATGCAGCGATGAACATTGAGGTACACGTGGTCAAGCACACATTTTATCAAAAAGTTGCTGCTAGTCATGAGGAGAAGATATCTTTGTTAATGATTTTACCTATTTTCTAGATTTGAGAAGATTCAAGAATTTTTTTTTTTTTCCTCTTAGTGGACGGAACTGGAGCCTATTATCCAGAGTGAAGTAAGCCAGAAGGAAAAACAACAATACAGTATACTAACGCATATATATGGAATTTAGAAAGATGGTAACGAGAACCCAGCATGCGAGACAGCAAAAGAAACGCAGACATATAGAACAGACTCGTGGACTCTGTGGATGAGGGCAAGGGTGGGATGATATGGGAGAATGGCATTGAAACATGCTAATTATCATATGTGAAATCAATCACCAGCCCAGGATTGATGCTCGGGGCTGGTGCACTGAGATTTCCTGGGGGGAGGGAGTCTGGAGGGAGGAGGGAGGGGGGTTCTGGAGGGGGAGCATATGTAAACCC
>ML664203.1:269503-294503 GCA_007570785.1 Antilocapra americana
ATTAGAGTAGTGGTTTCCAGGGCTCAAAGAGAGAAAATGCGGTAGCCAGAGGGAGTGGATTCTAATCGGTATGGGGTTTCTTTTGGGGGATGATGAAAATGTCTGAAATTAGTAGTGATACTTGCATAATCCTGTAAACATACTAAAACCACTGACTTATATACTTGAAAGGGGTGAATTTTGTGGTATGTCAATTATATCTCAATAAAGCTGCTATTTAAAAACAAACAAACAAAAAAAGAAACGTTACTAAAAATAAAGACATTTCATAAAGATAAAGAGATGAATCCAAAGGACAGTATCACATTTCTAAAGTAAATGTACACAAAAAACTAACTTAAAATATAAGAAGCAAACAGTAATAAATTTGAATTAGAAATAGGAAAAAAAAATCAGTAATCAGAGAGAAGTACTCTAGGATGCTTTTAATTTAATGTGGTGAATAGCCTTTATAAATTTTATAATTTTATACTCACCTTTCATTGTTGAAACTAGCTGGATCATTTTACACTCTCTTTTTTTACATATTGCTTTTTGGTGGAGAGGGTAGGTTTTTAACTCCATATTCATAAGTAAGATTGGCCTATAGCTTTACTTTTCTATGTTGTTCTTGTCTTATTTTGATACAGTTATTGTGCTTGGCACGTGAACTAACTTGAGAACTGCGCTCTGTTTTTGTTTTCTGAAAGTGTTTCTAAAGCTTTTGTAGTGTTTGTTTCTTCGCTCTTTGGTGAAAAGTACCTTTAAAATCACCTGTGTCTAATGTTTCCCTTGTGAGGGAATTTTTAACTATTGATTCAATTTATTTAATGGGTATAGGACTACTAAAATTTAATATTTCTTCTTTGATCAAATTGGCTGATTCATTGAGAAATTTGTCCATTTCACTTAAATTTCCAAGATATTGCCATAAAGTTGGAGAAAATTAACTTTTTTCTTTTAATTTCTGTTGGATCTGTAATTTTCCTTTCCTTTTTCATCCCCCAAATTATTTTGTTTGTGCCATCTATCTCTGTTTTTTTTTAATGATTCATCTTACTAGATTGGTCTGTTTTTATAAGGCTTTCATTTTATTTTTTATTTTTCATTTTTAAAATTCGTATTTCTAATTGGAGGATGCTTGCTTTGCAGTGTTGTGTTGGCTTCAGCTGTACAACACTGTGAATCAGCTGCAAGTATACATATATCCCCTCCTTCCTGAGCTTCTCTCCTCCCATCCCACCTGCCTAAGTCACCACAGAGCACCGAGTCAGATCCCTGTTGTACAGCAGCTTCTCGTTAGCTATCTACTCTACACATGGTAGTATATATACGTCAATACTACTCTCAATTTGGCCCACCCTCTCCTTCCTCCAGTATGTCCACAAGTCTATTCTCTACATCTGAGTCTCTATTATTGCCCTGCAAATAGGTTCACTAGTCCATTTCTTCTAGATTCCATTTTAAAATTAAGAATTATTAGCTTCTTTTAAACCTCTCTAGTATAACTCTGGTTTCATTGTATTAATTTGTATGCTACCTTTAATATTTAACTCACTTCTAATGCAAATGATATAAATTTCTCTTTATACGCAAGTTTCTTGCCTTTACACAGATTATAAGATTATATAACTATGCATAACTATGGTTAGTATATTCAATAGTTACATACATATTATATATGCTATATGTGAAATGTTTATATCTAACACACTATTAATTATTTAAAATTTTGTATGTTACTACTTGTGTTTTATTTTTATAAATATTTCACTTATTTCTGAAAAGAAAATTTATCTTTTAGAGAGAGTTATTTTATATTTATATAGATTTGTTAGCTTAGTTAAGATTTCCTATATTTTCAACAATTTATTTTTGTTCCTAATCTATTATTTAATAAAAGGAATGCGTTCAAATCTGCTGGTTTTATGAAATATCGGTTGGATTCTCCCTCTAGTTATGATCACTGTTATTTCCATACTATAAAGCTGTGGCATTAAATTCAGAACTCAATATGGGGTTATACATTTTATATTCAATAAGGTTTATCTAGCTTTTCTAAGGTTCATATTGCTTCATCAGCTCCATTTTCACTGCTTAGTGCTTACCTAGTATATCTTTCTTCATCTTTTTAGTTTTGACCTTTCCAAGCCTGAATGTTTTAAACATTTCTCCTTTTATTTCATTTAAATGCAACCAAAAGATCTTTGTCCTTTACCTAGAAAGTTTAATCCATTTACATTTGTTGTGAAAATTGATATAATTGGCTTTAGCGCTATAATTTTTTCCCTTCATTTCTTTGTTATTTTCATCTTTTTACATACATTTAATTTAGATGATTGATTTTATCTTGTTTCTTACTCTTCTGCTTACCTGTCTTTATCCTCTTCCAAAATAATACAATCACCTTAGAATATTTAGCACCTATCACTAATGTCTGCTATTTCCCCCAACATTTTATCTTTACTCAGTTTGTACTGAGCAATTTAGAAATCATGATATTTTTTAAATGGTCATTGTTTAATTAGATATACCTACATATATATCATTTTCTTGCTCACCATTCAGTCCTACATCTCAAACCTTTTTTCTGGATGATAAATAATAGCCTTTAGACATTCTTTTTTAAACAGTTTATTCTTTTAAAACTCTGTGGGGAAAAAAAAGCAAAAGTGTTAGTCACTCTGTCGTGCTCAACTCTTTGTGACCCTATGGACTGTAGCCTGCCAGGCTCCTCTGCCTAGGGGATTCTCCAGGTAAGAATACTGGAATGGGTTACCACGCCCTTCTCTGGAGGATCTTCCCAAGCCAGGAATTGAATTGGGGTCTCCTACACTGCAGGCAGGTTCTTTACCATCTGAGCCACCAGAGAAGCTCAAAATTCTACAAGCCATTCTTTATTATAATATATATTTATTCCATCTTACTTCTTGCAAAAAATAATTTCATACTCAGAAATACTAACTTAAGAGTAATTTTTCTCAGAATTTTAAGATTTTTCCACTTCCTGGCTTCTAGCATTGCTGCTGGTAAGTCAAATGTCACTGTAGTTATCATTTCTACTTAGTGTTTTTCTATGTTTCTGGTAACTTTTAAGGTTTTACACTTTGCCTGAAGGGTTTTACAGATGTAGCTTTATTCATATTCATTCTCTTTGGGAGTAGTTGAGCTTCCTCAATCTGATGATTAGAATTTTTTATCATTTCCAAAGATTTGCAGACATTATATCTTTAAATATTGTCTCTCCTCCAATTCTCTTAATATATTTATTCTGGAACTCGGAAGAGGCATATGTTAGATTTTCACACCCTATTCTCTATGTGTGCTTAATCTGTGTGTAAAGGTCTTAATTCCTAGAAATTCTACTAATTTTTTCAGGCATTCCTAGTAATTTTTTATAGTTGTTAGTTTCATATTTACACTTTTGAAACTCTCCTTTATTTATTTAATCCTAATAATCACAATTTTAAATATTCTGAACTTTATCAATGCAATGACTATGGGTTTTGCATGTCTGATCATTCTGTAGTTTGTATTCTGCTAATTCTTGCTATGGAGGCTCACTTCCTCATGTGATCTGTAATTTTTGATTACGAGTGCATGTTTTCTGGAATTTTATCTATTGGAGATTTTTGAGACCTAAGTTTAAAGTGGTTCTTCCAAAGAATATTTCATTTAGCTCTGCTAGACACATATGAATATTGCCAACCTGAAACTACTTTAAACTAAAGTTTCTTAGGGAATTTCAGGCCACACTGGTAGTGTGAATTCAAGTCCCAAACTCATGCAATGATTTATATTAAAAATTCTTGGAAGAATCTTTCTTCTTTTTATTCCCTCCATCTAGAGCCAAAGACAGAAGGGTATTTCATTTTCTCTGTGGGGTTGTTTTTTCCCTAGTTTGCTTTAGAGAGTTGCTGGCTATATATAGCTGCCTCTGATCTGACCACCCACCTTGAACATGCACAGATTTTGTCTCCCTACCCTGCTTAGGTGGCTTTTAAATATTCTATGACACATTTTTAAATCTTCTGTAGCAAATGTGTTTTTTTTTCCCCAACATTAAGTCCACCATATTGTTAGAAAAGAGTGAATCTAGTTCCATTGTTCTTTTACCCGTATACTGCAGAGCACAAGTTAGAAAATAGCATAATTTTTATCCTATTATAACTGACATTTTCTCTCCTTTTATCCAGTTGTTCTTCCTTTGAAATAAAAATGTTTCACCAGAGTTACGTACAGGAATTGATCACTTTTATTAACCTTGTAAAGATTTAGCCATGTGAATTTTTAGATTTATGTTTGTATTCATCCAAGAGATTTATTCTATTATATCCTTGATAATTGATTCAGTTATATTTTTCTGATTTCTTCTTTAGGAATAGCAGTGGGTTTTGTTTTTCTTTTGCTTTTTATGCATTTTTTTTCTTCACTGTTTCTTCCTATATCTTAAATATTTTTTTCCTGGGCTTGTGAAATGTGTATATATGAATTACTGAATATTTAAAAGAATATTTGTATATTTGTTTTATCTTCTCCTTATTTATCTTCTTGACCCTTAGAACATCTATCTTCTTAATCCAAAAAGAAAATTATGCCCTCTTAAAGCTTATTGTGTTTGTTCTCTGTATCACTGGTTTTATCATCTTTTGTGTCATTTCTGCAATTTAATGCTTCTAATGTCATTTTTGCCTGCATTTTGATTTTATTTGCTTTTTTTTTTACTGACTTCTAATACATTTCAATATTTTGGCTCACTATTTTATCTTTCACCTCATTTTACAGAGTTCATTTTTTTCTGAATTTAACTGGAAGCACATGGTAAACAATACAGTATATTTTAAGTATGTTATAATTGCCATATTCTTCTGTTTAAGTAATGCAGAATCTTTTCAAAGGTGCCATTTTTGGTCATATTATTCAAGCTAAAACAAGAAGATGTCTACCCAAGCCAGATATGTGCCCCAAACAGTGTGAGCAAATTCTCCTCTGATCCCCCCCTCACCACCTGGACACTTACAGATCTGAAACTGGAAAAGGAGCTGACATAGTTTGCAAACCTGCTTAGTCATAATGCAGCTAGAGAGGAGTAGGGAGGATGCTAGGAGAAAGTCATAGCAGGGAAATTGCAATTTGCTATGGTTCCTCTTTGTATTCGCTAAAACCATCCACCACAGATTAGCTTTTCATGTCATGGTTTCCCTTGAGATTTGTGTCTACTTCCAGCATGGGATGTCATTTCATCTGGCCTATTTCCTGACCCCACAGTCCACTACCTGGAGAAGGGTCACGGCTGTCACAAGGAGTCTCTTAAAAAAAATATTTACTTTTAAATGGAGGATAATTGCTTTACAGTGTCGTGTTGGTTTCTGCCATATCAACACAAATCAGTCTTAGGTATACACATGTCCCCTCCCTCTTGAACATCCTTCCCAATTCCCACCCCATCCCAGCCCTCTAGATTGTCACAGAGTACCAAGTTGAGCTCCCTGCATCATACAGAAAATTTGCACTATTTTACATATGATTTTTATATGTTTCAATGCTACACTCTCAATTCATCCACCCTCTCCTTTCCCGACTGTGTCTACAGTCCGTTCTCTATGTCTGTGTCTCTACTGATGTCCTACGGATGGGTTCAACAGTACGACTTTCTTAGATTCCATATATATGCACTAATATATGATATTTGTTTTTCCCTTTCTGACTTCATTCTGTGTAACAGGTTCTAGGTTCATCCATCTCACTAGAACTGACTCAAATTCATTCCTTCTTATTTCTGAGTAATATTCAACAATATATATGTACCACAATTTCTTTATCCATTCATCTGTTGATGGACATCTAGGTTACTTCCATGTCCTGATTATTGTAAATAGTGCTGCAGTGAACATCGGGGTACATGTGTCTTTTAGAATTGTGTTTTACTCACAGAGCCTTTTGTATCTGGGATTTTTGCATTTACTCTTTTGCACTTAACCTTGTATTAATACCTCCTAAAGCAGCTTCTTCCTGGGGTGTCAGTCTACAATAGAGCAAAGACATGGAACTCACATCCATCTCATGACCTGCCCTGCCCACACTTCTGTTCTCACCATTTAAAATGTAGACATTTGGGTAGATTCTGCCATGATCTCCTCTATTCACATGACACCTAACCACTTTCTCAGTTAGGTTGAGGAGTCGTTTTCTTCGTTTTTAATCTATCTGTGCTATTTTCAGCAGTAACTTCTTGCAGTTTCTGGCGTATTCATAGGGCACACCTTTCCTGTTTTCCCATGAAGAGCTAGTTTATCACTCTTTCTTTAGTTCTTTTATCATTTTGGTCAGTAGTCAGGTGGGGAACATTAAACATGTAGTATGACCTTTATTTACTCAGAAATCTGTCCTGATTAGAGCCCTTCATTTATTTATTTATTTATTGTTATTTTTATTTATGTTCTTTGCATTATTGTGTTGGTTGTGCCATACATTGACATGAATCTGCCATGGGTATACATGTGTTCCCCTTCCAGAACCCCCCTCCCACCTCCCTCCCGATTCCATCTCTCTGGGTCATCTCGGTGCACCAGCCCTGAGCACCCTGTATCAAGCATCAAACCTGGGCTGGCGATTGATTTCACATATGATAATTTACATGTTTCAGTGATGTTCTCCCATATCATCCCACCCTTGCCCTCTCCCATAGAGTCCAAAAGATTGTTAGCTCTTCAGGTTCTCATGTATTTAATAAATATTTACACCCAAGTCACCAAGGATACATTAGCAAACAAAGCAGACAAACATCCCTAGCAGAGAAATAGGGAAAAATTAATAGATTTTGCTGATAAGAAAATTATATAGTATGTTAGAAAGTGACTTGTGCCATAGAAAAAGAGAGAGCAGGGTGAAAAAACAGAAGAAATAGAAATAGCCTCTCTAAGAAGATAATGGCGTTAGTGGCACGTTAGTCAGGCTTCCCCAGAAAAACAGAACCCATAGGAAATGTATATACATATAGGAAGTGATGGACTAAAAGGGGCTGGTTCACACAATTCTGGAGGCAGAGAAGTGCTATGATCTGTTGACTGCAAGCTGGAGGCCCACAAAAACTGGTAGTGGATTCCAGTCCAAACCCAAGGAACTGAGAACAGGAGAACTAATGGCATTATTCAGTCCACTTCGGAGTCCAAAGGTCCGAGAACCAAGAATGCTTATGTCTAAGGGCAGGAGGAGGTAGATACAGCAGCTCTGGCAGAGAGAGTAAATTACTTCTTTCTCTGCCTTTTTCCTCTATTCAGGACCTCAAAAGCTTGGATGATACCCACCCATACTGGTGACAGTGATCTTTACTTGTGCTCCTCATTCAAATGCCAGTCTCGTCTGAAGAAACCCTCACAGACACATCCAGAGATGATGCTTTACCAGCTATCTGGGCACCCCTGAACCCGGTCAAGTTGACATGTACAATTAACCATCACAAGTCTGAAGGAGCTGAGAAAGTTGGTTTCCTGAGGGCTGGTTGTCCCAGTCACTGGGAAGAGACAAGATGAATGTTCAAGGCCCAGCAAGGAATTCAGTAGTCAGAGAAGAGGGTAGCAAAGGGGAAGACTGGCAATGTGGAGCCCATCGTACGGGCCCTTGTGTGTCTACTGAGATACAGAGCTCTGGTTGTTACCTAATAGGAAATGGGGAGCCATGGTAGAGTTTTGAAGAGGGGAAGGCTATAATCTACTCCATACTTACAGGTTCACTTTGGTTGCATTGAACACAGAATTCCTGGGATGCAGTTGATGGCCCCTGAGGTCACTGAATGGACTCCAGTGTGTGGGGCTCACCCAGACTGCACGTGAGAATCATCTAGGAAGCTTTTAAGACCCCAGTGCCATGTCTGTACCTGAAACCAATTAAAATCAGAACCTCTGAGGTGTGTCCCCGGCATGAGTGCTGTGCAGCCAAGGTGGTAATATCACAGTTTTCAACAAAAACGAAGCTCCCTTGGCCACTCACTGAACTGTGAGTGGCTAAAAGAGAAGGGCCACGTTTTGTTTTGGGCTGCATCCATGGCACACATTTGGCACATCATAAAGATGAATTAATTCATAAAATGTCAATTTCACCAAAATGGGAACCCAGAATATTGATGGAAGTATGTGGTCTTCCCAGGCCAGAGCTCAGAGAGAGGCTTCTGCAGGGTTCTTAAGAATGGTTCCTGAACAGAAGCTTCAGTATTGACAAGAAAGAGAGAGAAAGAAAGGAATGAAAGAAAGAGAGAGAGAAAGGAAGAAGGAAATCCAAGGGAGAATGAAAGAAAGGAAGGAAGACAAAAGGAGCTTTTCAAGATGTGGAAAATCTGTCTCAGATGTGAGTGTGCCAGATGTGTAATGATGCTGAGGTCCTTGAAAATTGTCTTGGCTTAAAAGCAAAGAGACTGGTGCAGGGTAGGGCTGAGGGTTTCCTCAGTTTCCCCTGTGGGCCCAGACTTATCTCAGCAGGAGCTAATTTACTCCAAGAGACTGAGGTCCCCTCCAGCCCACAGACCACAGAGAACTCCCAGCTGCTGCCACCACCTGTTCCCCACTGCCGCCGCATTGTGAAATCTCAGCTTAGGTCATCCTGTTGGGTTCATCCCAAGGTCAGGCTCATTCCCCAGGAATGCAGTCCCTGTGCAGAGGTCTTTCGCAGTGCACAAGGCCCCTTGCTCATCTTCACCAGCTCTTCACAGCAGTTCCAGTGCTGCTGGGTAAATATCATGCACCCAGGCGCCTGAGACCATCTGCCCACCCTGGAGGCTGGCTGTTCTCCAGTGTTCACCAGCTTCTCCCAGTGTCTGGAGTGCCACGTGTTCAGGATGCAGAGAAGAGCTGCAGTCCCAGCACATGGTCAAGGAGCCACCCCCAGGACCACAGGGAGGGGCTAGCCTAGACCCGGGCTCTTTGATACCACACCACTGACCGCATGTGGGCACCGAGCACTTGAAATACGGCTAGGGCGACTGAGAAAACTTGCTATATTTTGTTTAAAATCAAACTAAACGCCTGATACTTGATTCAGCTATCGAAGTATGTTTAAATATGTTTGGAATAGCTTAGGTATTTGAATCTACTTTTAACTGTCAATTTTGTGAAATCAAAATACAGATCAAGAAAACTTTAACATTCAAATTTAGATGTACTGTAAGTGTAAAGTACACACCAGATTTTGAAGACTTTACAAAAAAAAAACAGAACATAAAATACCTCATTAATACTTTCATATTTATAACAGGTTGGTACAATAATAGATTTGTTATCCTGGGTTAAATAAATATATTATTAAAATTAATTTCACCTTTTTCTTTGTTAATGTGGTTACTGGAAAATCTAAAATTACATATAAGCTCATGTTATATTTCTGCTGGACAGCATGAGAATTTGTCTAGTGAGGAAGACCTTCCACCATCCCTAAGCAGATGGAGGATGGTACCAGTAGATATACAAGACCACGAAGTAGACCAAGAATAAATCAGCTCAGGACTAAGAAATTTATTCCTTAGGAATTTCTACTCCCTCCTTTGTTGTTTTAGTCTCTCAGTTATGTCCGACTCTTTGCGACCCCATGGACTGCAACACGCCAGGCTTCCCTATCCTTCATTATCTCCCAGAGTGTGCTTAAACTCATGTCCATTGAGCCAGTGATGCTATCCAACCGTCTCATCCTGTTGCCACCTTCTCCTGTCCTCAGTCTTTCCTTGCATCAGGGTCTTTTCCAGTGAGTCAGCTCTTCATATCAGGTGGCCAAAGTATTGGAGCCTCAGCTTCAGCATCAGTCCTTCCAATGAATAGTCATAGTTGATTTCCTTTAGGATTGACTGATTTGATCTCCTTGTTGTCCAAGGGTCTCTTCCTGCCTCCCAAATCCTGTTGGTTCAAATGATTATGGGTATGTGAACGTGAAAGTGTTAATGGCTCAGTTGGGTCTGACCATTTGCGACTCTATGGACTGTAGACTTCTAGACTCCTCTGTCCATGGAATTCTCCAGGCAAGAATCCTGGAGTGGGTTGCCAATTCCCTTCCCCAACAGACTTCCCAATCCAGGAATCCAACCTGGGTGTCCTGCATTGCAGGCAGTTTCTTTATCATCTGAATCATCAAGGAAGCCCCATGGAGGTTGGTTATTTCTAGCATGAATTCTGCCTTGGGTATCAGGAAAAAATAGAACTGTCACCCAGGGGAGTCCTGCTACCTTCCTCATGGTGGCTTCCCTCACAGCTAAGTTGGCAGAGAACTGGGTTTGATTTCTGGGTCGGGAAGATCCCTGGAGAAGGAAATGGCATCTCACTCCAGAATTCTTGCCATGGACAGAGGAGCCTGGTGGACTACAGTCCATGCTGTCACAGAGTTAGACACAAGTTAGTGACTAAACCATTACCATTAAATTCATATGGTTACTTGTTAATAATGCTTTCCTTGGAACATTAAAAAATTCTGATACCGTACTGAAGTAGTACATAAACCTATAGAAAGGTATCCTTTACAAATATACCTTATGTCTTTAATTCTTTTGCATTAATGTCATAATTTTCAATGCACTGATCTGGGAGTTGCTTTTTTGAGTTAGCTTCACAGCAGATTTTGTCACATCAAGCCAAATGAAGTCCCATTACTATTTTTACCAGCCACACAGTCTTCTATTGTGTGGATATATTTGATTTGTTTTCAACTAATGAGCATTTAATTTTCCATTTTCTTTCATATTACAAACAATGCTGTAGTGAACACTCTTTCACTTACACCTTATGAATGTGTGGTCCTTACTTTAGAATTGCTAAAAGGGAATTCACTTTCATTTTGATGACAAAGCGCCTATTTATTCACATCCCCACCAACATTTTATCAGTCTTTTACCATTCAAATGGGTATTCATTGGTATTCGAGGACATATATCCCACGTTTCTAGTGAAACTGAGGGATTCCGCCAGTGTACATCGGCCGACTGTATGTAGTATGTGAATTATTTATTACACTCCACTCATTTTTCTTTTAGATGGTTTGTCTTTTCTATTTGGAAGTCTTATATATATTTTGAGTATTAAACTTTTGTTGGTATAAATATAGTATTTTATCTCAGCCTGTCACTTTTCTTTTTCTCTTATTTTCTTTTTAACTGGAAAATAATACAAATGCAAAAAAGTACATAAGTAAAAGTGTTGGGCTCAATCAATTATCATAAAGTAAACACATGTATGCAACGACAGTCTAGGCCAAGAAATAGAACGTTTACACACCCAAGAAGCCCTTCTTTCACCCTCTCCATCACCATCTGGTTCCTCCACTCAAAGCAACAGTAACTATCAAAAGATGAATTTTGCCTTTATAAAATTTATATGAAGGAATTATACACCCTCTGTTTTTTTGCCTCTGACTCCTTATTGCTGTTGGTCAGTACCATGTTTGTGAAATTCATCTGTGTTTTACATGCAAATGTAGACTTTTGTTGTTGCATAGCATTGCATTTAAGAACTGTGCCATATTTTGTTCACCCATTCTATGGTTTTTCTATTAGTATTTAGAGCTGATGTACAATATTATATATTGTTGGTGTATAAGATAATGATGCACACTTTTTAAAGGTTATACTACATTAATAGTCATAAAATACTGGCTATATTCCTTGGACCTTTGACCATAAAGAAGGCTGAATGCTGAATAATTGATGCTTTTGAACTATGGTGTTGGAGAAGACTCTTGAGAGTCCCTTGGACTGCAAGTAGATCCAACCAGTCAATCCTAAATGAAATCAGTCCTCAATATTCATTAGAAGGACCAGTACTGAATCTGAAGTTCCAGTACTTTGGCCACCTGATTTTAAGAGCCAACTCATTGGAAAAGACCCTGATGCTGGGAAAGATTGAAGGCAGGAGGAGAAGGAGATGACAGAGGATGAGATGGTTGGATGGTATCACTGACTCCATGGACATGAGTTTGAGCAAGCTTGAGGAGATGGTGAAGGACAGGGAATCCTGGCTTGCTGCAGTCCATGGAGTCGCAAAGAGTCAGACACTACTGAGCAAATGAACAAAAAGAAATATTCTTTGTGCTATATATTTCCTGGTAGCTTACTTATTTTATACGTAATAGTTTTTGCCTCTTAATTCTTTTCCCCATTGTTGCCTCTCTCCCATTCCGTCTCACCAGTGGTAACCACTAGTTTTTTTTTTTTTTTTCTATATCTCTGAGCCTGTTTCTTTCTTTTTCTTTTTAGGTTCTACGTAAGTGATTATCATACATCATTTGTCCTTTTCTGTCTAACTTATTTCACTAAGCATAATACTCTCCAAATTCATTCATGATGTTGAAAAGTGGTAGCTTTTCACTTTTTATGGCTGATCATTATTCCACTGGGCTTCCCAGGATGAAGAATCTGCCTGCCAAGCAGGAGACACAGGTTTGACCCCTGAGTTGGGAAGAGGAGATCCCCTGGAGAAGAAAATGGCAACCCACTCCAGTATTCCTGCCTGAGACAGAGAAACCTGACAGGCTGGGGTTGGCAAAAGGGGCAGATACCACATAGTGACTAACCAGCAACAACAAATATTCCATTGTATAAAATGTGGTGTGTGTGTGCACGTGCTCAGTCATTCAGTCATGTCTAACTCTTTGCACGTATTTTTTATCCATTCATCTGTTGATGGACACTTAGGTTGCTTCCGTACCTTGGCAATAGTAAATAATACTGCTACGAACATTGTGCATGTATCTTTTAAAATTGGTGTTTTTGCATTTTTCTATCCGGGAATGGAGTTTCTGGCTTATATGGCAGTTCTATTCAGATCCTGAAATGATGTGGCTGCTGCATAAAGGTGTCACATGACGTTTGCTGGGACCACTTTAGAACGAAGAGAGCCTGGGGTTGCAGTGAAATCATAGTCCTCTCCATTGAGTTCATCACCAAAGGGAGCAAATGTAGGAAAAAAGTAAAACAGCCTAGTCTCTCCCTCATCCGTGCAGTATTCTTTTAAGACCCCTACAGGAAGAGCCTGACACAGAGCCCGCTGGCAAAGCAGAAATGCAGTTTGCAGAGTCCAGCTCCAGGGTTACAAAGTAGGGGAGAAGAAAGTGAATTTGGAATCAAGAGGCAATAAATTGATAATTGGCACAGTTGTGTGTCATTTTTTTATTGATTTGCAGAGCTTCTTTATATATTCTGGCAACAAATTGTTTATTGGCTATTTGTGTTACAAATATATTCTCCCATTCTGTTATTTATCTTTTAGACTCTTTATGATGTCATTTAAAGAACAAAAGCTCTTGATGTAGTTCAATTTGTCAGTCTTTTTTTTATGGTAGGACTTTGGATACCTTATTGAAGAAGTCTTCTCTACCCTAGGCTATAAGAATATTCTTCAATATTTTCCTTAGAAGCTTTATTGTTTTCATGTTTATATTTACAATCTGACTGGAATTGAGTTTTGTATGACTGATGTGAAGTAAGGAGGGAGTCAAGTTACATATTTCCCCCATATTGTTATCCAGTTGACCCAGGAGTATTTCTTGAGAAGGACAACATTCCCACACTGCATCACGTTTTTTGTCTTCAGTCAATGTCCAGATACACCTGACTTTCTCTCTGGCCTGTCTTCCATTGCATTGGCCCCACTTGCCCAGCCTTGAACCAACACCACAGTCCTAATAGCTATAGCTTTAAAATAATCCTAATTAACAAATAGAACCAGTCCTCCCACCTTCTTTTAAGGAGTTTCTTGATTATTCTTCACCCTTTATATTTTCAGTAAAATTTCAAACAACTTGTCAATTTCTTTTTTAAAAAAATTCCTGGTATTTTTGTTGGGTTGCTTACATGTATAGATCATTTAGAGAGAACTGACATAGCTAAAATATTGAGCTATTTGAACATAGTATATAGATCTTTGAACCTTTGAATAGAGTATATACATCAATTTATTTAAATCCTTTGTATTATTAGTAATATTTTATAGTTTCCTGTGTGAAACCTGTTTAGGTTTATTCTCAGGATGTGGAAACTTAATGCTACTGCAAATTAATTTTTTCATGTTCAATTACTATTTATTATTGATAAACAAACTGGAAAATATAAGCAGCTGCATTTGTGGTGATTTTTTAATTTCTACATGGTAAAATCTGATTATTCTTTTTGTTGTTGTTTCTGGGTTTCCTCTCTTACTTTGGAAGGCCTTCCTTACCCAAGCCTATAAAAAAATTTTACATTTTATTTTTATACTTGTAGAGTTTTGCTTTTAAATGTGCAAATTTCTAACTCACTTGCATTTAGTTTTATTAATGAAAAATGGGTCTATTTTCCTTTTTATAATATTCTAAGTTTTCACATACACACGTGTTAGTTTCCAGTCTCTCTTTTTTCGCTGATATATTTATGTCCTTTTATATAATAACACACTATAATGGCTATATTTAAAATATCCTTGTTACTTTTTTAATGGTATTTCTTGATAACATAGAGGCATCATTATTTTTTTCCAAAATTCTCTTGCCAATTCTAGAACATTTTTTTCTGTATGAATATTAGAATAACATTGTCAGATTCTATATGTTGAGTACAAATGAATTGAATTGACTAATTAATTTAGGAAGAATTGACATCTTCAGAGGCTTTCCCTACAGGAACATAATGTATCAATTTAGTCATTAAAGCTTCTTTCATGTCTCTAGAATAATTTCATAGCTATTTAAGTTTAGTTTTCCTTGCTTTATTTTTGAATTAAGTTTTAGACAATTAATGCATCAACATGATCTAAAATTAAAATTTATGTAGAAAGATATATCCAGGAAGACTCACTCCCATCTCAGCCCTTTCACCTACAAGAAGTTATTTTTACTAGTTTCTTGTTTATACTCACAGTACTCTTTGAGCAAAAAGAAGCAACTACAATAAAAGCAGCTTTCTGTGTGCATTATTTAACTGTGCTTTATGTCATTTAGTAATATTAGCTCAGCCTCTTCATTCCCTTTCAAAGTTGTATACTGTTCCACTTGAGTGGATACCACAGCAATTATTTAAAACAGTCTCTTATTATTTTAAGCTTTTTGTTGTTACAAGTTTTCCTTGTAAATATACCATTTTGTACACATGCTGGTGTATCTGTGGCATAAATTCCCACTAGTGAGATTGTTGGATTACTAGGAGTGTTTATTTTTCATTTTGAGAAATATTGCCAGTTGCCTCCCCGATGGGGCATTATTTTTCCCTGAACCAATGATACGATGGCTGTCCCCCCAGAACCCCTCCAGCAACGTGTATTCTCCAGTGGTCAGATTTTCCAACTGGACAGATGAAAACTGGTATCTCAGTGTAGCCCTCATTTGTTGTGAGTGAATTTGAGTGTCTCCATGCGTCAGAGCCACCTGTGAATTCTTAATCTCCCCATAATCAGTCTGTATCTGTTGTTCTGACCTGTTTTCTACTAGGCTCCTCAGGGGATTTGTTTCTGGGAACATAATTTCATTCAGTCCTCAAAATTCTCTTACACTGTTGTCTTCGGAAAATCCATTTTACAGATAAGGAAAGGCAGGTTTAGAGAGTTTAGGCAACTTGTATGAGGCACACAGCTAATTAGATGCAGAGTTGGGATTCTGATCTATTTGAATCTGACCTCAAAGTACCCTTTCTTCTATGTTACCTTGGCTCTCCAGTGGATCAACCCCGAGTCCTACTCCAGGACTCCAGGTCCAGAGATAGGCAGCCTCTGCTTGAACGTCTCTGGTGACAGGAATCAAGCACCCTACCCCACTTTCCATTTTTCTTCCTTTTTGTCTATTTTGAAAAACTTTACACATGAAAAGTTTAATGCCACTTCAGTGGCATTAAGTACATATACATTTTTGTGCAACCCCCCCCAACACCCATCTCTAGAACTTTATCATCATTTCAAACTGAAACTGAAACCTATTAAACATCTCCCGTTTCTCCTCCCCCCAGTCTCAGGAAAACACCATTCTTCCTAGCTCTATCAATCAAGTTCTTCATGTAAATAGAATCATACAGATTTCTGCCTTTGTAACTAATTTATTTCAGTTAGCATCATGTTTTCAAGGTTCATCCGTGTTGCAGTATGTATCGCAATTTCCTTTCTTTGTATTTTTTGTTTTCTCTCAATTTTCATTTAACACAGGAGTATAGTTGATTTACACTGTCATGTTAGTTTCAGGCATACAGTAAAATAAATAAATATATATATATATCCTTTTTCAGATTGTTTTTCCCATATAGATTCAGTTCAGTTCAGTTGCTCAGTTGTGTCCGACTCTTTGTGACCCCATGGACTATAGCACATCAGGCTTCCCTGTCCATCACCAGTTCTCAGAGCCTGCTCAAACTCAAGTCCATGCATTCCAGCCAGCTCATCCTCTGTCATCCCTTTCTCCTCCTTCCTTCAATCTTTCCCACCATTAAGGTCTTTTCCAATGAGTCAGTTCTTTGCATCAGGTGGCCAAAGTATTGGAGTTCAGCTTCAGCATTAGTCCTTCCAAGGATTATTCAAGACTGATTTCCTTTAGAATGGACTGGTTGGAACTCCTTGCAGTCCACGGGACCCTCAAGAGTCTTCTCAACACTACAATTCAAAAACATCAATTTTTTGGTGCTCAGCTTTCTTTATAGTCCAACTCTCACATCCATACATGACTACTGGAATTGACTAGACTGAACTTTGTCAGCAAAGAAATGTCTCTGCTTTTTAATATGCTGTTTAGGTTGATCATAGCTTTTTTTTCCAAGGAATAAGCATCTTTTAATTTCATGGCTATAGTCACTATCTGCAATGATTTGGGATCCCCAAAAAATGAAGTCTGTCCCTGTTTCCATTGTTTCCCCATCTATTTGCCATGAAGTGATGGAACTGGATGCCATGATCTTCATTTTTTGAATGCTTAGTTTTAGCCAGCTTTTCACTATCCTCTTTCACTTTCATCAAGAGGCTTTTTAGTTCTTCTTTACTTTCTGCCATAAGGGTGGTGTCATCTGTATGTCTGAGATTATTGATATTTCTCCCAGCAATCTTGATTCCAGCTTGTGCTTCATCCAGGCTGGCATTTTGTATGATGTCCTCTGCATATATGTTAAATAAGCATGGTTACAATATATGGCCTTGACATAATACTTTCCAAATTTTGAACCAGTCTGTTGTTCCATATTTGGTTCTAATTGTTGCTTCTTGACCTATATACAGATTTTTCAGGAGGCAGGTAAAGTGGTCTGGTATTTCCATCTCTTAAAGAATTTTCCAGAGTTGGTTATGATCCACACAGTCAAAGAATTTGGCATAGTCAATGAAGCAGAAGTAGATGTTTTTCTGGAATTCTTTTGCTTTTTCTACGATCCAATGGATGTTGCCAATTTGACCTCTGGTTCCTCTGCCTTTTCTATATCCACCTCGAACTTTTGGAATTTCTCAGCTCATGTACTGCTGAAGTCTCACTTGGAGAATTTTGAGCATTACTTTGTTAGTGTGTGAGATGAGTGCAATTGTGCAGTAATTTGAGGATTCTTTGGCATTGTCTTTCTTTGGGACTGGAATGAAAACATGTTTTCCAGTCCTGTGGCCACTGCTGAGTTTTCCAAATATGCTGGCTTATTGAATGCAGCACTTTCACAGCATCATCTTTGAAGATTTGAAGTAGCTTAACTGGAATTTCATCACCTCCACTAGTTTTGTTTGTAGTGATGCTTCCCAAGGCCCACTTGACTTCACACTCCAGGATGTCTGGCTCTAGATGACTGATCATACCATCATGGTTACCTGGGTCATTGAGAACTTTTTGCATAGATCTTCTGTGTATTCTGGCCACCTCTTAATATCTTCTGCTATTGTCAGGTCCATATTGTTTCTGTCCTTTACTGTGCCCATCTTTGCATGATATATTCCTTTGATATCTCTAATTTTCTTGAAGAGATCTCTAGTCCTTCCAATCCTGTTATTTTCCTCTATTTCTTTGCAGGGATCACTTAGGAAGGCTTTCTTTTCTGTCCAAATTCTATTTTTTGGAACCCTGAATTCAAATGGATATATCTTTCCTTTTCTCCTTCGCCTTCTGCTTCCTTTTTTTTTTTTCTCATCTATTTGTAAGGCCTCCTCAGACAACCATTTTGCCTTTCTTTTTCTTGAGGATGGTTTTGATTACCACCTTCTGTACAATGTTGCAAGCCTCGTCCATAGTTCTTCAGGCACTCTGTCTATCAGACCTAATTCCTTGAATCTGTCACTTCCACTGTATAATCATAAGGGATTGATTTAGGTCATACCTGAATTGTCTAGTGGTTTTCCCTACTTTCTTCAATTTAAGTCTGAATTGGCAATAAGGAGTTCATGATCTGAGCCACAGTCAGCTCTGTCTTGTTTTTATTGACTGTATAGAGCTTCTCCATTTTTGGCTGCAGAGAGTATAATCAATCCAATTTTGGTATTGACCATCTGGTGATGTCCATGTGTAGAGTGATCTCTTGTGCTGTTGGAAGAACATGTTTGCTATGACCAATGTGTACTCTTGACAAAACTCTGTTAGCCTTTGCCCTGCTTCATTTTTTTCTCCAAGGCCAAACTTGTCTATTACTCTAGATATCTTTTGACTTCCTAGTTTTGCATTCCAGTTACAAAAAGGACATCTTTTGTTGTTGTTGCTGTTAGTTCTAGAAGGTCTTGTAGGTCATCATATAACCGTTCAGCTTCTTCAGCATTACTGGTTGGGGTATAGATCTGGATTACTGTGATATTGAATGGTTTGCTTGGAAACGAAGAGAGATCATTCTGTTGTTTTTGAGATTGCATCCAAGTACTGCATTTCAGACTCTTTTGTTGACTATGAGGGCTACTCCATTTCTTCTAAGGAATTCTTGCCCACAGTAGTAGATATAATGGTCATCTGAGTTAAATTCACCAATTTCAGTCCATCTCAGTTCACTGATTCCTAAAATGTCAGTGTTCACTCTTGCCATCTCCTGTTTGACCACTTCCAATTTACCCTGATTCACGGACCTAACATTCCAGGTTCCTAGGCAGTATTGTTCTTTACAGCATTGAGCTTTACTTCCATCACCAGTCACAACCACAACTGGGCACTGTTTTTGCTTTGGCTCTGTCTCTTCATTCTTTCTGGAGTTCTTTCTTCATTCTTCTCCAGTAGCATATTGGGCACCTACTGACCTAGGGAGTTCATCTTTCATTATCATATATTTTTGCCTTTTCATACTGTTAGTGAGGTTTTCTTTTTTTTTTATTATTATTATTGTTTTTGCCATACATTGTCATGATATCACCATGCGTTTACATATGCTTCCCCTCCGGGTCCCCCCTCCCACCTCCCTCCCCCCCCGGGAAATCTCGCTGCACCAGTCCCGAGCATCAATCCTGGGCTGGCGATTGATTAGACACATGACAATTAACATGCTTCAATGCCCTTCTCCCATCTCATCCCACCCTTACCCTCATCCACAAAGTCCACAAGTCTATTCTATACATCTGCGTTCCTTTTGTTGTCTCCCATGTTGGGTTCTCATTACTGTCTTTCTAAATTCCATATATATGTGTTAATATACTGTATTGTTGTTTTTGCTTCTGGCTTACTTCACTCTGGATAATGGGCTCCAGTTTCGTCCATCTGAGTAGAATTGCTTCAAATGAATTTTTTTTTAATGCTGAGTAATATTCCATTGTGTATATATACCACAGCTTCCTTATCCATTCGTCAGTTGATGGGCATCTAGGTTGCTTCCATGTCCTGGCTATTGTAAACAATGCAGCGATGAACATTGGGGTGCACGTGGCTCTTTCAATTCTGGTTTCCTCGGTGTATATGCCCAGCAGTGGGATTGCCGGGTCATATGGCAGGTCTATTTGCAGCTTTTTAAGGAACCTCCACACTGTTTTCCATAGTGGCTGTACTAGTTTGCATTCCCACCAACAGTGTAAGAGGGTTCCCTTTTCTCCACATCCTCTCCAGCATTTATTGCTTGTAGACTTTTGGATGGCAGCCATTCTGACTGGTGTAAAGTGGTACCTCATTGTAGTTTTGATTTGTATTTCTCTGATAATGAGTGATGTTGAGCATCTTTTCATGTGTTTGTTAGCCATTTTTATATCTTCCTTGGAGAAATGTCTGTTAAGTTCTTTGGCCCACTTTTTAATTGGGTTGTTTATTTTTCTAGAATGGAGCTGCAGGAGTTGTTTGTAAATTTTTGAGATTAATTGTTTGTCTGTTGCTTCATTGGCTATTATTTTCTCCCATTCTGAAGGCTGTCTTTTCACTTTGCTTATAGTTTCCTTTGTTGTGCAAAAGCTTTTAATTTTAATTAGGTCCCATTTGTTTATTCGTTTTTTATTTCCAATATTCTGGGAGGTGGGTCATGGAGTATCAAGGAAAGAATCCTAAAGCGGTTTGCCATTCCCTTCCCCAGTGGACCATGTTTTGTCAGAATACTCCATCATGACCCATCCATCTTGAGTGGCCTTACATGGCATGGCTCATAGTTTCACTGAGTTAGACAAGGCTGTGATCCATGTGATCAGTTTGGTTAGTTTTCTGTGATTGTGGTTTTCATTCTGTCTACCCTCTGATGGATGAGGATAAGAGGCTTGTGGAAGCTTCCTGATGAGAGGACCTGGCTGTGGAGAATCTGAACTGGGTCTTGCTCTCATGGGCGGGGCCATGCTCAGTAAGTCTTTAATCCAGTTTCCTGTTGATGGGCAGGGCTGTGTTCCCTTGTTGTAGTAGGGCTTGAGGCCAAACTATGGTCGGGGCAATGGCAATGGTGACCTCCTTCAAAAGGACGTATAGCAGCATGCAGTGGCTCCCAGGACTGTTGCATTCAGCGCCCCTGACCCTGCAGCAGGCCACTGTTGACCCACGCCTCCACTGGAGACGCCTGGACATGCACAGGCAAGTCTGGCTCAGTCTCTCGTAGGGTCACTGCTCCTTTCTCCTAGGTCCTGGTGAGCACTAAGCTTTGTCTGTGCCCTCCAAGAGTCTATTTCCTCAGTCCTCTGGAAGTTCTGTAATCAAATCCCACTGCCCTTCAAATCCAATTCCCTGAGGCTTCTCAGTCCCTTTGCCAGATCACCAGGTTGGGATATCTGTTATGGGCCCTAGAACTTTCATAACAGTGTGAGAACTTCTTTGGCATGATTGTTCTCCAGTTTGTGGCTTGTCTGCTAGGTGGTTCTATGGTGGGGCTAATGGTGACCTCCTCCAAGAAGACTTACGCCACATGCTGGGCCTCCCAGCCTTTTGCAGCCAGAGCCCCTGTCCCCACAGTGTGGCTCTGTTTTCCTTTGTGCCTCCAGCAGCCCCTTGCTGCATCCTAGGACTGAAACCATTTACCTCAAATTGGGACTTGAACCCACATGGCTGGGACTTGAACCCAGCCAAAATCCTGCTTGGGACTTGAACCCACGTGGCCGGGACTCAAATTCAGCCAAAACCCTACTTGGGACTTGAATCCACATGACTGGGACTTGGACCCAGCCAAAGCCCTGCTTGGGACTTGGACCCATGTGGCTGGGACTCAAACCTAGCCAAAACCCGCAGTACCTGTTTTCAGGATCTAATGAAGCTAGGGATCTTGATGTCTCATTGCAGAAAGAAATCAGCGAGAGACAAAGTGATAGGTAAGAAGTGGATTTATTCAGATACAGAGAGAAGCACACTCCTCAGACAGAATGTGGGCCATCACAGAGGACAAGTGCAGCCCCGGAAATCTGGGTGGTTAGTTTTTATAGGCTGGGTAGTTTCATATGCTAATGAGTGGGAGGATTATTCCAAACATGTTTTGGAAGGGGCAGAGATATCCATGATCTGGGCCACCACCCACACCTTGATCTTTTAACAGTACCTTGGAACTATCATGGCACCTCTGGGTGTGTCATTTCACTTAACAATTGAGGATCACGTTCTAGTTTTGTCTGCCATCTCAGTCCCATTTAATTCTAATTGGTTTATGCTGTGTCCTTGGGCTATGTCATTCTTTCAAAAGTTATGCCCTGCCCCTTTCCTTCCTGTTATAGGACTGTGTGAGTAACAGAGCTGACAGCGGAGTTGTTACTCTCAATTCTATCGCCAAGAGAAGGCACAGGCCTTTCTCCTCTCCGGGAGACCCCCCCAGCTTCCTCTTCCCCATCCCACCCCTCCTGCATTGGGCAAGGCTGCAGGCCTGTGGTGCATGTTGACAGAATTGACTTGCAGGGAAATGGGTGAGATTCTACACAATTTGGGTTTTCATCTGTTCAAACCAACAGTCAACTGGATAATTAACGGATTTAAGAAGTGGGAGATTGACAGCAATTTTGAAAAGCACAGCAACTGACAGAAGCCAGGCTCAGATGAATGGAAAGGGAACAAGCTTTGTTGAACACTTCCCAAGGTATTAAGGAAAAGATGTTTAAAATAACTCTAGAAAGTTCTCTACTGCCAGGCCAAGACCCAGCAGCCCTCTGCATCATCTGAAAGACTGTTGATTCTTGAGGGAGCTTTTATCCATGTCAATGTGCCCCTCCTTAGAAAACATTTACAGCATTTGTTGTAAAACAAATGTATTACAACAGACTTAACCATGGAGCAGCAGGCGGTAGGGGAAATTTGCTAAGATATTTCACAGGAAATTCTGAGCCTTAAAGGCCTACCAAAAAGACCAATGAGAGGTAATCTTCATAGTTGTTATCATCACTATAGAGACTCAATGAAGGATGCTCAAACCTGGCTGCTGAGGAGGGACAAGCACAGGACAGCCAGCTCCAATCCTTCCCTCAGGAGTGTTTCCCGTGCACCCAGATGAGTGGCTGTGACCAGCAATGTTCTGGTGGGTCTGCTGCCTTCCTGCCAGGCTCCCCCAGAAGCAGGCCAGGAGTCACAGACCTCAGACTCTAGCTCTGATATCCTCAGAGTCTTCCTGGAGAAGCAAGGCATGACAAGGGCTGCCTCAGCATGGCCACGAGGGTGATAGCAAAGAGACCCCCAAAATTCTGTGGTTGGAGCTTTGTGTACAAAGCAGGGTGCAGTAGGGACACATGGGTTTGAGGCTGTGCAGACTGGAGTCTAAGTCCCGGCTCTGTTAACTCTGACTCCTTAGAGAAGTCGCTCAGCCCTCCGGAACCTCAGTTTCCTTCTCTAAAATGAGGGATTAAATATTTACCCTAAAGAGTTATTAGGAGGATTCGATGAGACAACATATTTTAAAGGTTCTGAGAGACCTCAACATACAGAAATTGTTGATACTTGTTGTCCTTGTTGTTATTGTTGTTCAGTCACTTGGTCATGTCTGATTCTTTGCCAGAGTCCTTATTCTTCCCTAATTCATCAGTTCTGTGTCCCACGTCTTGCAACTATTAAGTCCAGATTTTAGAATTCTGCTGACCAGGGGAGAGATGAGACTCACAGAGAATAGTCCAAATCGGAGGCTGCAGTGATGGGTTCAAGGCCATTTGCCTCCATATTATTTAGTTTGGATGGGCCTTCCCAAAAAGGGCATCCTTTGGTGAACAGCAGCCACTGGGCTGGAGGCCAGGGGTGGAGGTGGCACAGAGGACCAGCAGCCAGCCATGCTTTCACGGGGGAGAGCCCTGCAGACACCAGGCCTGGATGGGCATCCTGGAAGTGAACTTCTCAGAGGGACTTGCCCCAGCCCTCAATCTCAAGTAGCCTTGATGGTTAACTCTGCACATGGACTAGACTGGGCTAAGGGATGCCCACATACCTGGTAAAATGTTATTTACAGGTGTGTTTGTGAAGCTGTTTCTGGGAAAGATTAGCATGTCTTTCTAACACAAATAGTACCTCTCACAGAGAATGGGCTCTATAAATATTTGTGGAATGCATGGACTAAGGTAAAATCTGCTGAAGGAATTTGCTTGGCTTTCAAGATGGTTGGCATCATTGGTAACTTCTGCAAATGGTAAAGAAGAGAAAGATCTATGTTTCCTTGAATTCTGCAAGGGATAGCTATCAGTGCAGATATTTGCAGGTGGTTAGAGTCTGGATTGACTGCGGGTGTAGAGGTGACTTGCTAAACAAATAGAAGGAAGTGGCCATGAACGAACAGTGTATTTATGAAGAGTAGACAAGGCGGCAAAGGGCCTGCCCTAAGGAATAAAGAGAAAACTCTCAGAGATTGTTCCCCACCCCCAACCTCCAGCCTCTCTGAAAGCCAGCCCTCCTTCCCACTAAAGGTGTCAATGTTCTGGCTGACATGTCTCAGAAGATTTATTGACGTAATAGACACCATTCTAAAGACTTGGCCCAGGATCACACATCAAAACTGCAAGTTTGAAAGGATCAGAAACATACGTTGGACACATATTTCATCTTGACTCTAGACTTAATTAAGATATTGCCAGAGCAATATCATAGAGGAGCAAAGAACTAGCACTTTATCCAGCCATCCTCTATCCCTGTAAAAAAATAAAATAAACGTGAATTGCATAGAGTGAGGTATTCATAATTATTTCACACTGGGAGAAAAAATGAATGAAAAAGCATCAGGAGCTCATGTCATCAGTTTCATAGATCTATGTTTAATCAGAGCATCTTATAACACTGAAACACCAGCCTCTTTATTCTAAGATGTTTGTAGGTATCATCATATCAATATCAGTTGAAATACTCTTTAATGATGTGATCATTTCAAAATTAGACTAATTTTAATTAGCAACAAAAGCATTTTTGGAACAGAAAACCTGTAGCTTTCTCAGCTGATCCGTGCTTCTGCTAACATTTAGAATTTTCCTAAGGGTAAAAAGGCAGGATTTAATTTCCAATGAACATTAATCTTGATTTTTCGTAGCACCCAAGTTACTCTCAGGTAGTAAGTTAAGTTTTTAAGGAAGCTCTTGACCTTTTAAAGGTCTCTGAGGTGCTATTGGGGGCCCACTGAAATCTATTCCATGTGTTATTCCCAGGCAGTCATGAGAGGAAAGAACAAAGACACCACGAGTTTCTCATTCCAGAGTTCTTGACCATCCTGATTGTCCTTCTCCAATGATACCATCCAGTCATCACCTCCTTCATTTTACTGCCCCAG
>ML664203.1:299503-399503 GCA_007570785.1 Antilocapra americana
CTGCTAATGGTTTACGATTTGAGCATGCCCCAGTGATTGACAAGTGATGCCAGCGCTGCCTGTGTTGTCTTAAAAAAGCCACATCAGATCAGCAGAAGCTTAAAGCAAAGCATAAATTATAGATACACGTCTGTTTCTTTGATGAAGTGAGACTCATAGGTGCTCTTCTCTCCCATCACACAAAGAATTGCACTTTCAGGAGGCTTTTTCAAGATGTCACATCATATTTGAAAAAACAACAGGAAAATCATAAACCTTTCCCCCAATTTTTCTATCCTTCCTTTCTCTCCCTTATTGTTAAAACAAAATCTTTTAAACAAACTGTCTGCTTCAAAAGCAGCCAGGAAGTTTTCCACTTTGGAGAAATTAATTAAACATAAAATAAGTGTTTAAATACAAAGTTCAGTGCAGCAAGGATTATTGCATCATGCCTGCATCTATCTGTCAACCTCGCTAACTGTTTCACTGCCTGTTGGAGGCAGGGTTACTGACTTGGAATATTCGCAGCATCTTGGCCGTTCAAAAACAAAGACATTCAGAGAGTATTAATATTAACAGAGGTATGCTTTGCTTCATAAATTTTATTGTCAGCTGGCGATACAATTTCCTTATTACAAAGTTCTCAAAGTCTCCCATGGAAATATTTAGGGGACGCTGTGGGAAAAGGGAGGAGGAAAAAAATTAAAACATACAACTCCAGATTAAGAAAGATAAAATCCAGACAGGGAAGGACACCTCTCTCCATCTCATTGGTCAGGAAGTGCCCGCGTCTACAGCGGCTGCCTAGCCTTTTCTGGTCCTCCTTCCAATTATGGACGCTGCCCTCACTGAAGCTTCAAAACAATATGTTTTTCTCTTTCACTGATTCAAATCAGAGACCCTCTACCAGTCAGAAGCTCACCAGTGCTTGTGGAAAGAACAGCTTCTTGGACCTGAAGGGCCCACACCAGAGAGCCAGGGCTTGCTTCGGGGAGTCCCCGAGGGACATTTCCAAATGAAACCAGCATTGGCAAGGTGACTAGTTCAGAGGCCCTTCTAACTTGAAACAAATTTGGTTCTTGCCAGAGCCAAAATGAATTCTGTGAAATTAGCTCATAGACTGCCCTTGGAAAATACTCATCGTGCATCACTTTTCTTAGAGATAAGACATTTCCTCATCCCCCAAGGTGCCAGGATCTCTAAGTTGACATAATTCTGCACAAATCACTCTGGTGGTGTAACTTAGAGTGTCCCAATCCCCTTTGGACCCTGGCCTTTGTAACTGGGCCATCACTCACTTAGTTTCACCTTATCTTAAATAAATGTAACCAGAAGGGACTTGTTCGGCTCGCCACCTCTTGAGTGATGTGAATTATTTATATGATCTTCATACGCATTCGTTAAACTGCACACAGCCAAGTGGAGAGAAGCTGTTTGTCTCTTGTTCAGCCAGAAGGGTAAGACCACAAGGTCGGGGTGTGTAGCAGGAGCATCCAGGAGGCTCTCCCTGGCTGGATCGTGTAGAGGAAGGATCAGCTCTTGTCTTTGTCAGGCTCCTGGTCAGCTGAGCTTCCGAGGGAGTAACTGAGGCTGCCAGCACAGAGAGGAGGAGATGGAGGTGTGGGTCCAGCCCTATAGCCTGCCTGGTCTGTAGCAATAAGCCCTGCAAAGCAGGCTCCAATATATAGCCGCCCAGCCAGCAGAAGAGCATATAACTAAGAAAAGGCTTCCCTGATGGCTCATACTGTAAAGAATTTGCCTACAATGTGGGAGACCTGGGTTCGATCCCTTGAATGGGAAGATCCCTGGAAGAGGGCATGGCAACCCACTCCAGTAGTCTCGGCTGGAGAATCTCCATGAGCAGAGGAGTCTAGCAGGCTACAGTCCATGGGACTGCAAAAATTTGGACACGACTGAGCGACTCAGTACAGCACAGCACAAGAAAAGGAGATGCTGAAGGAGGCTGATGCTCCAGGGGAGTTTCCTAGAGATAAAATCAGCCTGGGGTGATCACCAAGACAAAAGCATGTTTCTAGTGAATTGGACATTCTGGTTAATGAAGTTTTAGCATGTGGCATTGAGAAAAGAATGAGATTGGGAGTTGACAGTGCTGGGTTAGAGCCGTTCAGCCTCTCTGGGCTTCATCCACCCACCTTCCACATTGCCCAACTCCCATAATTGCCATGAACAGGAAATAAATGCAAAAATGTGTTCTAAGCTCTGAGATCCTACATAATCATCAGTTAGACATTGACACAAATTTCAAACAACAAAACAGAAAACCTTTGCATGAAGATGTTCCTTTTCTCATTAGAATCCAGAGGTATTTCCCCAAGCTGCCAGCCTTCACTCTGAGCAGTAGTTAGGTCCATGTAAATTTCCTGGGTGTTTCAGATTTATTTGGAATTTGAGTTTAACAGGAATTTGTTCTGCTTTGCATTGGACAATGACTATTCAACCTGGAAAGGAAACTAAAGTCAAGAGAGAAAGAACTTAGGAATGGATTAACTATATTGGGATCCTGCTGGAATTTACCACGGGGCAACACTCTCTGTACCAGACATCTTAAACTCAGCTGTCTGCAAAAGCCTGACAGGTGACCTAAGAGCAAGATAAACCTGGCAGGAACAGGTCAAGTAAGTAAATGTCCATAAAGGAGGCTTCTACCATCCACCTCGCTGGGATCTCTCTGAGATCCTATCTAGTTTTTAAGAGAAGCATGAGATCCTACTTCCCATATGAAATCTCCTGAATTTCAACCATATTCAACTTCAAAAATGTTAATAACACCATGTGGATCAAATACAGCTCACCAAAAGTTTGCATCCTACCTTCCAACCATGGATTTGCTACTCATTTTTGTTCCTAGAGTTTTGAGTACTAACACATCTATAGTCATTCCTGATTCAGTGTCAATTCCAGATAAGGAAATCAGCTTGTCCCAGTTTGCGCAAAACTTTCTCAATTTTAGCAATGGAAATCCCATGCCCTCAGAACCCTTCAGTCCCAAGCCAACTCGGGGCAGCTGGTCACCCTACTGCCTAAGAGAGGTCAGTATGTTCAGCTGGTTGTTTCTGAGAAATGATGACTCACCTGTTCTGGCATGAAAGTTACCTGTGGCATCAGACTAAAGTTGGATTAAATCCTCTTTCTATCACCACCTGGATGAGACTTTGGACATGTGCCTCAACTTCTCAGAGGCTCAGATCCTTGTATATAAAAGCCATTAGTAACAGCATCTGTCTCCCAGGTTGTTGAAATTAAATGGAATGCTGACCAAGAAATGGCAAGCCAAATACAGATAGTCATTATCACTGGTGAATGTTGATGGAGTGACAGTGTTGGTCCTGACTGCTGATTAGAAACTCTGGACCTTCTGGGTTGTCCTCTAAAAGCTGCCTGCCCATCTCATCTAAGGCCCCTTGGCCGTATCCTCTGAGGTTCAGTGTCTAGAGTGTCTGTGATACTGGATTAGGAAAGCAGGCTTTACCTGCCCATGGGCTCCTGTGAAGGGCTTTGCTCAGTAGAATGACCTTGGTCTCCCATACATGCTTAGCTGTTTGAGGGACTTCACCCTGTTCCTGCAGATGCTGGACCAAATCAAGGTGCTGACCCCAAAGCAGGAAGTTCTGCCTGTACCCTCATTTTGCTCCCTGGAAACTTCGAGGAGAGGGGGCTGGTCAACAAGCCTGCTGACAATGTGTACTGTGTCTCCCCTGCTAAGGTAAATTGAAGTTACAGGAAATTTCTCCCACAGCTTCCAATAGGTTTACCATAAGTACTCTGCCTTAGAATATTGTGTTACAGACTCTGGGCAAAGAGAAGAGAGACGAATATCTTTGTGTGTGTTTGTTTCCTGACACACATCAAGTCTGTTGTATCAAGGCTTCCGATTGACTGAAAGTTGTTCCTGATAGCTTTCTATGATGTAACTCTTAGCCCCCCAGATCTACCAATTACAAAAGGGGAAATATCATGGAGATTCACTCCATTTCTAAGGAGTGATTTGGGGCTGTTGGATCTGTATTATAGGGCTTTCAAACTCAGTATTGAATACATTTCAAAGACCCCAGGAGACAGAAATGGCTCCAAAGAGATTTTCCCCAGAGTCCCAAGATCTGTAAATCGAGATAATTCTACACATTGCTGCCCGAGTATGGAAATTACCAACAAAAGAAATTAAGAGCAGGAACCCCGTGATTAGACTAATGCATTGATCAAGGCGTTCTTCTCTGTTTCACTGCCGGCATGGCACATAAATAACATGTGGGCAATTACCGTGAGTAAATTATATGTGTTTTATAACCTTCCGTGAACATTTTTCCTTAAAAAAAAAAAAAACAAAACAAAGCAAAACAAAAATATTCCTCAGGAGAACTGACTATCAGAGAAAAGAGTAAAATAATTTTTAAAATGTGTCTATGGGTGGGAGAATGGAGCAGAGCCAGGAGGGCGCTTCTCTGTCACAGGGGTTGAGCTGGAGTTTGGTCTCCTAGGTGGATATTAGGTGGAGCTGGAGCTCTCTACTTCCTGTATGCTCTTTTCTCCAAGCTTCACAATCACCCCTCTTTTATACTACCTGTTTCTTCCTTTCCTTTTCCTCTTAGTGTCTCTGTCTCACTTGACCTCGAGATCAAGATCTCTCCTTTTCGCTAGAGAGTAAGACTTTTCCAATCCCAGCACATGGTACTGGTGTCATAGTCGATAGTCAGTGGATCACAGAGGTGGGAAGCAAGGCCACTGCTTATGTCTTTCAGCCTCTGCTTGGGCGTTTGATGCTGCTGTTGCATTTGAATGAACATCACTGGCAGAAAGGAACTTCCTAATGGGCTGGCCAAACAGACCAGAGCCAGGACTCACTCACTGAGCAGCACTGTCCTGCAGTGGACCAGCACAGCCCACCACTCCATCCACCAATCCAGAGAAGGGTCCCAAGGAGGCCACTGTGCCAGCAATTCACTCTGCTTTGGAGCATGTGGGGATCAGCATTCCAGAGGATGCCCATCTCTTTTTGAACCACTGGTCCAATCTGTATTCTGCTTTTGCTTCCTCCATCACAGCCTCAAGAATTCATCTGCTTCATCTCTCCAAAACTCTTCTGCCATGGCCGTGGCACTAGACTTAGTCCTGGCTCTCATACAGCTCACTGCTTAGTGGAGGAGATAGAAATACAAACACACACTGTCATATATCATCAAGTGTTGGGTGGGCCCCGTACCCTTGCAGAGCCTCTAACTATGCCTCCTGGCATCTGGGGAGGTTTTTTTGCAGGTGGTCACATCTGAGTTGAGATTTACAGGTTGAGTTAGGATATTCCTATTCCTCATGTGACTTCACTTTCACTCTCATGCATTGGAGAAGGAAATGGCAAGCCACTCCAGTGTTCTTGCCTGGAGAATCCCAGGGATGGGGGAGCCTGGTGGGCTGCTGTCTTTGGGGTCGCACAGAGTCAGACATGACTGAAGCGACTTAGCAGCAGCATTCCTCATCCAAACAAAGAAACAATGAAAAATAGCAGAAAGTCCACTGTGACTTTTCCAGCCCATGGCACCCTCCTCCATGCTATGCTTCTGCTCTGACCGAGTGCCGGGAGCCTTGCCTTCTACCCTCCTTGCTGGCTGGGGACCTTGAATTTCTGGGCAATGCTGATGGGTCATGGACACCAGAGACCCCAAGAATGGGGAGAGATCAAAGCTTCCCTAACAAGTCAAGGCAGGTTTAGTGCCAAAATAAGCTAAAGTCCTTCTGTAAATGAAAGCTTTCACACCACTTGTCTCATCATTTTTAAATATTTGACCAATTTGGACACAAGGTAACCACTACTAAACATTCAGAGGCCACCCCACCAGTTGGATCTACAGCTCAGTCACTGATATCAGAGGTCTTCTCTGAGCCCTGGCAACTCTCCTAAAGGTATGCACTTCAGAACTAGGTGGATCTGGGTGCCAATTCCAGTGTCACCTCTCTATATACAATGTGACACCTTTCTAAGTGTCTGGTCCCTCTTCCACGGGAAGGTGTGAGCAAACCATATAGCTCAATATGATATCAAGTTCAGTCATATCGATAAAGTACCTAGTCTGGCTCCTGGAACATAGTGAGTGACCAGTACATGGATGCAAATTCCCTTCATCCTTCCTTAATGTGCATGCAAATTGTCCTTTCTCTCTCTTCGGGATGAGACTAGACTCATGAAGAAAACCAGCAGGCAGTGGACCGGAACCTGCCAAAACTTCATGAAGACCTCCCTGGGTACCACCACCTCCTGACCCTGTGGGTGCCAGCTTTCCCTTTCACCTCTGGAGAAGAAGGAGGCCACCTGTGATGGACAGAGCACCCATTTTTTGGTAATCTTTCCTATTGTAGCATCTTTTGAGGTCCTTAGTGTGAGAAGATGTCATTTGCTCTTACAACTTAGAATCTACACTTGCCTCAGCTATGGAAGATGCTCTTACCTTCTTGGCCTTTCAGCATCTCCCCAGGCATCTGCCTCCCTCCCTCCCGAGTGCCCTCCCTTCCTTAGAAGAACCTTTTCTGCCTTTCTGAGGTAGAGTCCAGAGCTCAGCCTTTTCACTTCTCCCCGTGCATTCTGGCTGACTGCACCAAAATATAAAAATCTTGATTTAAGTATTTTTGTATTCAAGGATCATACACGAGTATTCATTTGAAGGTTCAGTGGCATTTTGAAATGAGAACATCATATATAAAGATGTCAGCGATGGAGCCTCCCACCGTGAGGTTGAAAGAGAGAGAGGAACAAAATGAATAGAGGAGTTCCTGGTATCCAAGAAATTTTAACATCTCATTATTTAGATTACCCTACATATAATTTTCCAATATTTGGTATTATAGACTTTTGAAGGTATTGGTTAAAATTACTTCATGCCTGACATCAATTTAGTCTTATTCATTATCTAGCTAAAATAAAACCTTAAAAATAGCTGATTAGAGTAAGTAAGCAATTTTCTGATAAATGCAAATTTCCCACCATTTCCAAAGGAGCGCTCACAGCAGACAGAAATAGAAGGGCCAGGGGGTAATGGTCCTCCAGTGTTTCAGCATCCTGGCATGGAGCAATGTGGATTCGGAGATGCTCCTGGTGCTTGCAGGATTCGATTGCATTTAGAATGCACTCAGCTTTCCTCATCATCTCCTGCCTTCATGATGGACCGAACACTGTGGACTGTATTCCCCTCATGACAGTGATTGTGGTGTGTTCTTCTCATGTACCCATGGCTTCAACTGCTGCTTCAAGTTTGTGAGCCCATAAACTGTAGGATGGATATGTCCTGTCATTGAGTGTAAACAGATGCATGTCCATGTCTGATTGGCCGGTTACTCGGGGAGCTCCTTCCCCAGCCACACAAGGTACCCAAACTTACCTTCTCAAAACTCATGACTCTTCAGCCTGGTTGTACATCAAACTCAGCACCATTGGCCTGCACCTCCAAATCACAAATCTGTACCTGGCACCTGCTTGCCTAGCAGCTACAGAAGCTGTCTACAGGGGATGCTCACTTTGGGATAATGTGGTGTAAGCAGGAGAAACCATCTCCCCAAACAGATTCAATGACAAAAGTCGGCCTTGATCTGCTTGTGGGCCCTCATGGAGATGAGCAGCTGGGCCTACACATGTGTCATCACTTGGAGAATTTGGGAAGGCTTGCCTTACACACAAGGAATTTCAGCTCCCAGGGTTTCTGAAGGTCTCTGAATTTTCCTACAGAGATAGTCTTTAGAGTCAGGTGTTTTCTGCAAAGCCCTTAACACTACATCCAGGTGTTTCTGCAGCCCTGTTGTTCCTGGCCCTCCCTGTGGGTCTAGGCTGCTCTCAGTACCTGACCCTCTTGCTCTGCTGTCTCATCTGCTTTACTACAATAAATGAGAGTATGCTGCACCCCAGTTTTGACCAGGGGTGTGGTGCTCAGGGGTCTACCCAAGGACAAAAAGGCAACAAGACAGCCACATGTGTGGTTAAAATATTGAAATATGGCTAGTTTCCTGGTTGGCAAAGAGCCCCCAGAGGTCCCCCACCACCCTGGTCACCCCAGCCATCGTCCAGACCCCTGAATCACAACCTAGAAACCTAAGAGCCCATGACTAACGGGTTCCAATGACATGCATCCATTTTGTTTGTAAAATAGAGGCTGTTAAACATTTTGGATAAGAGCCCTCCTTCCTCCAGGCTTCCCAGGTGGCTCAGTGGTAAAGAATCTGCCTGCCAATGCAGGAGACACCAGAGATGTGGGTTTGATCCCTGGGTTGGGAAGATTCCCTGAAAGAGGAAATGGCAACCACTCCAGTATTCTTGCCTAGAGACTCTCAGGGACAGAGAAGCCTGGTGGTCTGCAGTCCACGGGGTTGCATAGAGTCAGACGTGACTGAGCGCAGAACAGCAGCAGCCTTCTCTTTCCAAGGAAAGAAAAAGGTCTTCCTTTGCATATTTCACCCCTGTCCCCAGGAATCCAAGACCCGGCATCCCATCTCCCAGGGAGTGAAGTTTAGGAGGGGTCTCTGTTAAGAAGTGGACAATTGTTCACTTTAAAAGTGATGAAAGTGAAAGTGATAGTTGCTCAGTTGTGTCCGACTCTTTGCCACCCATAGACTATAGCCTGCTAGGCTCTTCTGTCCATGGGATTTTTGCAGCAAAAATCCTGAAGTAGGTAGCCATTCCCTTCTCCAAGGGCTCTTCCCTGACCCAGGAATCGAACCCAGGTCTCCTGCATTGCAGGCAGAATTTTTTACTGTCTGAGCAACCAGGGAAGCCCATTGTCCACATTAGGTGAGTCTAACCTTGTACCTCACCTTGGGGAAAAGATAAGTCTCATCTGCAGAGTGACCAGCAGGTGTCAGGAGGACCACTGTACCCACCAGCCTTCACCAGAGGGGCTAAGGGTGACAGCCGTGACTACATGCATGGCCAGTCATGCTGGGGACCAGGGCAGCGGGGTGACCTTGCTCCTCCCCTCCCCTCCCCCTGCTGGCACTACAGACTTACCTTGTACTTTCCTACCCTTCTCTTAGGTCCTTGTTGGGTGTAGAATAACCTCACCATTTGTGTCTCCAAAGTGTCAGCCAATGACAAACACTATATACTTGAAATCTCAAAAACTTTTTCTTTCAAACAATTGGCTCTGCTATTTGGAAGCTCCTTAGCTTAGAATCTATGCCCTATTTCTTTCTCTGAATATCTCTGCTGTGACAACTCCTTCATCAGATCAGTGAGGATGAGAGACTCCAGTTTTCAGAGCTGAGGACCAAGGCCAAGATGGAGGGAAGGGTGTGCGTGACCTTGTGAAGAGGTATTGGGCCAAGACACACAGGTTCCTCTTTCTCCTCTGGCGTCTCATTCTTTTCCTTCTTTGGGGAATTGGCCATTTTCCCTTCCCCATGTCTTGAAGGTTGAGAGGGAACCAAAGACATCCTCTCCAGCACAAATCTTGCATTACCTTGAGCAACTTCATCTTCCAATTTCTTCCCACCAAAAGCAAATTCCCAGCCAACCACGGGTCCTAACTTTCCAGCACCACTTTCTAGAGGAATTTAACATACCCACAGCCTGTGCCATCACCTTGACCACCATGATCGTGCCCACTGCTTCTTCTGGCTTTTGCTCAGTGCACCCAGTGCTTGCATTCTTGGCCTGGTTGGTCCTACCAAACCTTCTGCCCCCTGCTTCTTCCTAGTATCCTCCCTCCCTCTTCCCTTCTTTCCAATTCAAGACCCATCCCTTTACTCCACCTGCCCACCAGTCCTTGATCTAGTTCTTTTCAAATTTCCCTACTTTCCTCAAACTCCTGACCATGTCATCAATGCATTTACTCCCATGAAGTGATGTTGCAAAATATCTTATAGAAAACAGAAGTTATCAAAGGGAACCCCTTCAATTTTCTGCCGTCCTATTCTCAGGAGTTAATTCTTATCTTTTTATTCCCCTTCTCTCCTACTGTGATAAAAGAAGTGCCCCTCTTCCTGCCTAGAGCAAACACCTCCACCTGTGCTTATGATTCCATTCCCTCCCTCCTCATCAGGCTTTCTCTCCATGCCTCATCCCTCTACCCTGTATTTCATCCCTGCCCTTCACTGACTCCTTCCTGTGAGCCTTGGAGCAAGTTCAAATCCTATCTTTCCCATAGAAAGTAAATACTATTCCCAAATCTCTAACCAGCTCCTCCCCACGTTTATTCTTTACCCATCCCCATTCCTGTTCCCATTCTATGCTTTCCTCCAAGGGTGATTGGGGGTCATTTGAGCAAGTGCTTCTTAATTTGTGCAAATGGTAGTTCACTAATTATCTGTTTCTGCTCTGACTGTTACTGCTGAGCCCTGTGCCTTTATACCTGTGCCTGATGTTCCATGAGTGCATAGTCTGTGGCTTCTACTGCTGCATGGTACCCCAAGGTGTACACCCACCAGATGGCACACCTTTTGCCCCCCGGAGATGGCCGCCCAAGTTACTTCCAGCTCTCCATGCTATAAGCAAGCCTGCAGTGGGCACCTTTGCTGAGGGCCTTCTGTTGGACCTCTGTGAGTGTTTCTTAGAGACGTGCACTGAAGAGCAGAATTGCTGGGTCAGAGATTATGTAGATTGTCATTTTGACTCACCTCTGCCAGACTGTTTTCCAAAGCACTTGCTCTGGTCCACGTCCCCACTCCCTCACCATCAGAGTCCCTATAACCTCACATCCTGCCAGTGGTTAGCATCATCCAGCTGCCTAACTTACACCAATCCAATAGATGCAAAGAGGCATCTCCTCATTTTTTTAACTGGCATTTCTCTGACTACTCACGAGTCTGACCATCTCTTTAAACTTTTTTTAGCACTTTGGATTTCTTCTTTTGTAAATTGCTTGTTTTATACTCTTTGTCTCTTTTGGAGGGTATTTCTTCTTTACTTGCAGGCAGTTTACCTATATCCCCTTGTTGATCAAAGAAATTGCAAATATCTTTCCCCGATCTGTCACTTGTCTCTCAACTTTGCTCACAACTCTTTTAACTGATGATAAATTGATCTATGATCACTGCCACATCACCTCTCTGGTTGGCCCTGGAACACACCTTTGCTTAGTTGTTTGTACAAAGGGCACCTCCTTCACATGTCAATTTTGAGGCTTCAAGGAGATGGTGCACGTGTTAATAAGTCAGATGGCAAAGTTCAAGAACAGTGGATGTAGTGGTCATAATGTTAGCACTATTGGTTTTTCCTGGGGTTTATGGGCTTTGTAGTGACAGCTTAGGGACTAACATAAGTGAGACAGTAGCTAATCAGATGCTACATCAACCTATTACATGCTCTTTCTCTAACCAGAACCATCCTTGGTCCTGGGTAACTCAGCAGCCCCAGGTGGTGGTGACTTCACCTGAACCACGCAGTGCACACAACCAATACATTTCCCAAATGTCCATTACAAAAGGACACCTCCCCCAAGGACCATTCATACTTACTATGAACTGTTGAGACTGGAACTTATGACCCTGCTGAGACTTTTGCAAAGTTCCAATCCCACCCCGAAAGGCTTTGGTGTGTGGGTGCCTCCTGGTCTGTCTCTGTGGATCAGATGAGCAGTGAGACTCCTTTAGGAGAAATGACTTCAAAAGGCATCTGGATGGGACCTCCCTGAGCTGCATTAAAGTGAGTCAGAATCACACGCATTTCATGTCTCCCCCAACACAGACTCGGAAATTAAAGGCAAAAATCTTTGTCAAAATGCATCATGCCTGAGATAAGAGACAAGAGGCCAGTGTAAGAGAGTTGAGCTGTTTTAACAGAGCTAATCTCATCCAAGAGAGCAGAGGTCTTCATGTGGAAGAGGAGGCCCTAAGCACCAGGCAGGTCCCCCAGAGTTGTCTCCCACTGCCAGAGGAAAGAGCCTTCCATCAGGCCCTGACCAGGGTCTGCTCTAGGTGAAACCAACCTACATCTTTTTGCTCCTCCAGACCGTGGAAATCTTTACTCTCCAAGGCCCTTCTATTGCTTCTCAGGGAGCAGAGATGGCTCCATTCCATTTAGCCCCTAAGGTGGAAAGTGGTCACCCTATCCACCTACTTCAGTCAACAGATGGAGAAACTGAAGCCATGAATGGAAGTGAGTGCCTTTAATGGAGCACAGCTGGTCGGTAGGAAATTCATCTAGAGAACCCAGTGTTTTTTCCTTACACTTAGGAAGAGAACTCTCAAGAGGAGACTTCAGGGACAAAGCCTTAACCTTGTCAGCTGTTTGTGTTCTGAAGTGAGCTCCTGAGGACTTAGCTACAGCAAAGGGTTAGCCAGGAAAAGGCCCATCCCCAGACACAATGGAGAACACGACCTCCGGTGGCCCCGGCTGAAGTGGTACAGCAGGAAATAAACGTGTCTGCAGCCACCTCTCGCCCCTTGTTTTCTGTGAGGGAGGCACGGCCCCAAGCCACCTTTCATACCTTACCTCACTTTGTGAGACAGAGTGTAAGTGGCAGGGATGAAATTCAAAACAATTCTGCTGAAAAATAAAGATGGACCTCTTCCTAGCATCACAAACCAGGGTAAGATGAAAGTGGATTAAAGATTTAACTATCAGAATCACAACCATAGAACTGGTATGAGTTATCTGTTGCTGGGTAACAGGTTACTCCCATATAGAATGGCTTGAAACACATGCATTTTCCTCCCCGTGGGTCAGAAACTTGGGTGGATCTTAGCTGGGTCTTCTACTTCAGAGTCTCTCATGACTGCATTTGAGATGTCACCAGAGCTGCAAACATCAAGTCTAGACTGAGGAAGAATCTGCTTCCAAGCTCGTAGGAGTATTGGCAAAATTCAGTTCTCCACTGACGGCTAGCCCGCAGTCCCCAGGTCCTCACTGGCTATTGGCTAGGACTCTTGGTTTCTTGTTACAGGGGGCCTCGAAAATGCTGCTTCCTTCATCAGCAGAGTCTCCCAGTAGATTGTCATGATCTTTCACAATGTAATCATGGACTGACATCTCATCATCTTTGCTTAGAAGTGAGACACTAAGTTCAGCCCAACCTCCAGGGAGGGAGGTTTCACAACCATGCAAATACCAGGAGACTGGGATCTTTAGGGGTCTTAATAGCCTTCCTATCACAGAATCAAAGACAAAGAAATAAACACTGTTCAACTGAAGACACTATGAACAGTTAATAGACATTGATGGAATGAAAGGAGATTATGGTTTCAAAACCGACAAGGAATTCCTATAAATTAACAAGAAGAGGATAGCAGCTCCAGAAAGAAAAAAAAAAAGTACAAAGGCTATAAATAGTCAACTTGCATAAAGATTAAAAACGCTAATTAATAAGCACATAAAGAGATGCTCACATTTATTAGTAATTAGAAAAATGCCATTAAAGAAGATAGCACCTTACACCTTTTTGACTGGCAAATAGACAGCTGGATAATGTCATGTGTTGGCAAGCAAATGGGACTCTTGGCACTGCTGGTGGCAGTGGAGATGAGCAACTGGTCCCACCTACTTGAATTGAATATATGTGCACACTCTGACCCAGCGACTCTGCTGCTGGACATATATCCCAAAGAAACCCTTGCCTTCACTCCAAAGGACGCGCCTTACAACCATGCAGTCTGATCGCAACCTGGGTACCCTCTCCAGGGAGAATGGATGAGCATTGTTACCCAGACGACAAGAGGACCTGAAGCATCAGATTGTGTGTTTACAGGGCAACATGGGTACATGTCCGAATCGTGATGCTTCGGGGAACAGAATGAAATACATAACAGTATCATTTACGTAACTCAAAATACATGCAAACTAAGTGCAAATGCACATGAAACAAAATCCAACAGTTTCCTATAGGAAAAGGAGTAATGTAAGGCGGTGCAGGGGAATAAATACACAACACAAGAAAGGGATCACGTACAAACCAGCGATAATAAAGCTCTAAAGGTGAGGAAAATGAGGACTTAACCCTCTGTCTCTGAGGAGGGGAAAACTCAAACAAAACAGAACGAAAATTCTGCACAGCTGTCGAGTCCATTCTGTAGAGTGCTGTACTCTGCTGTAGGCAAGCACCCGATTTAGTTTAGTTGATCTGGGTGCCGCGCCGCTCTTTTGATACCAGTACTCTTTTTTGACAGGAGACCTACTAATAACTGTTAGAATTTGTGCTTCTTGGCATTGCTCTGGAAAAAACAGTTTATGATAAATCAACCCACTGACATTGCCTTCTTTTTACTGCTCCAGGAGATCTGTGTGTATTTACTCTTGTGCGAGTGTGTGTGTGTGTGTGTGTGTGTGTGTGTGTGGCCAAATGGTGATGATCTCTCCTGGGACTTAATGACTCTCTAGACTGATGCACATTTTTTAGAATTGCTCAAAGGGTTAATCTGGCCAGACATGAACTCTTACATGGCTTATAACTGTCTCCTGAAATACTAAATTACTTCTCTATTTTATCTTTTCACATTTTTTCAAACAGCATCTCCAAATAGCAAATAGTGATCAAGATTGGACACTAAATAATTAAACTTTTGGTTAAACTCAAAAATAGAAGGTGTGAGGTATGTTGTGTGGGACACACACACACACATGCCATTCAGCTTCCCAATGAGGTTCTAACTTCCAATATTATCAGCACCTGGCAGGATGAGACTATTTTATGCAAATGGATTCATTATTATTAATTTCTGCTAGCGCTGAACGATTTATGAACTGCTTTTTGAATGTAGAAAAGTGGTTCATGAATCAGAAGGAAAAATGTTCCCCAAAACCGGCATCGATAAATAACGACTTTTATTCATGGATCCCTCCCATGGTGTCTTTTATCTTCAGCCAGGATGGAATGGAAATTACCAACTCACTGCAGGGCTGGGGGTCTGGGACAAACAAGAGAGCTAGGGTCAAAAAATCAGAGAGGTGGTTCCTGAGGCAGCGCCAGCGGGCAGCGGGTGGGAACGGCTGCCTTTATCCTCCTGTGGCTTCTCCTCCCTGGGGCCAGCTCCTCCTTTACCTTCTCCCTCTCATTCCCCTGGAATTATGCACTGGATTAAATCAGCTTCCCACTTGTCCAACTGCACACGGGAGCCAGTGTCTAGTCTTTTAAAAACAATCTTCATTGGATTCATTGTCTCAAGACAGAGCACCGCAGAGACCCATTCAAAGCTGAGTGACAGCTAAAGATGCCAAGCCCAGGCCCTTTGTCTGGAGAGAATGCTTTGGACCTAGCAGGTAAGGACAAGAACTCAGGACTTTTCACTACATACTACTTGATTTCATAGCATCCAAAGCAAGCAGCCACAGGAATTCTTTGGCACCACCTCTACAGTATTATTTCCAGGTTCTGCCAGTCAGAAAGGACTTTAGATCCTGCTGACTGCACCTTAGGTATTTCAGGTCTGATATGCAAGGCAGGTGGGTAAGGCTTTCCCAGCATGGGGAGAGAGGGGATCTGAGATGTTCCTGGAGCACTGAGACCTCCCTCACCTGAAAAGAGATGTCCAAATGAGCTGTCCCCTTGACTGCCTTCAGTCGGGATGTTGTTGCTCTTGTTATTCAGTCTCTTGAGTCATGTCTGACTCTTTGCAACCCCATGGACTGTAGCATGTCAGGCTTCCCTGCCCTTTGCCATCTCCTGGAGTTTGCTCAAACTCATGTGCGCTAAGTCAATGATACCATCCAACCATCTCATCCTCTGTCACCCCCTTCTCCTCCTGCCCTCAATCTTTCCCAGCATTGGGGTCTTTTCCAGTGAGTCAGCTCTTCGTATCAGGTGGCCAAAGTATTGGAGTTTCAGCTTCAGCATCAGCCCTTCCAATGAGTATTCAGAGTTGATTTCCTTTAGGATTGACTGGCTTACTCTCCTCTCTGTCCAAGGGACTCATAAGAGTCTTCTCCAGCACCACATTTTAAAATCACCAATTCTTTAGCGCTCAGAATTTTTATGGTCCAACTCTCACATCCATACATGACTACTGGAAAAACCATAACTTTGACTAGATGGACCTTTGTTGGCAAAGTGATGTCTCTGCTTTTTAATAAGCTGTCTAAGTTTGTCATAGCTTTTCTTCCAAGGAGCAAGCGCCTTTTAATTTCATGACTGCAGTCACCGTCCATAGTGACTTTGGAGTCCAAGAAAATAAAGTCTATCACTGTTTTCATTTTTTCCCCATCTATTTGCCATGAAGTGATAAGACCAGCTGCCATGATCTTAGTGTTTTGAATGTTAAGTTTTAAGCCAGCTTTTTCACTCTCACCTTTATTAAGAGTCTCTTTAGTTTCTCTTCGTTTTCGGCCATGAAGGTGGTATCATCTGCATATCTGAGGTTATCAATATTCCTCCCAGCAATCTTCATTCCAATTTGATGAAGCTCAATTGGGATGGGCTTCTCTGGTGGCTCAGAGGGTAAAGCATCTGTCTGCAATGTGGGAGATCTAGGTTCAATCTCCGTGTCAGGAAGATCCCCTGGAGAAGGAAATGGCAAGCCACTCCAGTACTCTTGCCTAGAAAATTCCATGGATGGAGGAGCTTGGTAGGCTACAGTCCATGGGATCTCAAAAAGTCACACATGACTGAGCAAGTTCACTTCTCAGTTGCGATGGCACTTAGCAAGTCCTCCCAGGATGTGGGAGTCCACCAGCTGTCTGCACAACCCGCCAGAGGAGAGGAATCAAGGTCTCAGTCATCAAAAGACGCCCAAAGTTACAGGGGAGTTAGTATTTTTGGTGCCAATGCACATCCACTTGGGCAGTATGGGGGCCAGAGAGAGAAAAGCCACAGGTGAAGCAGCAGCCCACTCTACCTGCCAGCTCCCTCAATCAGCTCTGCCCATAAATGAGCATGAGATGGGACCCTGAATGTGTAGTCCCTTCTGGGTATTCTTCACACATGTCTCTCCTTGGGCGACCATCTCATGGCATGTGTTCCTCATGCTTAAAACACTCATTTTTAATATAACTGCTTAATCTAGTATTCAGAGGCAGAGATCTGTTTCAGGGCCTGAAAATAAATAAATTGAAAAAATGGATTGTTGAAGTTGTGGAAGCTCCCACAGCCATCTCCAAAAGGATACCTCACCAGCCAGAGAGACTTCCATCCCCAGATATCACATGACCTCACAGCCAAGGTCAGTTGGTTTTCTAGATTAACAAACTCCTGCCCCCTGATCCTGCTGTGAATAATCCAGGCAAGTGCCTTAAAGTAAATAAATAAATAATTTCACTGTTTTGTTTTACAATTTTTCACCAGTGCACCATTTCTGGGTGGCAAATAAAAATCGCTCTTTTTATTCAAAGGAAAAGAAACTGAAGTTTAAAGACAACGATATGTTATCCTATCCAACAATAAATTATCCTACAATAATGTGACAAGAATTTGAAACCGAGTCAAGATGGAAACTTTCCATTTCTGCATCTTTCTTCCAGAAATGTATCCAGTCAATCACTGAACACCTTCTGTGTCCCAGGGCCACAGAAAGAGAGCCATGTGTAAGACCAAAAAGGCCCCTATTCATCCCCAAGAAGTTTGCCTTCTAAGAGGAGGAGATAACTATAATAAAATGCCATAATGAAATGAAACCAGATGATGGAAAGGCAAATATTTTTCTAGAAAATGGCAAGGTCAGAGAAGTCATCTCTGAGAAACAGATCCAATGGGGGAAAAGAAATGGATGTGGCAGTGGGAAGAGTTGAGAAAGATTCCGGATAGAAGGGCCAGCATGGATATGAGCATGATACATTCAAGGACAAGCAGTCCGAACCTGGACGTGGCAGGGAGAAGGGCAGAGAGAGGCACGTCTAGAAAAGCAAACTGAGCCAAACCCTGTAGAACCTATGGAGAGGTATTGGAATTTCATTCCAAATGCCATGGGATACTTTGTTAAATGAGTGACTAGGAAGACTCATTTCAATTACTTCATTACCACAAAACTCCAATGAAGAAAGCACACTTTTAAAAAATGCAAAGAAACATATTTTCTCCACCTATTGGCAAACCCAGTCCTCAAGGAGGCAAGAGTGGATTGGCTGTCACTGGGAGCTGAGTAAATCACCTACTGCCTGCAAGGGTCTCCTCTGGTCTGGTTGCTCTAACATAAGCCAAACCTCTTTGCTACTTGGGACACTGAAGGTTGTCCAACTCCGAAGAAGTAGAGGTGGAAAGAAAAGGCATTTGGGAATTAAATATATGCTTCAATCAGTTGAACTTTTATACAGATTGACTGCAGTGAAAAATTAGAGCTTTGTGTAATCCAATAGAGTAAAATCAAATGCCCCAAATAAATAAATAGTTGTCTTTTTTTATTAGCTTTCCATCACCCCTGGATCCATTTGTAAGTTGCATTGTGTCACCTCTCTCTTCATTGGCAATGTTGCCTCTGAAAACTGTACTGTTTATTTGAGCTCAGCAATCAGGCTTAAATGTACCAATATATATTGTTCTAAAGTGTATATTTTTTCTGTCTCCAAAAGACATAGTGACTACTCCTTTTATGGGAAACCAGTTATTAATCCAGTAAGTCTGCATGAATCAATATCTTTGTGAAATGACACCATGTTCAAGTTATTTTATGTTATGTTGATGGTTAGCTAATTTTGGAATGGAGACATTTCTTCGAGAAATAGACATAGCATAATTTAGTGGTGAAAACGTCAATCACTATAGGTTGTATGTCTTTGTCCAGGCAGAAGAGGGCAGATTTATTGAAGGAAATGCAGCTATATATTCCTTGCAGCACTCTGGCCTAAAACATCCATTTTGCTTATAATTTTGTTTGGCAAAATGACATCAACGGCAATCACTAACAGAAAGACAATGCCAAAAGCCATTGTTTCTGGACTCTGATTCAACAGGCGAACGGCAGGACAGTATGGCGACAACTTCAACACCGCACCGACACGATGATAATTCCTCTGCTGACTAATTTACAGAGGAAAATCTGCACAGGGCTAAGCAATCTGCAAAATTTAGTCTGGGAAACACACTGTAGAATAAATGCTTTTTCCTAGTATCTAACATCCCACAGAGAAGGATGTGGTCCTTGGATTCTCCGAGATTCTCCCTGAGAGATCTTCCTCAAGGCAGTTCTCTTTCACCTGTCTTTCCCATCCCACTGGTGCTTTAGGCCAAAACAATGGGTTTGGGAGGGAGAAAAGAGGGAATCCAGTGAACACAGGAGGCGAGGGACAAGGAAACAAGAACGTAGGGAGACTCAGACTTTGTAATAACTGCTGACAGTTTGAACAAAGAAAATTCATAAGCATGTCTGGGTTAAACATCATTGAGATACTACAGTGGGACAAAGTGTTTTAGCTGAATTATGGGCAAAATGGTAACCTGGGAACATATTTCCATTCCCAAGTGAAACAAGAGCATGCTCACTTAACCATGATCAGGAATTTCTCCACTAAGCCAATAATCACCATCAAAATTAAGACTAGAATAATAAAAACATTCGTGGTAAATGATTCCATTAGTGGCCCCGATGAGTCAGACCTCCCAGTCCCAGGCCTTCCCACATTGACTCTGGGTTTGGCCACGTCACTTGCTTTGGCTAAAAGCTCATCAGCAAATATGAATCAAACACAAGACTGCACATTGGGCTGCCCTGTTGGACCACTGATGCTTATGAAATAATAATAATGGATAATATCTATGCACAACTGTTTTTAAAAGGTTAAAACATTTGACACATGTTATTTATCCTTACATAGCCCTCTGAATTGTTAATGTTACAATGCCCATTTTGTAGGTGAGAAAACTGAGGTACAAAGGTACAAAGAAGTAAGTGACTTGCTCAGCATCATATAACGGATGAGTGCTGAACCAGATGCAGGCAAGGCTGGGGTCTGAGTCCGGGGAACTGCCCGATTCAGAGCAAAGAGTGAACTGTGAATCACCATCCTTACTGCGCTTTCCCTGGCAACTCTCCTGCCCACGCCACCCAAACAAGTGTGAAAACTTAATTGCTCTTAAGCCAGGAAACCTGGGAGTGTTTCACTATTTCTGGACTCTGGTCCTTTCCCCAAGGCTCTCTGTTTCCATGGGGCCTTATTCATAGTGCTCCAAAAGACCACATCAGAACACTGGCAACAAAACAAAGTTTTAAAGATGGGTAGACATACATGGCTGCTAAAGATGCAGAGATGAAGATTTGAGAGCTCTGACCTGAGAGTTCTGAGATGTCTTGGGACACCCAAGATTTTGCAGTTGGGGGTAAAAAAGACCTTCAATTCTGCCTAATAGAACATACTGAAGTGAGATCTGGGCACCTCTTGGCCTTCCTTTCCCCAGATCAGATAGCTGCTCCTGGACTGTGGTCCCACAGTGATGCTGAGGATTCAGATGCATCATCACATTCTAGATAGGAGTGTTCCCTCTGGCTCCTGGTCCAAAGCCCTGCTTCACCTCCCTTCCACTTTGTAAAGCTGCTCATGAGCTTTCAGTTCAGTTCAGTTCAGTCCCTCAGTCGTGTTCAACTCTTTGTGACCCCATGAACCGCAGCACGCCAGGCCTCCTTGTCTATCACCAACTCCTGGAGTTTACCCAAACTCATGTCCATTGAGTCAGTGATGTCATCCAACCATCTCATCCTCTTTTGTCCCTTTCTCCTCCTGCCCTCAGTCTTTCCCAGCATCAGGGTCTTTTCCAATGAGTCAGCTCTTCGCATGAGGTGGCCAAAGTATTGGAGTTTCAGCTTCAACATCAGTTCTTCCAATAAACACCCAGGACTGATCTCCTTTAGGATGGTCTGGTTGGATCTTCTTGCAACTCCAAGGGACTCTCAAGAGTCTTCTCCAACACCACAATTCAAAAGCATCATTTCTTCAGCGCTCAGCTTTCTTCACCGTCCAACTCTCACATCCATACATGACTACTGGAAAAACCATAGCCTTGACTAGACGGACATTTGTTGGCAAAGTAACGTCTCTGTTTTTTAATATGCTGTCTAGGTTGGTCATAACGTTCCTTCCAAGGAGTAAGCGTCTTTTAATTTCATGTCTGCAATCACCTTGTGCAGTGATTTTGGAGCCCAGAAAAATAAAGTCAGCCACTGTTTCCACTGTTTCCCCATCTATTTGCCATGAAGTGGTGGGATCAGATGCCGTGATCTTAGTTTTCTGAATGTTGAGCTTTAAGCCGACTTTTTCACTCTATTCTTTCACTTTCATCAAGAGGCTCTTTAGTTCTTCTTCACTTTCTGCCATAAAGGTAGTGTCATCTGTATATCTGAGATTATAGATATTTCTCCCAGAAATCTTGATTACAGCTTGTGCTTCCTCCAGCCCAGCGTTTCTCATGATGTAACCCTGCATATAAGTTAAATAAGCAAGGTGATAATATACAGCCTTGACGTACTCCTTTCCCTATTTGGAACCAATCTGTTGCTCCATGTCCAGTTCTAACTGTTGCTTCCTGACCTGCATACAGATTTCTCAAGAGGCAGGTCAGGTGATCTGGTATTCCCACCTCTTTCAGAATTTTCCACAGTTTATTGTGATCCACACAGACAAAGGCTTTGGCATAGTCAATAAAGCAGAAGTAGATGTTTTTCTGAAACTCTCTTGCTTTTTTGATGATCCAGCAGATGTTAGCAATTTGATCTCTGGTTCTTCTGCCTTTTCCAAAACCAGCTTGAATGTGAGCTTTAGGCACTCCAGAAATCAAAAAGGGCGGTGCAGGATGGGGAAACACCAAGAAAAAAGACCATCCTCAAGACCTCTAGAACACGGTCAAGGGCAAGGTCCGATGTTTCATATGCTACTGTCCCCACTCGGGGGGCTCTGGAGAAAGACCTCCTAGCACAAGATCTACAGCAGGGCCCACAGCACCTCCTGCAGTCTGGAGGAGAAAATGAGGGGCAGGGCTGTAGTGTGACTTGCTTCTCCTTATATCCAGGTGGAACTAAGAGCAGCTGGGGTTGGGGGGTGGGGGGGACAGTCATGGACACGTGGCAGAGGGGCTGGCAGGAGGCTGGGGTGGAAGGCAGAGCAGCTGGTGACCTGCCTTCATACCCTCCAACATGATTTTAACTCCTTTACCACTTTCCTGCCAACAAAGTTCTACCAGTACACTACAGACTGACAGTATCCATCCCCAAAGAGATACTGAATCAAATGTCACCTACCAAAGGCAAAGCCTGTATTGCTGACATTTACTGATTACAGCACAAGGAGTTTCAGGGGAAGGAATGGGCTAACAGAGAGAGCCGGGGTGGGGAGGGGGCACCTCCTCTCTGTGGTCTGATGTCTCCACCTGCGGGGCAGGAAACCTGCATCTCAACTTGTCCAGGGTTCACAGTTCAATCGCTGGAGCCAGAGCAAAGTCAGAAATAAAATTCAGTGGCAGGGCTCCGCCATCCCAAGAGCTTTCTCCCAAGCCTGAGCATCTATGGGACTCATGATTCCTAAGGGTGTCATGTTCATGGGTGATAGTCATCTCCTGGAGAGAGTGGGGAGAGGAAGGACTGCTTGCAACCAGCTCACACAGAAGCTGTTTTCCTTTGCCCCATGTGGAGGCATTTAAAGACACCCATCAGTCCAAGACACCCCTGACCTTCAGCACTTTTCTCTTTGGCCCCAGCATGTGGGAGGTTTCAGTTCCAGCAAAAAAGTATCTCCCTAGTTTCTAAAAGACACTCAGAAAGCCCTGAGGGTAGGGTGACCTGGTATTTCTCAGGACGCCTTGCCCAGCCTCCTTTGCTCCAAGAATGTCCATCTGAAGGGAGAATAGACGGTGAAGTCTCGCAGGCATCTGATCTCAATGCTGCTCAGAGACACTGCCCTCCTTTCCTCTCTTTGGGTTTCTTGCATGAAATGCTCTCCATCCCAGGTAGGAAAACCATTTCCCTGCAAAATATAAAATCTATTGCTGAGCACTGCAATGAGAATTAACCTTGATTACCGCAGTAATTTCCTAATCAAAACTGGAGACCTGCTAATCAAGCTGGAATTGCCAGCTGCTTGATTTTTATAGTAACATAACCAAAATTGAGCATTTGGTAAACAATGGGTGTGGCTGTGGTGGGGAGACTGCAAGAAGGCAAGGCAGGGCCAGGGTCTCCAGGGCTGTAAAGAGGTTGACCTTCACTCCACTGACCTGTCAGCAGGTGTGGCAGGAACAGACTGGTGAAAATGCCAAAACCACCCCTGAGTGGGACAGGACAGCCCATGGAAACACGCACAAGGAGTGAAGTGGGGACAAAAGGAGATTCTTCACATACATCTTGTCTTGGGTTGTGTGGTGGGTTCCAGAACCCAGTCCTTAGACGAGGACACTAGTGTGGCTATTGATGTAGGAGGTCATCCCAGAAAACGGGGAAGCAGGGAAGGGAGTCATGTCAAGCAGGAGGATCTGAGGGCAGGTTACTGCTGTGGGCAATGGGACTCAGGCCAGATGCGATGGACAGGGACCCTGTGTAGATGAGACACAAGTTGGTCTCACCCAACAGGTCAGGGCTGTTCCTGAGAATGTAAGCTCCCTGGCATTCCAAGATGCCTCACCTGAAGATACAGGTAGGGTCCTGTAGCAGGAAGGGCTTGCAATAACAATACTGCATGAGAACATCTTTGAGGATGCAGAATTGATGTGAATGGGGCTCCTGCCAATGTTTGCTACACCACACAGCTCTTCCTTGACTTTCACCCCCACAAGGGACCTTAGCCTCTCTGAGATGCACCTTTTGGGAAGAAAGCACCTAGCTCCCTCAAATGTCTCTGCTCGGGTAGCGTGCTCACTCTGCTGGGGATGTGGGGATGGGGTCAGCTAAGGAGCCTTCCCTGAGTCGAGGGATGTGTGTGTGCTCAGAACATCTTTCCTTTCTGCCCCAGTAGCACCTGCCATGCTCTGCTCTTCAATTTACATTTCTATCCTTTCCTGCTAGATGGAAGGCTGGATTGTATCCTTCTCTGCTTCTGCAAGTCTAGAAGAACCCCTGGCACACAGTTGGTTCTGAATAAATTCTTGCTGATCAGATTTGAGAAATGAACCTGGTTAAGGAACTATAGGGGCAGCCCCTATGGTTGTAGAAGTCCTTTCTCTTGAGTGATCTACTCCACTCTCAGACAGCCCACCAGACAGGAGAGACGGGCAGGATTATAACGCGCATCACACCCAGGAGAAAACAGAAAACCTGAATTCAGTCTAGGCTCAGCTACTTGGGACATCCAGTAATGGCCTTGAAATCCTAGGAAGCTGAGCTGAGAGCTGGAGGGAGGCATTCTGACTTGGAGCCAGAGATGCTGCCTGAAACCACAGGCTGTGTGACTGTTGACTCCAGCCTGGGATTCCTGGCCCTGAGGACCATCTCCATCTCTCTTCCCGACGCCAGCTTAGTGAACAGCATGGCAGGTAAGAATATGCACACCAGAGTGCATCGGGTCCTGCTCTGCATCCTAGGTTCTCAATGAGGATTTAATAATCAACAGTGGCAATCGAGGACACTTGTATTTAGCACCTCTCTCTGAAAGCAGTTTTCTGGGTTGCTGCACAGGAAACAGGCTGAAGGTAGGGAGACCCTGGTGGTGAGATAGTCTATCCAGAGGCCCGGGAAAGATGATGACAGGGTGAATGAAAGGAAGAGGCGGTGAGCACAAGCAAAGCCCTGGAAGGACACAGAGAATAGGGAAAACTGTCTCCACACATTCCCACCCCCAGCTGTACTCTTCCAGGCCTGCCTCAAGGAGGCTCAGGCTGTCCCAAGTCCTCTCATCTTAGCCTTGAGGAAGAAGATGAAGAAGGTTTTCCAGCAGGAATCTGAAAAGAAAGCATGCGTGAGAGTCAAAAAGTGGAGCCTCCCCGAGGAGCTAGCCCTGGAGGAGAGAGGGGAGGGAGAGCTCACCATTAGAGGAGAGACCTGGGCAGTGAGCCTGTGACAACCAGAGGTGATGGGCTGCTGTCCTGAATGTAGCAAAGGTGGCTGAGGAAGACTAGGAAAGTCTGACGAAGCCCTCAAAACAGAAGTTGCATCTGAGGGATTTGGGGGAAGCCTCTCAAGTATCTTTAGAGTCTGAAAGACCCAGAAGTCAGGGAAGAAACTCCTCTGAGCCCTCTGGGCCACCCACTCTTGACACCATGGAGATGTGGGTAAGGAGAGACTCACCATCCAGTGGAGGGCAGAGGGGTCCAGAAAAAATTCCATCTGCTGCTCACAGTCTCCTCTAAGTGCCAGAGATGGCAGAAGCTTCCCAAAGCCTAAGTGATGTGCTTTCTATACAGATATTCTGTTCCATAAACATGACTTCAAACAGTATCCACTAGGGATGCTGCAGACTGCCCTCTTAGTCATCAGTTTCCAATGGAGCTCATAACAATGCAGGTAGTGGAGCCAAGGGCTTCCCTGGTGACTCAGTGGTAAAGAATCTGGCTACAATGCAGGAGATTCAGGTTGGATCCCTGGGTTGGGAAGACCCCCTGGAGAAGGAAATGGCAACCCACTCCAGTATTCCTGCCTGGGAAATCCCACAGACAGAGGAGTCTGGCAGGTTATAGTTCATGGGGTTGCAAAAGAGTTGGACATGACTTAGTGACTTAAACAACAGCAATGGGCCCAAGGGGAGGAGGCCCCTAAGGGGTGGGTACAGGGATGTGCAGCACAGTTGTCTGGCCACAGACACAATGGCCACCCTCCTGTACTGTATTTGGTCCAGGAGCCAGGGCTCTTTATAAATGAATTTCAATACTCAAGGAATGCGTGACCATGTTCTTATTATAAAAACTTAAAATTATAAATAAAGCTAAAGTCCCCTTTGACCTTCCCCATTCCAATCCTTCCCAGTGTCATAATTATCCACAGGTATGCAGTTTCCCTGATAGCTCAGTTGGTAAAGAATCCGCCTGCAGTGTAGGAGACCCTGGTTCAATTCCTGGGTCAGGATGATCCACTGGAGAAGGGATAGGCTACCCACTCCACTATTCTTGGGTTTCCCTGGTGGCTCAGCTGGTAAAGAATCTCCCTGCAATGTGGGAGACCTGGGCCCGAAAGGCTGCCCACTCCAGTACTCTGGCCTGGAGCATTTCATTGACTGTGTAGTCTGTGGGATCATGAAGAGTTGGACACGACTGGGAGACTTTCACTTTCACTTTCACGGCTTTCAGAGGCTTCCCTGGTGGCTCAGTGGGAAAGAATCCACCTACAATGCAGGAGTTCAGGAGACCCAGGTTCGATCCCTGGACTGGGAAGATCGCCTGAGGAGGATATGGCAACCCACTCCAGTATTCTTGCCTGGAGAATCCCATGGGATGGAGGGGGCTGATAAGCTACAGCCCGCAGGATCACAAAGAGGCAGACATGACATGAATGAAGCGACTTAGCATGCACACACATGCAGCTTCCAGACACTTCCCTTGCATTCAGAAAATATGTATGGTGCTTGTGGGTGGGAAGTTGTTCTTCTTACTGCCCTTATTCTCTCCATAAATATGATTGGATGCTTCCCTGTTACTTAGAGGTGAATGATACGTCTTATGTCTGCTTGCTCCATACTTACCTATTTCCCTAGTGATGGGCAATCTGATTAATTTCAGCCTCTGTTATTGCTGCACCAAGCAACTGTAAGCATCCTTCCACGTGACTCTTCGGGCAAAGTTTCACTCAAGTGTACACCCGGAGGTACAGAGGTTGGAAGGACAGAGGGTCGGCACATTTTATTAGTCATCCTAGAGGTGGCCAGTTTGCTCTAAGAGTTTGTACAATGCGTACTCCCACTCAGTTCCCACATCCTCCCAGCCTTTCATGTTGTCAGATTGAAAAGTTTGGCCAATTTAGAGCAGAGGATGCTGTTTTATTTTGCACATCATGAACAACTGGTAAAATTGAGCAGCTCTTGGTTTTGACCACTGGATTTCATCTAAGAAGTCTTAACTTTGCCCATTTTTCTATTGAGATGTTTATGTCTTTACTATTTATTTGTAGTTATTTATGTGTTTCGATGCACACATACTCTGGATTTGAATGCTTTTAGTTATGTTAGATGCTAAAAGTTACGGAGATCTTTTCCCCCTCTACCAACTTCTCTTTCTTTTTTTTTTTTTTCCAACTTCTCTTTCTTTCTCCTCCTTTTTTGGGAAAATCCAGGTACTGCTGAGAAAATATCTTTACTTGTGGCACATTCTGGGGACTTCTTCCTACCTCACCTTCGCAAAGTGAAAAGCCTCAAGCTTGGAGCTGCTGCTGAAGAAGAGAAATAACTCTTGTCATCTCCTTCCTTGGAGCTTTGTGCTTAATAAAAGCCCTGAATCCTGATGACTCCAAAGGGCCAAGATACCACAGATTACCCATGTGTCATTTCTGGTGTGAGTGGGAGGCACGACTAATTAATCAGTGAAACCCTTCTCCCTGGACCTAGATACCACCTCAGAATCCTTCCTAACAATAGCAGCCACCAGGCTCACTTGGAGTGGGCACATGAGAAAATCTATATGCCGTCACTGCCCCAGCATAATCAAGTGCATTTTAATCATCCCCGTTAACAGGGGATTCAAAGCCTCTCTACTTCACAATGATTATCTTATCAGGGTTTTCATTAAAAAGAAAAACCCAGCTAATTGGTTTGACCTTGCCATTTAGGAAAATGATAATAATAACAAGCTAACATTTATTGAGTGGTTACTATGTGCCTGCCAGACATGGTGTAAAATGCTTGCTATGCATTTTCTCATTGAATCTGACAGCAAGTACTTAAGGAAAAGAGTGTCATGTCACAGGAGAAAGGGAAAAAAAAAAAAAAAAAAAAAGATCCCTCTGTTGCTCTCAAGTTGACCCTTTCCTCTCCTTAGATGCAGGCTGTAAGTCATCAGCTTTTCCTTTCCACCAGAACTGTTATTATTTGGCATGACCTTCTTCTGAGATGTTCAAAAACTTCCTGGAGCACAGTGAGGTTTCTTGCCTTCATGGATCTGGAGTGTAGCTCTCAGCTCAGTGGGGAGATGTTAGAAGAAGATTTCACTGGGTCGTGGTACCCCGGCAGACCTGCCTGTAACAGGCTGTGGCCCCCATCTCAGGCCACTGTGGATACCAGTGGTAACAAGTACATGCAAGTCCTGAGAACCATCTGCAGCCCTGGGGAGTCACCTCACCTGGAAATACCCTGGAAGTGGCCCAACCAACGGCACACTAAAGTGGGAATCCAGAAGTCCAGACCCCTTTTCTCAAGGTGGGATGGCTCCTGGGCCATTAACACTCCAGAGCTCCCCATGGATCTGAAGTGAGAGTCCAGCTGAACTGGTATTTTGGTCTGGTGTCTTCCCTTGTCCTCCCACAGCTTCGTATCCCCAGCATGTTACTTAGGACAGCAATCCCTTCGGGAATCCCTTGCCTATGTGCGCTTGGTTCTAAAGTTGAAATTTCTGAGCTTCTTTGCTTTAAAAACGATTCAATTTTTGCTGTTGTTGTTCAGTCGCTTAGTTGTGTCTGACTCTTTGTGACCCCATGGACTGCAGCACCCCAGGCTCGCCTGTCCTTCACTACCTCCCAGAATGTGCTCAAATTCATATCCATTGAGTCAGTGATGCCATCTAACCATCTCATCCTCTACCACCCTTCTCTCCTTTTTTTTTCTTATTTTTTCAGCTTTATTTAGGTGTAAATTACCCAGATAGCCACCCCAGTTCTCTCCCTTTGTTTTTGCCAATGCGAAGGTAACACTTCAAGCTAGCAGAGTTCTTATAACTGTCCTATTAAATGAGGAGGCCAAGGGCATCAGACCCATTTTTGACATGGGGAAACCAAGTCACAGAGCTCTATCTAGCAAATACCACGGATCACTTGATTTTTGAGTGGAATATTGTTTCTCTTGAGCTGCTCTGACCTTCAGTCTAAACCTTCCTCACCAGCTCCTCATCTCTCCGAGTCAGAAGTCAGGGTCTATCCTGATAAGACAAGGGAGGAACCACCCATCTTGGTTCCGTCAAAATCACAAGACTTTTCTGGGTTCTGTTCCTTTTCCAGGGGCTTCAATTTCAGATATCCAGGGGCCTGGCTGAGCAGTAGGTCAGCATTTTCTGACTTCCCTCTCACCTTGCCAGCTGCCTTGCAGGCAAGGCTGTATTTAAAGCTCCCTGCTGTCTCCCTGGAAGACTGAAGAACCCGAAGAATTACCTTAGGACAGGGCTCCAGTCAACGCATCCTTTTCTGCTCCCAGGTAGGAACAGGTGCCTTTTTAGGAATTCATCTGGAGCTGCCAAACCGGCTCTAGGTTTCCACGTGGAAACCCATATCAAGAGGTCAGTTGAGCAGTAAGTACTGAAACCCGAGGTTTCCTCCTCTCCTCCACATCTGTGTTTGGGCTAGTGACTCTAGAGAGAGGACAGGTTACTTTGCACTCAGGAGTGATATTGGAGGGTAGACCTTCAAAATGGCAGAGCACAGAGGCAAGAGTACATGGAGAGCTGCTGTGTTGCTGCAGGGTGGTTTCCAAGTTCACTCCAATTTATTCCACAATCGAGAGCAATCTGCCTCACTTTGCCAAATCAGGCAATTGTCCTCTCCCCATTACATCAAGGAACAGGAGATGGCAACACACAGCATTACGACGTCACAAATCAATTTTATTGAAAACGTATTAGGTTTCAGTAAAACTGAAGGATCAGACAACAGAAGAGAGGAAGCCAGGGGAGAGGAGACAGTGTACCAAGATTTACTTCTGAGTGCTACAAAATATTGAACTAAAAATAACATTAAAGATGAAATTTGTAATGAATCTCAAGCTGCTAAATTCCCCAAGGCTGGGTCTGCCAAAGGCTTTGCAGCAATCCTCTGTTCTCTGCTGTCTTTATTTAAATATTTTATACAGTTGCCTATGTTCATGTGCAGGGTGAACTGTCATTTATATTTCAGTCCACTTGAAAATTGATCTTAAGCCTGTGTCAAGCTGAGCTCTGCACAGAGTGGGTCTGAGCTGAGAGGTGGGCCGGAATGGGGATGCTAAATGAAGACGGATGCTTAATGTACTTTTGGTGTACTTAGATTTGGCTGTCACAGTTTCTGCCTTAAACCTGATTTGTAATTCTATGGGTTTCGTGACATTATGATAAGATGAGATGTGCCTAAGACTCCCATTTAGCAGGGACATGATGGGCGTTTGAGTTAAAGAGAGTGGTTGACGGAGTGAGGCGGGTTTCGGACCCCGCGGCTTAATGCTCGGCAGAGAACGGGCTCCATCCAGAGCCGTAGTATTTCATGCTTTTCTACACATTAGACTTTCCCGAAGTGGACTTTTGGAAGAATAAAACATCCCCAAGATAAATTCAATTTTCCCTAGTGTTAAACGTAACTTTCTATGGCACTTGATGATTTACTTGAGTTTAGGTGAAAGAGTGCTGGTCCAAACAAAGGCTGGGGAGAACGTAAAGGGAGGAGAGCAGGGCAGGGCATGGGGAGACCTTTGGGAGAAGGCGCTCTTGGACTCATCGCACAAAAAACTGCTTGTGTGTGTGTGTGTGCGTGTGTGTGTGTGGTGGGGATGTGGACACGCCCCTGATGAAGTTCCCTGTTTGGTTCTGCAGAGGGGCTGGGGTGCCTGGCGTATCACCACATACATAGTCTGATGAGTTGTCCAGAGTGGGGAGAGGGAGATATGGGAAGTATGGGGCCCTACACACCCTATTTTCCTTCCCCAGCTGCTGGTCACACACCACCTGGACTCAGGCGTCACCTCCTGGGAAAGTGCCCCTCCTGGCAGCCTGTTGTAGGACAGACAGCTTCATCTCTTCCAGTAGAAGCCTTGCTGTTCCATCCCTCTCCTGACCGTCACCCTTCCCCTGGCACATCCCTGGACCAACCCATCAACACTTTCACTTTCAAAAGGTCTCCCTCCAATGCTCTGACACCTGCCAGTGTTGCTGGCAACATGGCTCGGGCATCTGCAGAGTGTCTCCTAGGAAGATAAATGATAGTTTCTTCATGGTTCATGTAGGGGATATAGTTACATTATGTGGCCACATAGCTACAAGGATGTGGATGCTACCCCAGGCCCCCCTGAACTAGCTCTTCTCTAAAAGCCATAGATCTGGGATCAGCTCAGTTCAGTCGCTCAGTCGTGTCCGGCTCCTTGCGATCCCATGGACTGCCTGCAGCACACCAGGCTTCCTGTCCATCACCAACTCCCGGAGCTTACTCAAACTCATGTCCATCGACCTGGGATAAATACAGTCATATCTGTTTTTTCTCAGCACATGCAGGGGATGGCCAGTGCTGGACAGCTTGTTCTTCCCTTGCCACCCCCTCCCCGTCCCCACCTTCCACTCCTCCCGTGTGTTCCTGAGTCCATGCAGGATCCAGCAAACACCACGGCACTCAGGCCGACCTGCTCCAACCTGCACTCAGGCTCTCGTGGGTGTTTGACACTGAGGAATCAGCCAGCCTGGCTTTCAGGAGTCAAATGGTGGTCTTCAACATGATGCGTCCACGTCCTAGCCCTCAGAATCTGTGAGCGAGTCCTTGTCTGGAAAACAGGTCTTTGCAGATGTAATTAAGAGTCTCAAGATGAGGTCACTGTGGATTGCCTTGACGGGCCCTAAATCCAATGACAAGTACCCTTCTATGACACGGAAGAGGAGACACGAGAAGAGAGGAGAGGGTGGTACGAAAACAGAGGCAGATGGGCATGATGCTGCCACAAGCCAAAGAATGCCTGGAGTCATCAGAAAAGGCGAGGAACAGGTTGTCCCCAAGAGGCTTCGCAGGGGAGCACACGCCTGATTTCAGGACACCTTGACTTCAGGTTTGGGACCTCCAGAATTTGGGGAGAATAAATTTCCATGGTTTTAAATTGGCCAGCTTGTAGCCATTGTTATGACCACAGGGAGCCCTAGGAAGCCAGCATGCTTTCTGATACTCAGTTTCATTGTCTAAATAGAAGAAATTGTTGTGTCTAAGGGAACTTTGAGGGCCTGGATGTGTGATGTCCCTTCCTGCCCTGGCCTCATTCTCTCTTTAGTATCCTTATATTCTGGGATGACTCTCCTGGCCTTGTTCCTTCCCTCTACCAGCAGGAACCCTGCCCCACCTTCAAATGGTGTGTCCTACCAGGCCATTCAGGAAGTCCTCAGAGACTGTTCCCTCTTGATTGCTAGGGGGTGGGAGGGGCTTGACCTCTGGGTCATCAGGACCCAATCCCAGCCCCTATTGGACCTCAGGGAGTCAGAAGAGCAGCTGCCCCTCTATCTAGAGTCCTGGGGCCTCCACCCAGCCCAGGGCTGTGCTGCTTACAAAGGCTTACACAGCTTCAGCCCACGGTCAGCACTCCTGTGGTCAGCCGCTCATTCGGTCTCAAGAAATCAAGTGAGCTCTGTCATTAGGAAGCAGAGACCAGTGGAGGCACCCAGGACACGAAGGATGTGCCCCAGAACCTGGGAACAATGCCAGGCCCCAAGCTGGCATCTCTTTCCCCTCTGCTTCCTTCTCTCTCTCTCTCTCTCCTTCTGCAGACCAGACCTTGCTGCTTCTTCAGGACAGAAGCTAGAAACCCATGAGTTCCAAGTCACTGTTCCCAGCACATGGATGGGAGGAGGCTGGCTCCGAGAGCTGCCCCTCCCTCATTCCTTTCAAGGGAAAGGTGACCATGCACCCAGGGGCAGATGTCCACTCTGGCCCCACTCCACAAGGTGATAGCAGAAAAGCTGACATGGCCCTGAGAGTCAGTCTTGGCAACTGTGGTCAGTTCTCAGACATGGGGGAGGGGGGCAGGGAGAGAAGATTCCCTTTTTTCCCCCAAAATCTTCAACCGTCACCCATCATCCCATCAGACCCTAAGCTGTACACTCAAATGACTTTCCTCCAAGGGGATCAAGCCTGTCCAGGCCTCTACCCACCCTGGCCCCAGTACCATGATTCTCTGCAGCTACTTGATGGTTTTGTAAGTGATAAGGATGGCTATGTAATTGGGATTGAAGAGAGGGGACTCCATTAAAACTTCAGCCTAGGTGTTTGTAGAAACCCTCCCCCAAGGAACCATATCCTCAGCAGGCCTGCCCTGGAGATGCTCATCAGGTTGTGTGTATCGTGAGATTTCTGGAGTATGTCAGCCATCCATCTAGGTGTTTGGCTCCTCCAGCCCTCCAGGGCTTTGGAAGAGGTAAGGGCAGAGGCCAAGGCTGGGTGTGTCCAGAAAGACCTGAGGACTGACCTTTTCTTCTCCCTTCTACACACAGTCTTGTCCTAGATGAGGTTAGCCACAAAAGGCACTCCCTGTCTAGCAGACAATCTCCAGGCAGGGTGTTCTTGTTCTGGGGTTTTTATCCATCCTTCTCCCTGCCTGCATCCTCAGAGTCTTCATCTGGTAAACGAACATGGTAAGGTTGGGCCCTGGTGGTCATGAGCATCCTATAAGATGCTTCCAGAAGAGAAATCATGATATGAATGCAACACTTTGGGGAGACTTGGTAGGATGCAGGGCCCTTTGGCTTGTGTGTTAGGAAAGCAGGGTGTCCATTGGTAGGTGCAGAGTCAGGCACCTGGGATGCAGGACGGAGGAGATGCTGTGAGTGGCCTGGTATCCCTTCTCTGATGGAGAAGGGCCAGGCCCTGGGGCAGGGCAGGGCTGTCTGCCTGTCCTGCTGTGGTTCTGCTAGGTTAACTCCCAGCAGGAGCACGCCCTGCCCTGCCCTCTCTTTGTCCCCTTAATCTCTCTGTGTCTCCTCACTGACCCTGAGCAAGCACTGACTTGTGACGCCCTTGCTGCTCACAGAATGCGGGCATTCACACGGAGAGAGACAAGGCAGTGATGGGCTCTCGGAATCCTCTGGTCAGCAGGATGCCGAGGGCCGGCCCTCTCTCGTGGAGGCCACAGAGTTGCCGCCTGACCTGTGACTCTGAGCTCTTCCTTAGCAAGGATGACACGTGTCCTAGGGAAATTGGCCAGAAAGTGGTAGAGAGCAGAGAAGATTGCATGTTTGGGGAGTGAATACTTACGGCAACATCTAAAGGCCCAGCCTGCATGCAATGGCCAGGAAAGCCACATATGGCAGGCAGAACGATGATCCCCCAAAACACAAAGTCTTGTCTCTGGCCTTTTAGGATGGTATAACAAACTATCACATAGTGGGTGATTTATGGAAACAGACATTTGTTTCTCATGGTTCTGGAAGCTGAGAGTCCAAGATCAAGATGCCTGCAGGGTGAGGTTCTGGTGAAGGCCTTCCTCCTGGTTCAGAGCCATCACCTTGCTGTGTCCACACTGATGGAAGGGGAGAGAGGGTCTCTCCAGAGCCTGTTTGATGAGGTACTAACCCCACCCTTGAGGATGGAATCCTCATGACTTAAGTTCCTCCCACAGTCCCCTCCTCCTAATCCCATCACCTTTGAGAGTTAAGATGCAACATATAGATTTGGTGGGGAGCAGGGGACACATTTGCAGCCTAGCAGGTCATAATCACTAGAACCGTGAATGTCATCCCATAAGGGTGTGATTTGCAAATTTGATTAAGTGAAGGATCTTGAGATAGTGTGATAATCGTGGTGGCCCCAAGTGTAATCACATGGGACATCAGGAGAGGCAGGCAGAGGGAAACGTGACAAACACAGAGGAGAAGGTGATGCAAAGATAGACCAGACAAAGGTTCAAAGATGCTGACTTTGAAGACTGAGGGGATGCAGCCACAAGCCAAAGACTGCCAGCTGACACCGGAAGCTGACGAGGTAAGGATGGATTCTCCCCCAAGACTATGGTGACACCCTGATCTGGCCCCAGTCATGCTGATTTCAGACATCTGGCCTCTGGAACTGTGAGAGAATAAATTTCTGTTTAAAAAGAAAAATATGTGGACCATTTTTAAAGTTTTTATTGCTTCTGTTTTATGTTTTGGTTTTTTGGCCGTGAGTCATGTGGCATTTTAGCTCCCCAGCCAGGGATCAAACCCATATCCCTTGCATTTGAAGGCAAAGTCTTAACTACCAGACCACCAAGAAGGTCCCAATGTCTGTTATTTAAAATCACCAATTTGTGGCAATTTGTTACAGCAGCCACAGGAAACTGATTGGCCACATAGGACAGGTCTGTTTCATAAGAGATTACCACAGAACTGCTGCTGAGAGTGCTAGCTCCCAGAGTCACTATGGGGTCACAGTCAGACCTGCCTAGCTCTCTAGGTCTCTTCCAAGAATCACCCTCTCTGGTACAATGTGTGCTCCTAGGGGGCCAAAGCTATATGCTATGCATGCTTGTATGCCTCAAACTCAGCACAGTGCTTGGTCCTGAAAATGGATATAAAGAATTTTTTTTTTTTGAGTTGTCAGCACAAGTAAGTGGTAATGAAAAGTGAATTAGTAAATGAACAGGGTAAGGTCTGCCCCAAGAATGGCAGGTGTTTGAGAATATCATCTTGTATTATTATTTGTCTCCCTTTGGATAGGCCTCTTCAAATATATACTCCGCCTTCCCAACAAGCCAAAAGGCTCCTGGAGTCAGGGACCTCCTCCCTCACAGCAGGAACTTGCACAGGGCTTAGCATTCAGCAGGTGCTCAGTGATGACCCATTGATTGATTGGCTAGTATGGATCAAATACCTGGATCCAAGTGTACCTGAACTTGTAGTCCCTTTGTCTACATTTCATCTAATCCTGTTTCCACTGTCTTTTATGCAAAACTCATGTCAACTACAGAATGAAGTGCACAGTCCCAGGCCTGGAAAGGGATGTGAACCATGTACTGAAGCATGTCCAGGTGGAGGACGAATATTTGCCTCTTAAGGACCATCTACTCATTGGCTTAGGGTAGACAGGACTCAGTTCCAATTTTACAATGTGGATTATAACAATGGTCTCAAACTTCAGATTCTGTAATTCTGGGCAAGGCTTAGGAAGCTGCTAAATGGTCTGGTTCCAAGGCCACCTATGGGAGACACTGACAACCCCCCTCCCCCACCGAAGTAGTAATGATGAAGCTTTTCAGCTTTCCACAGGATCTGCAACTGATTTTGAAAGTGTGCACTCTGCTTAAGCATAGGCATGATTTTTAAAATGCAGGAGAAATAAATAACAATAAAGAATTTGGCTCCATTTGGGGAGGAGTCCGGCTGGACATCAGTCAGGATCTATTTGCATGTGCGGATGCTCCAGGGCAAAAGCCATCACACGAAAAGGCAGCACAGAGAAAAATGCAGGAGGCTCTGAGTGAACAGAGGGTGAACACACAGAGAAGGTTTGGTGTAAACATGTCCTTTTTGAGGACTGGGGATTATTTCTGAAAATTCTGGATTTGCAACACTTGGTTTGGTAGAAGCAGCTGTCACCAAAGAAGCCAAACTTGGAGCCAACAAAGATTGTCCTTTGAGCTGAGTGTCCTTGTCCTTGGGATGAGGCTTGGGCCCCGCTGGCAGCCTAGCACTGCAGGGTTCTGGCCACGTTTCCCTTGAAGAGGACCACCCTCACATTGCCTCTCCTTCCAGGAGAGTTAAACATCTGCCCAGGAGAGTTAAACATCTGCCCTGTGTTTCCCCTCAACATGCAGATTGCCCCAACATTCATTTAAGAGCTGGTGTGGTGAATGGCAGAGACAGTGAAGGAAACAAGGAAGAAGCTGGAACTGGGAGCTAGGGGGCTGCTGACACAGGAAGGCTTCCTCCCTACACTAGTTCTCAGCATCCTGTCTGTCCAGTGAGGCAGCTGGACTCCATTGATCGGGGTACTTAGTCATAGGAGTGGTTGAGAAGCTTTGATGTGGCATATGGACAACTCTGAAATAGCAGTAGACATCACAATGAGATGCCCATGTTTTATTTACCTTTATTTTAAGTCACTCTGATTACAACAAAGACTCATTTTAGTGTCAGGACACCTTAAACATCTTTCTCACGTTTTGGTCATTGCTTTCAGCTAGAAAGGAATGGACCTGAGGCTCAGAGCTCTGGGCAAGCAGACGCATCAGGCTAGCTTTTAGCAATGCTGTCTTATTTTCATTTTATTCAAGACAGGTGATTGTGGTCTTAACATCTACTGTGATGGTGTAAAGGCTCCTTTTAAGTAAATGTGTGTGAGGACAAAAAATGGGACAAGTGGGGCAGATGCATTAGTTAAATATCAATATAAGTGCAAATGTTAGGTGTGGGGCTATCAAGTGCCTAATATCTGCGGACACCTGTCCCTCTCTATCCCTAAGACCCCTTCCAGCATATCCTTCTTTTTGTCTCATAAGAACTAGTCAGTGTTCTCAGCTTGTCTACATTTTGCCCGCAGTTTCCATTCAGAGGCTGGATCTTCAATGACCATGGGCTGCATAGCACAAACATTGCCTTTCTTTTCCTGCTGAACCCCCCAGAATATATCCTTTCTCCCTCATTTATGCCAGTGATGTCTGCACCATCTTGGATTCCCTTGACACTCATATTTCCACTGAAAGATGTATATTTGGGTGTGTGTACTAGATCAGAACCCAGCAAAATTTTCCTCCTGCCTGTTTACATTAAAAACACTCATTACAATTCAAATTACTTTCAAATTATGCTCATCTGGATTTCTGTGCTTTATAAAGACTCCCATGCCTATCTCTTTGTGAGGTTATAAGTTAAAATATTTTTATTATGATAGAAACCATTTTAAAGACTCCATAGACATTTGCTAAACTGTGGATAAGATGGCTTCATGCTGAATAAGCCCTCTCTCCCAGGCCAGATGAAAGGAAGGGAAACTGAGGACTAGAGGTTTGGGGATTGATGGTGCTTCAAGTATGAACAGGAGGCTTTGTGTATCTGTTCTGGTGGTGCCTGAGTGATAGCTCTGCAACCTAGGTTAACTTCACCCATCACTGGCAGTCTTCAGGGAATTATGTTCTAGCCCTGGCACCCTCGATAAGAATGCTGGCATTCTCAAACCTTCATCTGAAAATTAAAAATAAAGGAAAATGTATTTTAGCTGCTATGAGAGGGAAGTTTTAGCCCTCAGAGTTTCCAGCAAGAAAATGGGTTTGTTTCGAAGGCAGTGAGTCTGAAGATACCACAGGAAGAGTCTCATCAGAGGCTGGATGGCCACCTCCTATTGTAGAAGTTCACGCACAACTTCCAGCCCTGGGACCATGTACTTCATCCCTCTGTTTGACGAGTGTTTAGTGGCAGGTAAAAGACATCAGCTCACATTGAATTAGATGTAATACATTGTAGACAAAAAGATAGCAAGGCCAGGTACAGCGGGGCCCAGGTGTTTAGATGACATTGTCAGGATGCCCATGTCTCTCACCTTCTCCTTTCTACTTTTCTAAGGTTTCATTCCCTAGAAAGCAGTCAAGAGGTCTCCAGCTGCCGCAGGCTAACTTTCTACCAGTCAAGCAGTCTGAGCAAGAGAAAGAATCTTTCCCAATTGATCCCACAAAAGTCTTGAGGTTTTCCTAAGAAAATACTCAGAGATACTCATAAAAATCTCTATGTAAGAGTGTTCATTTGTATCTACTTTTGTTGGAAAATAAGTGAAACACCTTAAGTGTCCAGAGATGGAAGACTGGTTAAATAAATAGTAGCATATCCAAATAGTGGAATACTATGCAACCAGTAAAAATGATTAAAATTATACAAATTAACTTTTTTTTTACAAAGCAGAAACAGACTCACAGATCTTGAAATCAAACTAATTGTTACCAAATGTACCATCTGAGCCACCAGGGAAACCAAACACCAAATGTAGGAGAAAGTGGTAAACTAGGAGATTAGGGTTAACGTATGCACATTACTATATATAAAATAGAAAACTAACTTGGACCTACTGAGTAGCACAGGGAATTGTACAATATATGTATGTGTGTGTGTGTGTGATTGATTCACTTTGCTGTACACCTGAAACTAACACAACTTTGTTTACGTCAACTATAATCCAAAAAAAACTATTTTAAAAATAAATAAAAGTAGCTTGGAAGAAAAGAAATAAACAGTAGTATATCCAAATAGTGGAATACTATGCAACAAGTCAAAGTGTGCTTTCAGCGAGTAATAATGATGATAATCAGATATTCTTGATGTATAGTTAAGCAAGATATGGAAATGAATACATAATAAGGTTGTGATTTTGTTGCACAGTATTTATTCATAAAAAACTAGATGCAGAGAATCTCCAGGTGGTCTGACGGTTAGGACTCGATGCTTTCACTGTTGAATCCCCAGGTTCAAATTCTGGTCAGGGAACTAAACTCCTATAAAGCTGTGCAGCATGGTCAAATTGGAAAATAAAAGGAAAACTAGATGCAAAAGCACTGGTATATTTTCTCCGAGTGAAAGGATTACAATTATATTATTTAAAAATTTTCTAAGTTATCTGTTATGAATATATATTATTTTATACCGTTAGAAAAAGGTAAATAAATACTATTTAGAAACCAAGATAGATATTCTAGGTAAGAACCTGCCTGCCAATGTAGGAGACATAAGAGATGTGGGTTCAGTTCCCTGGGTCCAGGAGATGTCCTAGAGGAGGAAATGACAACCCGCTCCAGTATTCTTGTCTAGAAAATTGTATGGACGGAGTAGCCTGGCAGATTACAGCCCAGAGTGTCACACAGAGTCCAACAGGAGTGAATCGACTTAGCATGCACGCACACACAAGCGAGAGTTACACGATGACTGACAAGAGAACTCTCGACTTGGGGCAGCAGAAAGACCCAAAGAAACTGTTCATTTTCTGGTCTTAACTGGATTGATTCTTATGGAATAAATCATCCACCGCGGAGGAGGCAAGAGGCTGCTTGCTTCTCTGATGACACACCCAGTGGAACTGGGGCAATGGGCCAGCCAGGAACCTGCAGATGAACTCTCGCCCAGCCCCCGGCCTTTCAGCCACTAGCTCTCAATTCAGCTTTGCAGAGTTACTCACACCCAGGGGACAGTGCACAAAGCCGTGGCCAGAGGCCCCTGAAATGTGATCATTCCAAATATTTAATGAGATTCTCTCTCTCACACACACACAAGCTATATTGTTAAACCAGACTATATGTTTGATGTAGTTTGATGTCACAGACGATTCAGAATCTCGCAGGTCTCCTGGATGTGTGTTCCACATCTGGACTTCCTAGTAAAAGCTGTATCACCTCTCTGGTATGAATTATGCATGTCAGTGGCCCGTGGAGCCCTCGAGGTGATGGGCCCACTAAGGGCCGAGCCCTAGCACTAATGCCCCAGCTACAGGCAGAACGCCACAGCCCGGAGCAAACCCCTGGGTTGCAAGCTGACAACCTGAGGTTGACTAATCCTGTCCCCTGCCCTCTGTTTCCAAGAGCTTGACAATTCTGAGACCCACTCCGACACCACACCTTTCCAAACCAGGCCTCCCGGTGCCTGAATCATTGGCTGTTCATGGCTGTATGTGTTCCAGCTAGTTCCTGATCCATCCTCCCCATTTATGAGGCCACTTGAGAATGGGTTCTAGGGAAATGTGAGTTGTGGCCACACATTTGGGGGCAGTGAGGCCAAGACTTCATAGGAAAGGCAAGAGAGAAAACTGCAAATAAGAAATAAGGGACAGATGTATTCACTTATTCACTGAAAGCCTGATAGAAATATACTAGCTGCTCTGAACACAGGGCTGTGCAAGGGACACAGGCCATCATTATGAGCCACAGAGGGTGACATGGAGATAACTGTGAGCTCATACGAGGGTGCAGCCTGCTCAGGAAAAGTAGCACATGCTATTAAAAAAAAAATACACCCCATGAATGAATGAATGAAGACTTACAGCAGTGTGGTCTGGCCCAGTTTGGGGGCAGGGAAGAGCCACTCAAGCTGAGACCTAAAAAAAGGATGGGCAGGAACTAACCCAAGAAAGACACAGGGCCCCAGAAGGAGAGAGAACACCCAGGAAGGAGGGAGAAGAGGTCCTGAGTCTTAGGGACCCAGCGCACATAGGAACTTTAGGTCTGGTAGGGATAATTCTGGTTGTTTCTCCAGGAACAGTAAGAAGTGGTGTTTTAACTATATCTGAGCAGCTCAGAAGTAAAGAATCTGCCTGCCAATGCAGGAGACGCAGGAGACATGGGTTCTATCCCTGGGTCAGGCAGATCTCCTGGAGGAAGAAATGGCAACCCACTCCAGTATGCTTGCTTGAAAACTCCCATGGACAGAGGAGCCTGGTGGGCTAGAGTAAACTGGGTCGCGCAGAGTCAAACATAACTTGAGCACACACGCACACACAGGGCTTCCCGAGTGGCCTAGCCACAAGCCTCATCCTTCACTCCCAAGCAGGCCAGTTCCGAGTGGATGTGTTAAAAGAACACCGGCCTGAGAGGGCTGGGGCTCCACGGGTGGGAGGTCCTCAGGCCACAGCCATGGACACAGTGGGAAGAACTGGGATCATTTAGATGGAGAGACTGGTCTCTGCCTTGTGCGTTTCAAGCCTCTCACGGCAGACAGAGGAGGAGCAGAGTGAGTCTGGAGACTGACTTCTGAGAGCTCTGATCCACAGCTTCCCAACCAAGGAGGCAAACTGTGGGCTTTGGAGGAAGAACCAAGCCATGGTGAGCACCGCCCATGGCAGCTGGTCACAGGAGGCCACCCAGCGACTGTGTCCAGAGCCTGGACACATCAAGAAAGCTATGGAGGGGTTTCTGCATGAGGACACTGTGGTTCCCCCAGACGTGCTCAGAGTCCCCAAGAAGAACTTACATCCAGTCCTCATCTTCATCTCATTCCTTCCTCTCTGCCTTGGGCCAAGATGAGTGTATGTGATGACTCTCTCTGTTGCAATGGTGGTAAAAACCAGACAAAAAATTTTAAAAAAAAGCATCTAACTGGATTGGGCATGAGTCAGTGAGAAGGCTAAGGGTGATCTAGCCAGGGACTTAAACGCTGCCTTGGGAATTCCTTTGCAGTGTGGCTGGACGTGGGGCAAACACATGCCCATTGGCAGCCCTAACATCACACCGTCCTCTCAGCAACTGGGCAGAAAAGCAGCTTCTCAGCCCTGGGGATTCAGGCACAAGTTCTGCAATGAACTCTCAGTTGCCCAGACTGGGTCACGGAACCATCCAACACCACCCTCAGGGGACTGGCTGGAGGCAGCTCACTGACTCAGGCTCGACCACAAGCTTTCCCTGGAACTGGGGCTCATTGAGGGGGAGGGGGCCGCATTTTCTAATCCCACTCAAACATCATGGACTGCTGTCAGCAGAAGAAGGAGGGAAAAGAGCTGAGCCACCAAACCCAACAGTTGTCTTCTCCAATATGGAAGGACAGCCACTCACGGGCTCTTAGGTCCCACCCCACTTCCTCCAACCTCTGCTTCAGCCCCAGACAGCCTCCCAAAGGAAGTACTGTGGACACCCAGAGAGGAGCACATCACCCCATTTACACACTTTATATCATGCTTAGAAAAACCCACCTATGACATCAAGTAACCTAAATGTCCATCGACAGATGAATGGATAAGGAAGATGTGGTACATATATACAATGGAATATTACACAGCCATAAAAAGGGAACAAAACTGGGTCATTTATAGTGATGTGGATGAACCTAGAATCTGTCGTTCAGAGTGAAGTGAGTCAGAAAGAGGACAACAAGTGTTGTATATTAACACATACATATGGAATCTAGAAAATGGTACTGATGAACCTGTTTGCAGGACAGGAATAGAGACTAGATATAGGGAATGGACTAGCGCACACAGCAGGGGAAGGAGAGGATGGGATGAGCCAAGACGGTAGCGCTGACATATATACACCTCTCTATGTTACATAGCTAGCAGGTGGGAACCTGCTGTATAACACAGGTGCTCAGTGCTCTGTGACAACCTAGAGGGGTAGGATGATGGGGTGGAGGCTCAGGAGGGAAGGGAGATATATCAGTATTATATGTATAAGTACGTCTGATTCATGTGGTTGTATAGCAGACACTAACGCAACATTGTAAAGCAATTATACTCCAATTAAAAAACAATTAAAATTGATTTTCAAAAAGAAAACCCCACCTGTGAAGTTAAGGTTGAATTCTTCATTCTCCATGCTCACGTTTGCTGTTAAAATAGGCCCCTCCCATGGCCAGCCCAGTATTGCTGCTCTGAGAAAGAACACCTTCCTTTTGACTTCAATTATCCTTCCAGACTCATCAGCACCAACAACAGAGGTTCTGTCCTGAGTAAGAAGGAATCTTAGTTTGGGGTTTTCCCTGTACTTTTCCTCCTGATTCTCCAAGACATTTTTCGCAAAACATAGTATTTTTCTCTTTGGGGTCAAAAAAAAAAAAAGAAATTATATTTCTGCCTTTTCTCCCTTCTTATAGAAATATTTTTGATCTCTCTACTAAATAATGTATTTGAGGATGACTGTACAAAGCATATAGGCATAAAATTGGATGCAAGATCTTAAATTATGTAAACATAATTAGACTGAAAAGCCTCTTCCACAGCCCCACGTTTAGGTCTCTACACTGAAGGTATTTGTTTCTTCCTCAGGTAATCAATATAGGTACCGCTGTCCCGAAGATTCAAATTCATTATTGTAGAGTGTTTGGATTTTTTAAAAGCTTTTCTCTCGTGCGTGCACATAGAAAGTTAAATGTTTTCTTTCATTTCTGAATGTGTAAGAAGATGTTCATGGACTTTAGAGGCAGCAGGAACGTGTGTGCAGTTTCCCCTTCTCACCCAGCTCCTCCAGGTAAGGCACCAGAGTGGGCACCCAGTAAGGCAGTCGGTCAGCGTGGGTGACCTGGAGAGGGAGCAGCTCTGACATGCTCTGAGCAAACCTTCAGGACTTCCTTTCCACATGCCCTGGTACTCCTCTTCCAGGAAGGCGAGCTGCCTCCTGCCCCTGATGGCCCACTCCGCCTCCGGCCCCGAGAAAGCCTGGCCAGTTAAGCACCATATGACTAATTCAGATTCCTTGTCATGGATCAAATCGCAACAAAATATTTCCAGTTGCCAGTCTCTGTTTTCCAATTGTCCCTCTGTTATCCGTTTAAGTAAACATTTGTTCTGCTTATCGTTTCTGAGCAAAGACATGAATCACTCGCCCAGAAGAAACCACAGCAGCAGCTGTTGCCTATTAGGAATCGACATTTGGGAACAGGGCCCGCTAAACGGAACTGCAGACTCAGGTCTGCTTTTGGTTTGTCCTTATCCTAGAAAAGGAAGCCCAGAGCACTCTGGAGGACTAGCGGCCAGGTCAACCTACCTTTGGTGGTAGGACCTTGGAGCAACCAGAAGCCCCTTGCTCAGAGCTGCTCCGTAGCCTTCCTTCTACTGACTTGCCAAGTCACCTAGAATCCCACACATAGCGTTGCCGCTTGGCAGCTATTTCCACAAAGTTTGTGGGAGAGTGTGAATCGTTGCCTGAGGTGTCTACACGTGGGCCGGTTTGCTGCCATTGAAATCATATTGCAGAGACCTCTGGCAAATCCTGGAGGATGGCAGGGAACCTTAAGATGAGGAGCTCTTGGTGTCTGGGGGTTTGTCTGGTTTTACAGCAACTTGCATGGGAAACATATTTTGTAATAGGCTTGGTGCTGGGCATTTCTAAAAGCTTTACATAGGTGATTTAATCCTCAAAACCCAACCAGCTGGCAGAAAGGGTGACGTAATCAAAGCAGGCAATAGACAAAGAAATGGAACTTTTGGATCCGAGAAGGTTTCAAGCCTGGGCTGAATTTGGAAGAGCAGGTTATGTGGGAAGGAGGGAGGCCAGTGCTGGGTGGAGAAAACGACTTTTGTAAGTGTGGGTAAGATGGGGATGCTCAGCTATAATTCTAAAGGCCAAGTTTGAAACTTAGCAGAGTTGCGAGTACAACATCTGGGGAAGTCCCAAGCCCTTCTCAGGGCTCAGGGTCTAAACTGGACACCCCTCTCAAGGGGGAAAGGCAGTGACTTCATCAGATGATTCCTTAAGCACTCAATCCCATCAGTCTTCTGCAGTACCTAGCAGGAATCTGCATACTCCGGTGCTCAATAAGTGCATAGTAGTGGGGATAAGAATAAGTTTAAAGATGGTCTCCATCATCACAATTTAAAAATTTTACTCAAAAGAAAAGACTAGGAAGGGAATGAAAAGATAAGCTACCAACTGGGGGAAAATCACCTATTAAATACAACAAAGAGCTCGCACCTTTAATATATAAAGAACCCTCACAACTCAAGGATAAAACAAACAATTAAAAAAGGGACAAATACCTCAAGAGACACTTTACCAAAATGATATCAGGATGATGAAGAAGCACATGAGAAGTGTTCAACATAATTAGTCATTAAGGAAGTAGAACTTAAAACTATAATGAGATACCACTGTAAGTCATCAGCAACAACAGAAGTACTATCAATACCAAGTTCTAGCTGGGTCTAGCAACAGGAACTCTCATGCGCTGCTGGTGGGGATGAAGAGCGATAGAGTAAGACTAGAAAAGGGTTTGGCCACTTCCTGTGAATGTACATTCACCATATGACCCACACAGTCTTGCTCCTGGGTACCTTCCCAAGTGAGATAAAAATCTGTCTTCACACCAAAACCTGTTTACAAATGTCTGTAGCAGCACCATTCATAATTGCCAAAACAGAAAACAGCCCAAATGTCCTTTGAGGGGAGACGGATAACTGTACTGTGGCATATCTCTACAATGGGACATCACTCAGCAACAAAGAGAAAACAAATACTGGTGTTTGCAATAATTTGGATGAATCTAAAAATGAAAGAAACCAGTTTCGAGAGGTTACGTACATATGCTCTGATTCCACCTGTGCAACATTCTTGAAGCGCTACATCGTGGAGAACAGACCAAGCCTACTTAGGGTCTGGGGTAAAGGGTGGGTATGTCAAGAGAGGGGAAACAGGATGGAGTGGGGTTCTGTGGGGCAGGAGGGTGATGGGACTCTTCTGTATTCTGACTATAGTAGAGGTTACAGGAATCTACACCTGGGTTAAAATTCCTAGAACTTGTATTACATAAGGAAAATTTACCTCCTGACCTGCCTCTGCTCGTTGAGAAAAGGGGGAGCTGGGGGAGTCTGTGTTTAACAGCAGACTTGCTCTAAATCTCACCGTTTGGGGTTTGATATTCACTCTAGCCTTTCACTCCCATCTTTCAGATAACTGGGGAGGAAGTCACAGGTTCTTGAATGGGGGCCAAATTGCCCCACTCGAAGTGTGACCTCATGCTACGTGTGGTGTCTCCTAAGCCACGTGCGGTGTGTCCTGAGCTAGCTGGGGTTCCGCCTGGCAGATCATCTCCTGTGCTGCTGCAGACAAGCCTCTCCCATCCGTGTTCTGGCCTTTTCAGTATCAGGTTATGGACACCGAGTGTGTGTTTCTGCTTGGCATTCTTGCCCTCTCATTTATTTGCCATTGTTTTGTTTTGTTCTTTATTTGTGGAATGGTTAGAAGGGAAGGCAGAAGAAGCTTCTTTCACCTGTCAGCTTAACCCAGACATCATAACTACATCATCAGAAAGTTACTGGGCATTGTGCACCAGTGAAAGGAGGGATTAAACCAAGAAAGAAAAGACAGAAGCTCCAGGAAGCTGTGTATCCAGTGTCTGAAAGAGGGGAAGGGAGTTCCCAGGTTGGCAATGATTAAGAGCTCCAGACAATAGCTGAGACGACACCCAAGTACAGAACCAGACCCTACCATCAGAGGACTCAGAGCAGATGCCTCCAACAGCAAGAGATCATGTGAGACACTCGACCTTGTGAAAAGTCATATTGAGAGGTCGTAGGGATGGAAACACTTAATTGTATGTACCAAGAAAATCAAGCAGGGCTTCCGCAGCAGTCCAGTGGTTAAGAATCCAGCCTTCCAATGCAGGGGATGTGGGTTCGATCCTTGGGCAGGGAACTAAGACCTCACATGCTGTAGGACAACTGAGCACCACGACTGCAGAGCCTGAGCTCTCTAGAGCCCGTGCTCTGCAAAAGGAGAAGTCCACACGCCACAACGAGAAAAATCCGGTGTGCCTCAAGACCCAGCACAGCCTCCTCCCAACAAAGAATAGAAACAATCAAGTTATCCTGATATACTACCTAACTCAACAGTGAACAATATTTATATCATAAGCAATGAATGCTAATTTAATAGAAACTTGTGAAATAATTGTTGTGAAGCAGTGGGGTGGGCGGAGGGTGGTGAGGCAAGTAAGAAGGTCAAGGTCACACCACAAGTCAAAACAGGGAGCTGGGCCTTTTAGGTGCCTGTTTTATGATACTTGTCATCGTGTGCCCAGAGAAGCACCGTCTATTAGGGTGCAGTCAGGGTTTGGCAGGGGTCGGGGTGGGTGCAGAGTCCACCACAAGAGAACCGGTAGCATCCGTGTCTGTCTTCCCCTAGCAAAAGGGAAACTGCTTTCGACACCTCTGTGGTCCTGCCACCAGCAGAGGGTGGAGGGTGATGAGGCCCCTCCCCAGGACTCTGGGTCCTCAGTTAGAATCCAGAAAGGAGCAGTCGGCTCTGCTCCCAAGCTTATTGTATTCAGATGGCCCCAGCCCAGTCACACTTGCCCAGCTGGCAACTGGGACCACAAAGACCACATCTGAATTTCACCTGATACTCAGGCACCTCCATGAGGATGCTCAACTCGGAAACATGATGAAATCCCTTCTCACAACCTCTGGAGAAAGCAGGGTAAGACTGCCATTCTCATCAAGCATCTGAGACTGGGAGAGCTTATCCCCTGAAGCCCAGACAACAGGCTGAGGGACCAGCCTGGAGAAGGGACGTGGGAGACTGATGCCCTGCATAGCAGGTTCAGCGTGCCCTGCTCTCAGGAACTAAAGAGGTATGTTAGGTCAGAGAGAAGTTATAGACCTCTGATCCTATTCCGCCTGTGACAGCTGACGTTATTAGGTATTTAGAGACCATTTACTTGTGTTCCCCTTCTGAGGATAATTGGCATTCATCTCATCTCGTTGTTTGCTTCAAGTCCTAACTGCGAGCCTTTAGCTGTGGTGTTCTTCTGCCAGTAGCGCCTTCCCCCAATCTGCCTCTTTCCCACTTTTCTAGAAAAGGGTTTAAATGGGAAAGTCACAGGCCCAGGAGCCTGTAGCCTAGTGGAACTTCAGAATTGAAAGCCCAAACTCTATGACCCACCTCCTCTTCTGAGCCACCTACTATTGTTTCAGAATTGTGTAACTGAGTCTTTTTAATGGGACTATAAGCTCCCTGAGAATAAGAACTGTATTACAGTCAGCCAAGCTGTGTAACAAACAGGCCCAACAGGCAAAATTTCTACACAGTTGATGTTTATTTCCTGCTCAAGTGGCAGTCTTTGACGTGCTACTCAGGGACCCAGGCTCCCTCTGGTTTGTGCCTTCACTTTTCCCTGGCTCCTCACCATCATCTATGTCCAGCTGATGGAAGCTGCCAAGGACAGAGGAGTATTCCCAGGGGCCTTTTGTGGGTTAGGCCTAGCGCTAGCACACATCCCTTCTGCTCACGTTCCATCTGATGAAACTTAGATGACCACGTCAGCCTGCAAGTGGGAATGAGGCATGAGTGCTCAGCAAGCGTGTGGCCTTGGTAGACCAGCTCTTCTGTTTTCCCAACCCCCCTTCCACCCTCCCTTCCCCTCCAGAGCCCAACACAGAGAGGGGCCTTCAGAGGAAGTTCCAGAGAACTTGGTGAGGTTGGCCTGAGGCTGCCAGTGCTCTGCAGAGAGAAGCAGCTGGCCATGTCAGGGATGCACTCTACCTGAGGCCCCCTCACACCTCTACCTGTGAAGCCACTCAGGTAATGTGGGCCTTGCAGTAGCTGTGGTTGCATCAGAAGACAGACTGAAGGCTGGTCTTGACAGCCACAGAAACCTCATCCTAGTCTCTTCCCATGGAGGTGACCTCTGTGCAGAAATCCATGCCATATGCCAGGCAGGTAGACATCAGGAACCCCTTGAGCTGCCACTGTGTGTGGAAATTTGTGCTCTGGTCATGGCCTGTGCAACATAGAAGGTGAAGATGGCCTTGAAGAGAGTGGTTTCAGTGGAACAGCAGAGACAAAAGCCAGACTAAGAGCTTAAGGAAAGAACACAGGCAAATGGGCTGGAAGTTAATTTTCACAATTAGAAAAAATAGGGTTGAAAGTGTGGGTCACAACACACACACTCACAAACACACATGTGCATGCACAAACATGCCTGGACCAGGTACCCCTCTCCAGAATGCCTGCTTTCCTCTACTGCTCTCAGCCCCCATCTTTCCCCTCTTTTATTCCCCCCTGAGAAGCAGTTGGCTTGGGATTCAGGTACCTCAGTGTTGCAAAGTGACTGCAGGCTGTGCTGTGTAGAAAATCCTTTTCAGATGTCCTACCTTCAAAATAGATCTTCACCCTGACCACAGCCACTACTGTGGACCAAGTGACCACAGTGTCCTGCCAGGACCAGGGTCCCTGCCTACTCATCAACCCCCGACCTCGCCCTTGCCCACCTCACTTCATCATCCACACAGCTGCCCTCGTGATCTTTCAAAACCGTCGATGTGACGGTGTCCTTTCTTTATGGACACCTTCCCTTGGCTTCCATATCCCCACCTCTCTAGTCTCTTCTCCTGCTTCATTTTCTTCACAGCAATTCATCCTACCTTTAATCATATTTATTTTTATTCATTTCACTTGGTTATTTTCTCACTCCCTGGAAGCTGAGGGCTGTAAGAGTGGGCATTTTTCCTCTCCATTTCTGTGCCATGGCACCTACTAGGCATGCTAGTATTTTATCAAAAACATGCAGTTTCCTTAAGCCTCGGGTTCCTCAGCTATCCAAGGGGAACAATGAATTCTGTGTGCTTCATCTCATCAGGGATTGTGAAGATTAAATGGGAAAATGAGGCAGAGCAGACCCTGAGGTCTACGGCATTAGCAATGCCACCAGATCCTGGTTAAGGCTGCTGCCTGAGAATTCTAATTTTGCAGGATGCTTTGCTGTCATCATAAGCCCCTTCTGAGCTCAAACTGTGACGTCTTCACTAGGAACAATAGCCCCAGTGCTCCTCCCAGTTGAGAAACCTGGGACTCTATTGAAAATAAATTAGTAATGCCTCATTCTCAATGAAAAAAAAAGTCTCAGGGAGATTTATAATTTTCTTTTTTCTAAGTGTACAGAACAACATAAATCAAAAGGAGCAATGGTCTACCTTGTGTTTTGACTACTTTGACCCTCTTCAACCTCTGCCAATTTTTATCTCATTTTTGTTTAACTTTATACATCAGAGTTTAATTTGAGAACTGGTCGAGAAGACAGTGATGTATAGGTTACATCAAGTGCAGCTAAAATTACCCTGTCCCCAGGGACTTTGGACTGAAGGGAGGGTCCCCGTCCTCTTTCAGGGGGTAGAAGAGGAGCGGTAGAGTTTGCCCCTTGAACCCAGCCCCCCTCCACCCAGCTGGCTCCAGCGCTGCCTCTTGTTTATTGATCCGGCCAGGTTTGAGGCGCTTGCAAGATTGCATCCATGCAGGGCTCAGGCTGCCCAGCTCGGTCCCAGGCTCAAAGCATCAGCCACGGGGGACAATATCATTTTAGAAATCAGAGAAGGAGTTCTATCAGCATTGATTTTTCCTCTTCTTTAAAGCATTATCTTCTCTAGGAAAGTGTGCCCAGCTGGCAGTGTAGTCTGACCAAAGAGCATGCTAGCCTTGCTTCCCTGAATGTCCAGAGTGGGGCCTCACATCCCATAGGTTACTCAGTAAGAACTGATGCTTGAATGAGTGAATGAGTTGCGTTCTGCTTCCTCTTTACTACTGGTATTCTAGCTGGCCTCATAATAGGGTTTCTCTGGTGGCTCGGATAGTAAAGAATCTGCCTAAATGAGGGAGACCCAGGTTCAATCCCGGGTTGGGAAGATGCCCTGCCTGAAGAAGGGAAGGGCAAACCACTCCAGTATTCTTGCCTGGAGAATTCCATGGACAGAGGAGCCGAGTGGGCTACAGTCCATGGGGTCACAAAAGAGTTGGACACAACTGAGCAACCAACACAAACACAAGTAGATGAATTGGGTCACTGGCCTAAGAACTGGTGAGTGGCTATTGGTCCTGGAAACTTCCTTACAGATGCTTGGGACCAGAGGGATCTTGAGATTGTCTCATCTGCCTCTCCTCTGTCACATCAATGTTCACCAAGACAATGTGGCTGGGGGCTGGACAACTTCTAAACACCCCGAGGGACAAGCCACACAAGCAGTGACCCAAGGGTTAGCATTTTTTTTTAAATGTACATTTCCTTCACAACCTTATCACAGTTTGAAATTACAGACTTGCGTAACTATTTGAGTAAAGTCTGTCTCCCCACTAGACCCTAAGAACACTGACAAGCTCTGCAGTTAATTCACAAGAAAAGTCTGTTTGCTCACCTGTATTTCCAGGGTCAGGCATAGGGCTTAACATCTGGGAAGTGCTCAATAAATGTTTCTGAATGAATGAGTCCAAAACAAACCAGGCTGGGGAAATACTGTAGTGTGTCATTAGCAAGGCAGGAAAGAGGTAAAAATGCCCAGGTAAGGTAGCCATATTACATGTGACCACCTGACCCACTGTCAACCCAAAAGGCCAGTAAGGGGTATGAGGGAGGCATTACGTGGTCGCTGGATTTGGGGACTAAGTGAAGATGCCAAGGAGAGCAAGTCTCCGGCAGACTCCTTGTCTGGACCTGCACCACTCCATCCAGTAGCTATTAGCTCCTTGTGTGGCCCCTGAGCACTTGAAACATGACTGATCTGAACTGAGATATGTTGTAAGAGCAATACATACACCAGCTTTCAAAGGTTTACGTGATAAAAGAATACAAAAATCTATCACTGATCATTTTATATTGATTACATGTTGAAATGAGATGTTGGGGGCTATGATTAGTTAAATAAAATATCTAATGGAATGAAGCTCACCTATTTATTTTGCTTCTTTTTAAATGGGGCTATAACAAAATGAACTGAGAAGGGCGTGGGTATGTAGCCGCAGAGCTGGAGGAAGGGGTGGGAACCAGTGCATTGTGAGAAAATCACTTGTTTATTTAAATATTGTACTTATTTTAAAAAAATCTGGATAAGAAATATGGGTATTTACAGTAATAATCAAAAAGGGGAAGGGGACTATATAAATTATAAAAAAAAGGAAAGAATTATAAAACACTAGAAATAAAACTTTACATCTTTAAAACATCAACCTCAGAATGAGCATATCTTTTAAAAGCTCTTGGAAAACCCTTCCCCACTCGCTTTGTCTCCTTTCTTTATAAGGCATCTTTAACTCCCTTTGGGAAACTTCTTATAAATGAGGATTTGCCTCTCAAGGGATTCCTCTGGTTAGGAAAGTGTTTTATTAAAAAATATATGTTTGCCACAGAATGCTGAGCGATATAATTAGCTGGTCCCTTCTGTTTTATTTTAAAAGGCTGTATGGCCAAGTTCTAATTAAACACACTCTCAAGACATTTGAAATGTGAAGGTGCCTCAGAAAGGGGCACTAAAATAAAGGATGCGAAGGCTTGGGGGATGCAAGCTGGAATGCAGGCACTCTGGCCACAGTGTACCTGGCACTTAGCCTCATTCCTGTTCCTGAGCACACAGCTGCCATGACCCATAAGCCTGTCCCAGTCTACCATTGCTGGGACCCTGCCCTGCATCTGGGAGACAAAGAGTCCTGGGCTGGGGTTCTGGAGTTCTGGGTGTGTGATGGGTCATCGTGTCCAAAGTGGGAGCTTTTAAGGTCCCCACTAGACCTGACTTTCTGATTGCACATCTGGATATGTTCCTCTGGCTAGTTCTTGCCGGATAGCATAGCAACATTCCAAATGCCCATACTTCCTTTACTTTGTGAATCCGGGAATAAAACACAAGACCATGGAATCTGGCTCTTGCTGGCTCCTCCAAGAGAGGCGCTGCCACACTCTCATCTGCAAAATGAGTAGAGTGGTGCTCACCTATTTCCTCTCGAAAGTATTTCCTCTTGGAAATACTCCGTCTGTACACAGCAGGATAGGCTGGGAGCCCAGAGGAGTTGAGTTTAGAACAACCTCTTCTAAATTCTCCCACCTTGGCACCTGAGTAGTAACCTCACTCTTTGCAAAGCATTTACCCATCAACTGAACCCTCTTCAGAAGCAAACAGAACTCTCAGTCTTTGTTGATGGGGACACAAAATGATAACATCCACTTTGGAAAACAGTTTGGCAGCTTCTTATAAATTTACACATACTCTTACCATGTGTGTGCATGTGTGTGTGTGTGCTCAGTCATGTCTGACTCTTTATGACCCCATGGACTGCGGCCTGCCAGGCTCCTCTGTCCTTGGAATTTTCCCAGGCAAGAACACTGCCGTGGGTTGCCATTTCCTTCTCCAGCAGATTTTCCCAACCCAGGGATCGAACCTGAGTCTCCTGCGTCTCCTGCCTTAGCAGGCAGATTCTTTACCACTGTGCCACCTGGGAAGCTGGGACTCTTATCATAAAACCCAGAAATCCTGCTCCTAAGCACTGGGATGCAAAAGAAATGAAAACTTATGTTCATACAAAACCTGTATGTCCATGTAAGGCAGCTTTATTCATAGTCACCCTAAACTGGAAACAACCCAATTGTCCAACAGATGCAGGAATAAGCAAACTGTGGTATACCTATACCAGCTGTTGAAAAAACTCAACAACATGGATAAATCTCAAACACTAAGTGGAAGAAGCCAAACTCCAAAGGTAACCTACTGTAGAACCCCATTTAGTACATCCTGGAAAAGGCGAAATGATGGGGATGGAGAACAGACCAGTGGTTCCTGGCATGGGAAGTAGCAGTGAGGGGTAGGAGGATACTTTGACTATGAAAGAGCAGCACAGAGTAGAATTTGGGGTGACGTGCATGTAGGCAGGTCAGGAGGTAAATTTTCCTCATGTAATGCAAGTTCTAGGAATTTTAATACAGGTGTAGATTCCTACTCTGTGCGACCCTGAGGACTGTAGCCCACCAGACTTCTCTGTCCATGAGATTCTCCAGGCAAGAGTACTGGAGAAGGTTGTCCCGCCTCCCGGGATCTTCCTCACCCAGGGATTGAACCCACGTTTCTTAAGTTTCCTGCATTGGCAGGTGGGTTCTTTACCACTAGCGCCACCTGGGAAGCCCCTTTGGAGAGATGGGACTTCTCCAAATTTTGATTGTGGTGGTTGGTGCTTATCTAACTCCATGAATATGTCAAAACTCAGAGAAAGTGAAAGAAAGTGAAGTTGCTCAGTTGTGTCCAACTCTTAGTGACCCCATGGACTGTAGCCTACCAGGAGCCTTAGTCCAGGGGATTTTCCAGGCAAGAATATGGGAGTGGGTTGTCACTTCCTTCTCCAGGGGATCTTCCCGACCAAGGGATAGAACCTGGGTCTCCTGCATTGTAGGCAGACACTTTACCATCTGAGCTACCAAGGAAGCCCTAAAACTCAGAGAACTATACACCAAATGAGAGAATTTATTCTATGTAAATTAGAAAATAAAAATTTAAAACTCCAGCAGGCTTGGCAGTGAATGTGTGGCTGTTTGAGGTTGCCCCCCTCTCACTCATTTTATCCTATAAGGGATTAAGTCTGTCAAGGTATAGTGTTCCCTGGGGATGGCTACTGTCCACAAAAGTGGCCTCTGAAAACTGGAGGGAAGGGTGCAGATTACATGGGCCAGTGACAAGGTTTTTTTTTTGTTTTTTTTTTTAAAATTCTCTTTCCTATTGGATGTGGACAAAGAGGCAAGCAGATTTAATTACCACTTGTAACCACTCTTGAAGTCAAACAAACAAAACACCTTAAGGATGAGATAATGCTGAGAACACAGAGGTAAGAGAGGGTAGAGAAAACTAGGTTCCTGTTTGTATAATTGAGCCAGGATTTACCACTCGACAATTTCCGTAAGCCAGTATAAGCAGGGGGTGGTATTACCTGCAGACTAAAGTTTCCTAGGAAATGCAATCATGGAGCTCACTGAAACACTTCTGTTCTGATCCACAGTTTCAAAGCAACCTGAAGCAAACTGGGCAATAAAGAACCTCTGTGAAACAACAGAAAACACAGCCAACAGAAAAATGGGAAAAGGACTCGGACAGGAACCTCATGAATAGGGAAATCCAAGTGACCATAAACATATGGAAAGGCACTCAACCCCATTAGCATTCATGGAAATGCAAATTAAACACAGAGAGGCAGCAACAGCAACCACTAGATTAGAAAATATTAAAAAAGAAGGGGAAGAAAAGCTTGAAATATCACATGTTGACAAGGATGTAGAACAATGGGGACATGTAAAAACACTGCTTGTGGGAGTGAAAACTGATATAACTACTTTGGAAAACAGTTGGGAATTGTAGATATACATACTCTATGACTTAGCGACCCTGCCCCTACATGTATGTGTAACAGACAAGCTCTCCCACATGTGCACAACACATGAATAAGCATGTTCACAGCAGCATTTTCCATAATAGCCCAAAAAACTGGAGAAAAAGAAAAACCTACCATATTGCAATATATTCATGATCCACAGCTTTAAAAATGACCAACTGCATACATTCACAGGGTCAAGTGTCCGGGTGAAAGAAATAAGACACAAAATGATTCATTCATTACGATTTTCTTTATGCAAAATTTAAATACAGGCACAGGGGCATTTGTACCGTAGTGCAAAACTACAAAGCAAGGTAATAAAGCAATGACTGCCAAGTAGAGATGGTGGTGGTCTCCAGGAAAGGTGATGACAATCAGGGGGCTAAGGGGGTCATTTCCAGTGACTGAGCATGGTAGTTATGCGAGTGTTGGTCTTCTAATTGTTATCTAAGCTACACATATATGATTTACACGTTTTTCTACCTTTTTAATGTATCTCACACAGAGAAACTTAAGAAGTCAAGAAATAATCAGATACCAGAGAAGTGTCAAGAACAAATCTGGAGCCTGGAATATGGGCTAAATCTGAGAGAATTCTAGAGAAGTGGTCCCAGAGAGAGACTATCCGGATGGTCACAAGTTTTGCTTTACTTCATTACCATTTATTCCAGCCAGGGGCCTTTCAGAAGTGTTTGCTTTCAAGTGAAAGTTGAAGCCTTTGAAAAGTATCAATTCTGTCTTCTAAGTCTAATGTGCTAATTTGACAGCATGCTCTTTCTGATTCATTGCAGTTCAGACCAGATCTGTTCCTTACACGAATCGACAAAGACATGACGCAGCTATCCTTATTTGCCTGGAGATCTTTCATCTTAAAATTTCAATCATCAGGGCCAGAAATGCAGGAGACCACACCCAATGCCTTTGAGTAAGCTGTATACTGTTGGTCCAGGCATTAACTTCACAAAGTTCCCTTGTATAAAATTCTTTCATGCTTTTATTTGAGCCTATTAACTTTATTTTAAATATAAATCTAACAAGTCCAGACATCTGTTTCCAGGACTCTATCAGCTTAGAAAGGTAAAAGTGGCAGGGAACAGCTATGAGAATCCATGTCACTAGGTAAGGAGACAGAAAGAAAACATCTTAGGTCTCCTAGGCTTCTGGCACAACAAGGAAACATTAAATTAGAAATTGACTAGACAGCTTTTTTTAAAAAAATCAGGAAAATGTGCAGTGCATAAGAAACGATTATCATCCAATCTTTAGCAAATCATATCATTCAAAAAAGTAAGTTTTACAGATATTTTCCTGTAAAGAAGTCACTCTTTGAGAATGTTGAGATGTTAATCTAAATTCAGGTCTCTAGAAGCATATGTGTGTACACAGATGCAAATATATAGACATACACACACACACACACTTACATAGATGAATAATGAAAAATAGTATCTAGAGTGTGCGTGTGTGTGTGTGTGTGTGTGTGTGTGTGTGTGTGTGTGTGTGGTCAAGGTGGTACTGGTTTGAGCCCCCATTAAAGCACTCAAGATGTGGATGGAATTCACCCTGATAGCTGAACAATTATGAAACAGCAGCATCCTCAGAACCAAATGACCTTTTCATCAACTTACAAAACATTAAAGGTTAAAGACTGTTTGAAAGGAAGTTAATCCTTTTAAAACATTGGGAAAATTGCCATCTTTTCAAAGACCTGACCAAAATGAGAGCAAAGTGCCAGACGGCATGTGAGCCTTACTATGAGGAGGTGTGACCCGTCTGCATATTCCCTGCTTCATTCAAAACTATGAATGAACTACCTCCTCAGGAAATGAGACAAGGCAGGCCTGGGAGCCACACAGCCTGGGAGCTCATGTGAGGAACCCTTCACAGGCTGGCTCCTAATTGCAATTTTGAAGTCACATTGCTTCCTCTCTCAAGTCGTGATGGCAAGGTGAGCAAATCAATGAGAGTGTCAGATTTTCCAGGCTTCTATTTTCCATCTGACCTGGATGGTACAAATTCCAGTCGCTACTAACAGGGAAAATAGAAATATCAGCGAGGCTCCTCACTAAACCCATTCCTTTAATTAGCTCCCAGAAAGGCCTGGAGAATCCACCTTCCTCGCCCTGCATATGCCCACTTGTCCCAGGAAGTTAGGCAGCCTGTGCCCTGCCCTGCCTTCTGCACCTCCCTGCTTTCTTTCTCTTTGTCCCATTCGCAGCATCTGCTTACAGTTGGATCCTCTGGGGCATCCAACTTCAGCCTGTTTGATAAGCTTTTGTCTTCAGGAGGTCTGACCCCATGGCTGCCCTCCTCACAGGGCTGCAGGAGGGGTCAGCATCATTGGACAACCACTGTATGCCAAGCTTTTCACCAAAGCATCAACATAAATCCATCATCGCAGCATTCTTAAAAATGCAATTGTCTTTCCCTGCTGTGGAGTGGTGAGCATGCTGCTCTTTTTCCTTCTCTGCAGGAATTAGAATCAGGGCCCAGCTACAGACTGCCCTGGGGAGTGCTTGATCCCCACCCAGGGGATCAAGTGCTTGATCAGTGCTTGATTCCCAGGTAGAAGCCTGACTCTACCTGGGAAGTGAGCTCCACTGTGACTTGCCCATGGGCAGACAGCTAGTAACACCAATGACTCTTTCAAACCCTGGTCTAGCCCTGAAAGCGCCCGAAATACAGTGCCAAGAAGTAAACGCTCCGAAGGACTTCTCTGACTTGGGTCAAATTTTTCTTCCCTGATTTTCTACCCAGGGCTGAAGAAGGAAAGAGCTGCCCGTTTTAGAGATGAAGGAAGTGAGTCTCAGAATGGGGGGCAATCCGCTCAAGGTCCCTGGGTGAGTTAGGGGCCAGCCGCCCAGGCCCTGCCTCACACGGGCAGAGCTTGCATTCACCCGACGTGTGCACAGGTGCAGCCCGGCCATGCACTTGGGCCTTCTGTGCTGGGATCCTGCTTCTCCTTCATGCCATCATGCATCCTGGGCTGGAGAGTCAGCCCTCTACTTTCTCCCCTTCGCTGTCTACCTTCTAGACTCCTGACATGCCCCAGATAGGACCATCCTCCAGAGAGAGAGCAGCTGGCATTTCTGGACATTTGAGACGGGCATGACTCCTTGACAAATTTCCCTCTTGGAGGATGACTCTGGCCCATTTTCAAGTCTCATTTTTCCTGGCCGACAGGTGAGGCCTGAGGAGCAGGAAGGAGGGATTGTGGGCTGTGGGGGGGCTGAAGGGAGGCTTCCCCGCCACGTGACATAGAGTCAGGGGGGCCCCACAGGCCTCGCTGCTTCTGTGACCAGCAGGCCTTCTCCTAGTGGGAACACTATCCCCAGACATTGAAGTCAGTAGGAACCGCAAATTCTCTTGAAAAGCAGGGAGGCCCTTTGGTACCTGAACTTACCCGTTCACCCACTACTGCCCACCAGTATTCCCAGCAAACCCAGAGCCAGAGCCCCTCTCAGCAGACAAAACACTCCTAAGCACCTTAAATGATCTGAAAGACTTCTTATGAATTTACCTGCCCCCCCCATGGGATCTACAGATTTTAAAGGTATCGATAATATCTGTCAGGTGATGTCACAATTCACTCTGTCAAATTTGTATTCAGCACCTACCTTTTTTTTTTCTGTGTGTATTTACAAACAGTTAGCCAGCCTGGGTCCAGGCTCTGAGAGCACCCCCTGACCAGGGTGCCCCCTCCCCAGTGAATGGGGCAGGGAGGATGGCTGCAGATGACTGACTTGAGCTGAGTGTGGCTGCAGAGCAGGGCCTCGAGGGCCCTTCCTGTTGGAACTCACACTGGCCTGCAGCCTGACTGCCACCTGCAGACCCTTTGGCAGGGAGCCGGGTGGGGATCAAGCACTCCCCAGGGCAGTCTGTAGCAGGGCCCTGATTCTAATTCCTGCAGAGAAGGAGAAAGAGCAGCATGCTCACCACTCCACAGCAGGGAAAGACAATTGCATTTTTAAAAACTCTGTACTTAAAAAATATACAAAACAGAAACAGATTCACAGACATGGAGAACAGACTGGTGGTTGCCAAGGGAAAAGGGTTGGACGGAGGGATGGACTAGGAGTTCGGGGTTAGTATATGCAGACTATTGCATTTAGAATGGATAAACCAGTTCCTACTGCATAGCACAGGGAACTATATCCAGTCTCCTGGGATAAATCGTAATGGAAAAAAATATTTTTAAAAAAGAATGTATATATGCATATAACTTGGTCACTTTGCTGTACAGCAGAAATTAGCACTATATTGTAGGGCTTCCCTGCTGGCCCAGATGGTAAAGGATCCTCCTGCAATATGGGAGATCTGGGTTCGATCTCTGGATTGGGGAAGATCCCCTGGAGGAGGGCATGGCACCCCACTTCAGTATTCTTGCCTGGAGAATTCCATAGACAGAGGAGCCTGGCGGGCTACAGTCCATGGGGTCGCACAGAGTCGGACATGACTGAGCGACTAAGCACAGCACACTTCAATTAAAAATGTGGGTATAGGCCTAGGGACATGGTGGGCCCCAGGGTACTTGGAATGACGGGCCATGGGAAGTGGTGGGAAAGAAGAGATGCTGAGCAGACAAGAACTATCTGCTGGTCCCTGATGGAAGCCAATCCAGCATCCCAGGCAAAGGTCTCCACTGAGTCCTGAGCCACAGGCAGAACCAGGTCAGGAGGCCAGCTCTCCTGGTGCCTGCAGAGTCTCCTCGTTCCTTAGAGACCAAAGATCAGCACCATGGCAGAGTCAGTCCCTTCTAGGTGTACTTGCACACTCCCTTACTTTCATATTCTTTCTGAAGGATGCTATAGACAGGTCCCTCCTTGAATGCCTTTACACAATGACAGGAGCTCCTGCCTTGGGATGTGGGCACTTCCTTCAGGATGCGTTTTTCCAGGGGAGGAGTTCTGTAGCTGAAGCCAGTTGTCAGCATACCCACCCAAACAGCCTGCTCAGCCTTTCCCAGGGGCCAGGCTCCCACAGCACCCCAAGTCCCAGTCTCAGCTCCCAGTGGGCCTGACCTGCAATGGGCACACAGTCTTTGTCTGCTTCAGAATTTCAATATTGGAGGGCTTTGAAGAGGGTAATCAAGATCTGCGGTGGGCAAGGGTCATATCTTGAAATTAATCTCAATGGAACAAACACACGTTTCATGCAAATACTGGATTTGCTACGGGAACCTAGAGAAGGGAGTTGGAGTGAAGGCGCTAGAGCTTCTCTTAAACCCCTCCTTGGCGTCACCACCTGCCTCTGCCATCCAACTGCACACGAAGAGTGCAGAAATCTAGTCTTCCAGGTGGTAAGAGCACTCTAGCCCACTGCCTCTCCCCTCTCTCATTCCTGGGGCGGGTGGGGCCGCCCCCGTCCTGCCTCTAGAGGGCGCTGTTGGAGAGGTGGTACCGCCAGCTGCAGCCTCGGGCTCAGAGGGCGCCCCAGGGACTCCACCCCTAACCCCTGGCCTAATTTGAATATTTCATTGGCTGCCGCCAGTCTGGTCAATTTATCATGCAAATACGGGTGCCCTCGCGCCAGAGAGGAGCCACCGCCCGCGCAGGAGAGCGGCGCCCGATTGGTGGCCGAGACAGCTGCATTTGTAATATTTTTCTTTGGGCATTAGAGTCATTTACCAATGCCATCGCCGCAACTCGAGGCACTGAATCACAAGCCACTTAAAGGTTTTTATTGGCAGCTTTGAAACTTCTTAACATGTTCTTTTGTTTTAAACCAAGTATCAACCTATCGCTGACCCCCCCCCCCCCCCCCCTGCTCCCCCGCCCACCCTAAAAAAACCTGCAGCAGCTACAAACTACTTTGTTCCCTCTCAATCTGTGCACTGGGTGACCGCTTCTGCCGTGTCACAGCGAGGAGGACTGGACTTCTTTGGGATGAGCATTTGGTAGACTTGAAATAAATCATCTTTGCAAATTTTTATGAGGTGCAGACACAACTGATAGCAGACAAACAACAAGGAAGAGTAACAGGAAGAAACAGGAGGAAGGTTTGGGAAAGAAAAGTGGCAGAAAGATGAATAGGGAAGGGAGAATTCAGAGCTGCCCTGTGAAAGAGGAAATTCTTGGAGTTATCAAAGCTGCCGGGAAAAAGAGACTATCCGCATACAAAGAAACTCAACCTGCTAGCCACCCTGTCCCAAAGAATTCTGGGTTTGCTATTCTGGAAATACAAGTGCTATGCACCCAAGTTTCAAGAAATAAAAATGACAAAGAACGAGGTCCCAGCCCAGAATCCCTCTCTTGTACCTGCCCTACTGAGAATTGCGCCCGGTCTCGATTTTCCCCGTTTGGAAATTCGGCGACAAACACAAAACCGTAATATATAAGATAGAAAAGAGCGATTAGAAGAGAAGAAAGAGAAAACGAAATTCCTCCTCGTCTTGCAAATTCCCAGGCTAGTTAATGAGGTCACCAGGCTTGCAACGCTAGGCTGTCTGGTTTGAGAAGACCTGGTGGCTTGATTTCTGAGACCTCCTCCTCTCCAGGGTTCCTGCATTGGCCGAGCCTGTGCTCAGCCTCGCGGTGATTCACAGGCAGGATTCTGTCCGCGGAACTTGTATCCGCGCGAGGGAAGAGCTGGGCACCTCTGCTTTTCAGCTAGCAAAGAGCTGCTTGCTTCCAGTCAGGGGCGAGCCCCACAGTGGCTGCTGCTGCGATGAGTGTAGAGTTTTTTTTTTTTTCTTAAGCTTTGCCTAAATGGTTTCTAAAAATCCATTTCACCCAGAGTGGGAAAAAACACGCCTCGCTGTAGCGAGTAATTCTGGAAATTCCCCGAGCAACTCCGGTCAATGCAAGGGATTTGATCAAAGGGCACTTTGCCAGTAATTGTGTCCTCTAAGCTCGTCTTAATGTACATCTATCTTTCTTAGACAGAAACACGAAGACTTTCTATTTTCTTTAATATTAGATCTCCTAAAAAAAGTTTTTAGGAAAAGTTCGGTGAAGGATTAGGCTTGAAAGATAATTATGTGAAAAAGGGGAGCGGAGTCTAAACTGTGCTCCCCAGATCTGAAAATCTGGTACTGAGAGCAGAGTGTTGGGGACCGGAAAATCCCCAGCAGGTCTCGGGAAACCCCAGAAAGTAGTCCCTACCAATCACCCAGCTAGGAGATGGGTCTGTAGGCATACCCGGTTCCCTTCCAATAACAGTAATCCCTCCCTCCCTGTTAGGTACATAGCTTATAATTTTTGTTTTTAAAGATGCTTATAATTGCCTGGAAATCCCAAGTCTGGGGGCGGGAGGGGGAGGGAGGGGAAAATGAGACATCAAGGAGGGGACCTGCTGGCTCTGGCTTTCTAGGGGGCGTGACTGGGTCAGCTTCCATCCAAAGTTCAGGAAGTCCCAGTTATGCCCAGTTCAGGGATGGCCCCAGGCAGCCTTGCTCTGCCGGTCCCAGCAGACAGAGGATCTCAAGGCTGGCCAGGGAAAATCAAAAGTCCTTTTTGCCTTTGAGTCGGGTGGTCCTGGTGGATTGGCAGACCTGCAGAGAGCAGAGTTGCAAAGTTGGACTAGACCTCTGTGTTGGAAACACAAGAAATTTACCAAGTAGGAAGTCAGCTCTGGGAGGAAGGGTTGGTAGGCTGTGTACCCAAGTGTGTGGGGAGTGGGATGGCTGGGACTGAGGAGATTCACATTCTCAGCACCAATTCTTGGGCCAAGAGAAGTCTCCTACTTTTCTTCGCAGGAGTGTCTTGCCCCGCCCCCAGCTCCCATCCCTGGGAGCTTGATGTAGCTCCCCCGAGGCCCCACAGAAGTGGCATTAATATACCGCTCCGATTTTCCAAGGTTTATTTCACGTCAAAACTGTAAAAGTTCTTGGGAGAATTTACAGACAAAACATCTGGTTCGTTAAAACAAAGCTACCGGAAAAAGAGAAACAAACTTCGCTGCTGTATAAATGCACTTTTAGCAATTTACCGCCTGGCTAGGGCCTGGCCCCAGGGTCCGAATTCTTCCCGCCACAGGAGGGGCTGAGGTCCTGGGCCCAATCCCTGGTATGCAGGTGGGGGCAGTCACCCCTCAGCACCCAGGGTACTTTCTCCTGCCTAGCCCAGGTTGTGGTGACAAGGAGTGTCAAAGGGTCCAGACCAGAGCGCCGTTCCAGGCGGGCGACGGCTGGAGAGCCCTCACTGCCACCTCCTCCCGTAGGCACTGGGCTCCCCAAAGGCCCACGGGCGGGCCAGATGCCCTCACACCTTGACATGGGGTGTAGGCTCCCAGAGGGCGTTGTCCTGCGGCCGGCCCGCGCCTCCTCCGGAGAACCCTTCTCTAAGGTCTGTGTATAGACTCTTGGGTCCCCAGCCCGTCCAGGCTACCGGCCTGGATAGCCAGCTGCAAAGATACCTTCTTTGCGGACGTCTTTTTCCTTCTGGCCATCCCAAATGAGGACACACTTAATTCAGCCGGGTTTGGGACCGGCGGGCTGTCACTCAGCCCTCAACCGCACGTGGAAGACAACCTCGGCTGCCTCCAGGCGGTGGCCCGCCAGCTCCTTCCCGAGCGCGAACTTACTGACTCCCCGCGCCGCGCGCCGCGGTCAGGATCCTCGCCCCTCCACCGCACACTTGTTTGGACCCACACGCCTGCGTACTTCTCCCCTCCCCTACTTCTCCGGGCGAGGCTCTGGTTAGCCAAGGACAAAAACGCTCCCGGGATGGGAGAGACCCGCTCAGGTAGGCCCGGCACTGCCGCCCGGGGTCCGTGAGTTCCGGAGCTGGAGTCGGGCTTCTAACCCCTTGACCTGAAGGAACGGCTGTCGGGAGCGTTTGTACTGAACCGAGCTCCGAATCCCGCCGCAGGGGAGGAGCGCGGTTCCCTCGCGCCCGAGGGGCAATTTTGAGGGTCAGAAGTTGTCTTCATGGCCCCTGGGAATCTGGGGGGCTCTGAACAGGGTGATCCAGCTGATGGCAATGGGAGACGTCAGTTTCTCCACAAGCGTTTACCACCGGACATTTTGGCATCTCCCCACTGTCGCTCAGTCCCCTTTCCTTTTATTTTTAGAGGTGTAAAAAATTCTCAGAAACACGGCACTCCCCAGAGGGGGCCACTTTTTGCGTTGACTCACGCGGCTAAGTAGTTACCAGGTGCTTCTGCAGGGCAGAACCGTAAGGCTGCTTTTCAAAGGAAAGGTCTCTGCAACTCCTCAGAGTGGGGTACAAAGATTTCTGCACAGTGTGCCTTCTACAGAATTCTAGCTCCTCCGCCGGGCGCGGGCTTTTCCGCCCTCTAGTCTAGCGTGAAAATGGTTCGGCTGCTGGATGTGGTGCGCGAAGCCGGCACCCTAGAGCGCGGACCTTCCTTCCCAAGGAAGGCGCCCCAGCTAGCGCCGCCTCATTGGTCTCTGGCCTCCTCCTGAACCGCGCAGGCCTGGGCGCACGCCTGAAACCGGTTTCTGTATCCCTCCGAACTCGGGGATCGGGGAACCATGAGACGCACAGGTTTTGACCCGCGTGTGTAGTCGACTCGGAAGGACCGAACTCACCAGGCACCCGGACAGATATATTTGCAGTAGTAATAACACATATATATCAGAGGACATGCCAGGGACAGCCGCCCCACAGATGTCCCAGAAGGAGGTTCTATGTACACTCTTCCTCTGAAGTTCTTGGGAGGACAGGAAAGGCCCCTGGCCCGGCCAGACTGATCCCATGATCAGGGACATATGTGAAGGTGTCTGTCTTCTGGATCTTGGGTTAGGGGACGATAGGGAATAGATAGAAGCAAAAGCAGGGGGCAGGCCACCACAGTCCGGGGTCAGCACTCTAGGGGAATGGCTGGCAACTCCCTGCAAAGCACTGGCTTCTCCAACTTATGACCCCGTTCTCTCTCAGACATACTGCCACCCAGAAACTATTTCTCCCTAAATCCTAAATCGAGCCCATAGTTCTCACTCGGATCCATGAGAACCCATGGATCCCTCCCCTTTTCTTCCCTTCTTGTCTCTTCACTGTCAGGCCATGCTAGGAAGCAGCCAGGTGGGGCCTGGCAAACTTTTAGATTGAGACCTTCTGGCTAATGCCTGGCTGGCGACCTAGACCGCCTTAGACTCGGCCACGCTGAAGATTTAAGACACGGAGTTAAGGTAGCTTCCAGGTTTATATCATGCTTGCTGCGGATTTGGGAAACCGACCTTCCTTCTATCCTATGCCACACCCACTCCACAGAAAAGGGGCAGAGAACTTGGCAGAATGCGAGGGCTAGGTTGACACTGTTCCCCTGCACCTGTCCCTTCCCTAGAATGGCCTGCAAAACTAATAATGTTTAGAGGTCCCGATATTAAAGTGGGTAGGTGTAGCTAAAAGATCCCCGTAAAGATCAGGGTTCCAAGTTGTGCCAAGCCGGGCCAGAATCTTGTTTTCGTGCCCGGGGAAAGAAACGCGGTCGCAGTATGCACCCCGTATAGCCCGTGTTGTGCGTGACGGGCTGTCGCGGCGATGTGCAGCTCATTGGCACTGATGGATGCGCCAATGGTTGGACGGACAGATGTTGGGGCGGATCGTACTGCGCGCGGAGCCTGAGCGGGGGAGGGTGAGGCCGCGATCGGGCGGTGGCTGCGGGCTGCGCCGAGACCCGAGCTCAGGCCACGGCCAACAGGGGGAGAGGGCGGAGGGAACTGAGGTTTGGAAAGCTGCTCGGGGAAGGAGAGGAGGGGGAGCACGAGCCAGGGCAAAACTCTCAGCCTTCCGTGAACGGTGCCCCGCGCTGTGCACTCGCTACAACCCGTGGACCCAAGCGGGCGCTCGGCGTGTGGAAGGTGAGTCAGGGCGGCAGGAAGTGACCTCCCGCGGCGCCTACTCTCCTTCAGGCAAGTGGTGCTCAGTGCCGCAACCAGAATCTTAGAATCCTGAGGCCGCGGGCGGCGTCTGCCAACTCACCGTTTTCTCCTTCGCAAGAAGCGTTTCACGCCCCACGGCCGCGTCTCCCGGGCCTGGAGGGACAGTTGCTCTGGCCTCTGCGGCCGCAGGCACCATCTCCGCGCCACGCGCCCGCCCCCGAGTCTGCCGCACGAGGCCAGCCGGGGGCCCAGCCGCAGCTAGACTCCAACTCCCCGCAACCGCCCAGGGTCCGCATCCCGCAACTCCGTGCGCTCCTGCGCACGCCAAGGCGCAGGAGGCGGCTTTATAGCCCGGGAGGACCGCGGCAGCACATCTGCATTCAGGGAGGCGTCTGGACCGAGCCCAAGCCCGCAGGCTGGGGGCGAACGGAGACTTTTGATCTTACCGTCAGGGTGAGATCGAGGTCTCCTGGTCTAAAAGAAAAGAAAGTATGCCTGTGAACTTTTAAAACAAACTTGCAAAAAACAATCACAAGGAAAAAATAAAGAGAAGAGGGGCCAGAAGAAGAGGGAGAAAGACACTAAAAAAGAAACATGGGGGGGGGAGGGGGGAGGGAAAGACGGAAGAAGGCCGGGGTTTGCAGCTCCCAGAGCGCTCAGGCAGTCAGTCCCAGGGCGCGGGGCTTCGGCCCTCGCCCGGACTCTCGCACGCGGCGCGCAGGGGTCTCCCTGGGCCCCAGCGGTGCGCCCAGAAGCAGCAGCGCCTAAGGGACCCCGGGCCTGGCGGCCGCCCCCGCACTCCCGCCACCGCCGCCGGGCAGCGCCCGGAGCCGGCCCCGCCGCTGCCGCCCCATTCCCGGCCCAAGAGCTGGCCCAGGGAGACGCAATCGAGCCCGCAGCGCATCGATGCGCCGCCGCCCGCGCCGCTCCGGCTCTGGCTCCCGCTCAGCCGCCGCTGCCCTGGGGTCGTCCCAGTGAGCTCCGGCCCACCCGCGCCCTCGCGACCGCCAGTAAGTGAGCCCTCTTTGCCCCGCCGCCAACTCAGCCCTGCCAGCTCCTTCTCAGCACGATCCGCGGGGCTGGCCTGCACGGAGCCTCGGCGACCCCAATCACCCAATCAATAATCAATTCTTTTTGCCCAATACTGCCAGAAGGCCAGGCGCTGGGCGCGGTAGCCCCTCTCGGGGCCCCCCGGGGAGGGGGATGGGCTTGAGAGTGTGAGTTCCTGCCCCCGCCCGCGTCCCGCCCTCGGATCCGCCGGACCCGTGGTGGGGGGCGCGGTCCGGCGCCTAGGGGGCGAGGGCCGGGGTGGAGGTACCGTGATCTTCCCAGTCTGGAGAGGAAACTTAAGAGGCACCCCCTCCCTCGCCGACCCCCGGGACAGGCCCGGGAAAGTTTGCCCGGGAAAAAAAAAAATTGGGGGAAGTGGCGGCGGCGGGTCCCGGGGGAGGAGCTCGGGAGGCGCGCGGGGTCTGAGAGCAGCCCCCACCAGCTCCAACCCGCGCCCGCCTCCTCCCCCGAGGGCGCCGGCGCCAGCCCGCGGGCCCTGGCATCCGCGGGGTGCGCGGGCCCAGGCCCGGGGTCTCTGCTGGGGGCTTTGGACGCGGCATGTGGAAAGGGGTACGGCCCGGGAGTGGCAGCGGGGGATAGCCAGGGGGCGAGGCCGGGTGGGGAAGAGGGGCGGGCGGGAGTAGCTAGTGCCCCGGGACAGGCTCTGCCGAGCCGGCGCCGCGCCCCTGCGTGCGCGCGAGGGGCGGAGGCGGAGGGGCGGCACCCCCTCCCAGGACTGGGCGGGGGTCCTAGACAGGCTCGGGGCCGGGAGCGGGGGCGCGGCGCCCCCGCGGGCGGGCGAGTGACACGATCATCTCCTTTTCCTTTAAGCTTGCCTGTTGCCGACGCCGCCGCTCCAGCCGCGCCGCGGGCAGAAGACTGGACCGCTGAGCCCCGGGCCGCGGCGGCGGCGGCGGCGGCTGAGCGCCCCCTCCGATGCCGTGACCCTCCTGCCCGGGGGCGGGGACCCGGGCTTCACCGGCCGGGGCCGCTCCGGGGCTCCTCCTCCCACCCCTCTGCCCGCCTTCTCCCCCCGCTCCCCGCCCCCCGGCCCCGAACCCCGCGCACCTCGTCAGGGGACGGGGCGGGGGGGGGCAGGGCCGCCGCTCCTCCCCGCCCCTCCTCCTCCGGCCTCTGGAGCGATTTGTCAAACTTCCCATTCCGCCGGCAGCGCGGTCCTCCTCCTCCTCCTCCTTCACCACCTCCTCCTCCTCTGCCTCCTCCTCCCCCCGCGCTCCTCCCTCCCCGCGCCTCCCTCGCCCGCCCTCCTTCTTCCCTCCGCACGTTCGGGGATCGCGGCGGAGCGCGGAGCGGGGGGGACACGGAGAGCCGGGGCGCAGCAGCATCCTGCGGGCGGCCGCTCTCCGGGGGGGAGGCTGAGAGCCGGCCCGCCTCGCCCCCCCGCGGGCCCGCCGCCCCTCCCTCCCTCCCTCTCAGCCCGGCAGCGGCGGCGGCGGCGGCGGCGGCGGCAGTGGCAGTCGCCGGAGGAGCATCATGCCGAGGAGGAAGCAGCAGGCGCCCCGGCGCGCAGCAGGTACGAGCCGCTTCCCCTTCCTCCTCTCCTCCGCCTCCTCTTCCTCTCCTCGCCCCGCGTCTCCAGCCGGCGGCTACCCCGCTCCTCGCCCCTCTCGCTCTGGCCACGCAGAGTAACTCCGGGGCGCCGGGCTGGCTCACCGCTCCCCTGTCTGGTGCGTGCGCCCGCCTCGCGGACCGGCGCCCCCCGGACGCCCCGCTGCGCTCTGCCGCCGCCCCCCGCCCCCCTTCCCGCTCGCACCCACTTCGGGAACCGCGCTCGCCCGCGGCGGACTGAGCGGGGCTGAGTCCCTGCCTCCTCTGCTCCCTGCCTGGCCGCCGAGGGGGTGGGAAGGAGCCCTCTTCTGTCTCTTTCTGTGGGGGGCGGGCGGGGTCACCTGAGTTCCCCGGGACACCTTCGGTGTCCTCCCGCGGCCGTCCGGCGGGGGACTGCCCCGTGTCTGTCGGGCGAAAGAGAGCGAACGAGTGAGCGAGCGGGTCCCTTTGGCCACCTTACTGCTAATCCGATTGATTCTTCATTTATTGGGCCCAAACCGGGCACAGCGGTGGAAACGAGAGCGCACAGGGTCTGGGTATTGTCAGATGGCTGTCAAGTCGATGTTAGATGCTGGCTTTCTCTTTACCCTGGTTTGTTTTCGCTCACCCCCACCTTCTCCTTCCACTGCTTCTCCCACCCTCATTTCTTCCTAGCACTTAGTTCTGGGACGTATCTGAGTACTTTCTTCGCCGACCCCCGCCACCCCCCCCCTCCCCCCCGCTCCTTTTTTTTTTTTTTTTCTTTTTTTTCCAGGAGTGTCAACTCCTGTTAAGACTGAGCCGATTTTTTTTTCTTTTCTGGAAAAAGCATCATTGAGAGCAAAACAAAACCCACACACATAACATTATTTTGCAATAATGTCAGTTGGGGGCATGTTGCTTGGAAGAAGGGTTTCTGGCCCTTTGCCACCCTTGATTTGATGACTGATTGATCGCCCGTCATGCTGCTGCCTTTGATCTATTCATTCCCAATAAACATCAATAAATCACTCGAAATGGTGAGGCCAAGCTCTGTGACGTCACTTGGGCCCTGTCAGTGCAACTTCTGGGATTTTGGGCGGACTGCTGAGAGGACCACATATGGACGGGATGTATTTTGATATGAGTAACACTCAGATGTGCAGAGGTTCAGATGCTGCCTGAAGGGCAGGGTTAAGTGGAGGTTCATTTCTTTTTTTCTTCTCTTCCTTTTTTTTCTGTTCTTTTCTTTTTATGGAAGAAGGGAGGACAGGGAGAAGGGTCAGGGCTTTGCCTGGCACCCTTCTTGGATGAAGGCATTGTAATCGGGCCGCCGGTGAGTGCCTGTAGTAGCAGTGGGGATGATGGTGACGGTCATTTCCATGGCTTCAGCCGGCATTGCCAGTGGAGCTCACACACTGGCTGCGCTCTGAACTTGAGTCTACTCACACAGGGTCACAGAGAGAGAACGCTGTTCTTTCTTCTCCCAGAAATGTACTGTCCTGTTAGTGCCCTAAGGAAATTGTAGAAGAAAACAGACTTGGTTTGGGGCATATGTTGCTGATTTTGCTGTCTGTCCTCAGAGTTACCTAAATTTAGAAAGTTTGAAAATCACAGTTGTGGTTGTAGGGAGGGTGCCACCTCTCAAGTCACCTTCTGGCTGGTGCTTTTTTGTCCATCGCATCTTCTACTTTAAATTCCAAGCTCAAGCAATGAGCTTATCTACTCAAAATAAACTCTCAAAGTTTGGAGGACTCCTTTACAAAGTTGGACAGTAGGAGTGTCTTGGGCTGCTTCCAGTCTTTGAAAATTTTTTTCTTTCCTTTTTGGATGCACATTTGAAGGTATCTCTCTGCCTCAATCAAGTGAACCATATGTGATTACATCTTTACATTTGGTTTAGAGCCCTCTCCGCCGTTGCTTCATCTTTTCTCTTCCACCTTGCCAATCTGAGACTTATTTGATAACTTTCTGCTAAAAATATTAGAGGAGGAGGAGGAGGAAGTATGCTGTTGGTTTAATTTTTAAAAGCAACCTGTTCACTAACCTTTTTGCACCTTTTAAAAATGCCAGCCAGGAAATCTCAGGTCAGTTAAGAAATATTCATTATATAAAAACTTGACTGCACGACTAATAGAAGCTGGAAGAATGGTTTTGCTCTATCAAAATGACCCGTCAAAACGACTTTGTTTCATATTTGATTTAATTGTCTCTCTCCTGACAGGCACATTCATCAATAGCTTAATGGTCAATCAGAAGTTGGCAGCGTGAGTGCTTTTTTTCTTTCCCATACCCTGGTTTTGGATTTACTTTATCAGAATGCCTCTGCCTAATGGACGTGTAGAGGAGGGGGTGGGGAATGTCTGAAGGGCTACTTATTTAAGGAGAGTGGAGGAATAAAAAAAAAACCTTCCACATCCAGGCTGGTGATAAGTATGTACAGGCCAGTATGTGTGCTGTGTGAGTTTGTTTGTTTGTTTGTTTGTTTGTTGTTTGGATGGGCAAGAAACTTCCCATTTTTCTTTTTTTTTCTCCTTTTTCAGTTCTCGCAGCTGCAAGTTATAAGGTTCATGCCTGCTTTTGTGGCATACTGGGAGTGATGACAAATTGATTGCTTTGTACTGATAGAGAGAGTGGGAAAAAGAAAGATGTCTGCTGATTGGTAACTGGAAATCCAGTCCCAGCAACCTTGAGAAGACTCGAGAAATTTTTTTCCCCCTCCAAACTGAAAGGTCCGCTCAGCCATAAAAAAAGAAAAGTTGTTTTGCCAGCTTCATTAGTGTTCACCTAATTAGCTGTAAACCTGATGGATTCCTGACAGCTTTAATGATTGGAGATGACAAGCTCGACGCAGTGTCATCCCGCAGAATTAGGTTTGCAGCTAGTTTGATGTAATCAAGTTGATATTACACAGTCCTGGCTGCCTTTAGTTGTGCATTAACTCAATTTTCTGCTGCAGGTGACAAATGGGCTTTGGTACCTGGATAATCATGTCATAGGAATTAGGGCCCTTTTAATGGTCTGGGGTAGAATAACAACCACAAAGGGCTGAGAGCTGGGGAGAGTGTGCAGACATAGCACACAGGTGCACACAGTTTTTACATCTAGGCCAAATGTAGTGCTGCTCTCCAGAAGGCCAAAGCAGGCTCCAAGAATCCCTGAAAAGACGTATTTCTGCACTTTAGGATTTTCTCTTTTTGATAGAAATTATGCATGGCTGAGTGTCTTTTCTCAAAGGGAAGAGAGAAATTTCTTCACCTGCCAAAGAGAAACCTGGGCAGGAGTTTCCTTTCTCCAGGCATGTAATTTCAAAGGGCTATACATTTGTGCTGAACAAATGTCGTTACCCGTAGAAGCTCAGAGAGCATTGGGGTGACAGAGGCCAGTGTTCTTCAGGCAAAACGACCATTTTCTCTCTCTCTTATGTGTAGTGTTTGTTTTTCAGGATTTTTTTTTTTTTTTGAAAATAGCAGAAAAGAAGTTCTATCAGTACTTAATAGCAGATCACATTTTATTCTTTCCTATTCATTCTCTGGAAGGAAGTGTAAAATCTTAATAAGCCCTTGCCTAAACATACCCCTCCCCCCCCCCAAAAAAAAAAAAAAAAAAAAAGGAAAGAAAATCCAACAAACAACAACTTGTCATTGACCTTTGGAGTCTTATTTGGTGAAAGAGAACAACCGTCCATGGAGTTCTTAGGCAGTTGTATTGCAAAGGTAAACCTTCAAGCGTCTTGGCTTTTGTCAAAGTGGTTTGGACCCCTTAGGACCTGCTGAAGTAACAAATCACTGCGGGTCCCCAAGGAATAGGTTGAGCTCATGGTGGCAAGGCCGGGGGTGGGGGGTTTACTTTGTGGGTAGACATGGGTGAACTAGAAGATGGCACACCTGGTGAGGGCCATGTACCACCATCCTAACCTTCCTAAGTCTCGTCCACATTTCAGGCAGCTCCGGAGAGGAGCTTTTCCCTCTTGGAAGCACATGGATCATTCAGGAAGGTATTTCGGCCTCAGCTTTGGGAGTTCATCTGCTCTCAAAAACCTGCCACACACCTCTCCTTTGGAAAGACATTCTGCCGGGTAGCAAGGTGACAAAGTGACTGTTTTTGGTCACTCTGGGATTCTCCCTCCCCCCTTTTCCTACAAAATGAAAGGAACAATGTAAATTTTGAAAAAGAGAACTTAAGAAGCTGAAGGAGAGAAACAAAGAGGGTAGGAGCCAAGGCCATTCCCCTGGACATCCACGTAGGGGAGAGAAGCTTCCAGAATTGGCTGCTGTGCCCCCATTATCTTGACAACTGTCAGTTAGAGCTTCAGTGCTCTCCAGGGCCACCCTTGATTGTGAGCGGTTGATGTTGTCATTTTGTTCTCAGTTTTGCCTTGAGCGCGCTCATAAGCGGGAGCCAGGTAGTCAATAACTGATGTATCAGCAGTTATTCCCCAAATTGCCTCACAAGTCTGCATTTTCCCTCTTTTTTTTTTTTTTTTTTTTACTAAAGATTGTTTTGTAAAGTGATTAGAATGAAAGGTGACTGCTCAGGGCCAGGGGAAATGCCGTGAAACCCAGGTGAGTTCCCAGAATGAAAACCTCTGTTTTTCCTGCCCTCCACTTCTGGGATTCTGGAAGGGGAAGGATCACCTTTTGGAGGGTGAAGTGCCTGGCCCTTTTCCGGGGTGGGGGGTGAGCAGGAGTGTACTTTCCTTTTTGCTGGCATCTGGCAGAGCTAGGCTGGGGCTGGGGCTGCGGATGCAGGCAGGGAAGGAGCAGGGAGAGGATGGGAGCCTGGCTCGGGTGCCCCACAGCCATGTTTAATAACAGGAGCAGGCCAGTTATGCCGAGCGCAGTTTGTGAGGCTTTTCTGTTGGCCCATTTTTATTCCTGCCTATCACTGGACAAACTATAAAAATAGCTTTAGTCTTGTAGTAAAAAAAAAAAAAAAAGTAGGGTGTGTGTCTCCTTGCTGTGTTTGTGTGGAGCCAGCCCAGGTTGGGAGGCCTTTCAGAGAAGCTGTTTTGTAACAGCCCTGTAGCCTCACCCTGCAGCCTGTGTGGGCACAGCACAGACCAAAACGGTGCCGTCACCCTGGACCTTCTCAGGTGTTCAGTGTGTGTGTGTTCTAGTTATGATCCAAATTGCGGTTTCTCTGTCTAAAGTTAAAAAATGAAAGGTGAATACAATATATTGTATTTGGTAACAATGATATGGACTGGTACATCGAGACAGATAATGTGCACTTGTAATTAGACTCAATAGACAGGCAGTCATTTTTAAATTCTTTTGACACATGCATAAAATAGTCATATAATAAGATAAGATGACAATTTTATGTTAGGTTGATAAAGTGTCCTGATACATGCATTTAAATGTCTGTAAGCCTTAAAAAAAATTCAGACAGATTAATTCTAGTTTCCAGTGTTTGCAGTTAGTCATTAAATTAATTTTAAAATCCCACTAAACAATGGCTATGAATATGGTTTTCTTTTTTTTTTTTTCTTTCTTTCTGGAGTCTTATACTTGAATAGTAAGGAATGGATATATGGATTTGGTAGCTTTCTCTAATTTTTCAACATTTGTAAACATTTATGTTAGACATGGGTGTAAAAATTCAGGTTACTGTTTGTGACTAGAAAGATGCTATGCAGTTTTGGAAGCTGAGAAAAAACACCAGTAATAGAACATAATCTTCTTATGACCACTTGCCTGAACAACTGTCATACTCCACATTTAGGAATCTTTATTAGAAAGATTACATAGTGTCCTTGACCAAATATTGAATATTTTATAAGCCCCATTTAAAAAAGAAGACATTTAGAGCACGTACACTTGATTTGATCAGCAATTAGATTCTTGGGCTTAATTACTTTCAATTTTGTAAATTATTTTAGTATTTCAACAAGAGTGGCCCAAGAGACATATGGGGTGGGGGGAGCATTTCTCTAAAGGTCACGTTACCTGGACTTCTTGACCCTCTCCTTACCTTATTTTCTCAAATGTGCTAAGGTGTGGCTCTTGAAGAATAATTTAAATTTGTTTCGACTTAATGATAAATTATTAATTCATACTGTCAGGACACATGTTATTAATTATGACTGTGTTTTCTTCATCCAGAACAGCTGTTGGGGAAACAGTGTAAGTTCAGATTGTCTTCGAGGGGGAGGGAGCCAAAGTAAGGAACTTACCAACTCCTTGTCATCATCTTCATGATTCCCTTGCTTTGGGAATAAAGGATTGCAGGGGGTGGAGTGAATGGGGAGAGAGAAACTACTAATTCTGGGCCAAGATGGGCACTAGCAAATGCTCATTCATGTACCTTTTTACAGAGCAAGCCTAACTCCAATGCTGTGAGTCCAGGTGGGATTCTCGGTGGTACCTGCTGCCTTCCCCAGTCTGGTTTCCAGTCCACCAGTGTCTCTTGGTTTCCTGGTTCTCTTGGGTAGACCAGAAGGTCACGTTTGCAAGTTTATGTAGAGGAAAGCAAACTGTTCTGAAAGCCTGTTTGTCCCCCAAACTGGAACCCATCCCTTGGAGAGTAAAGGGCTGTTTGGTAATATACATGAAATGACTCCAATTCATTTACTTTTGATTTTCCATCCCCATCATTAAATCTAGTCCTATGTATTCAGTTTCCTCTGAGTTCTTTGAGAAATGCATGTTGCATAAAATAGGCAATTTTTAATGAACAATTTAATGTAAATGGGTTTTGAATTTAAATTAATATTAATGAAGCCTTGAGTGAATTTATTTTGCATACGTAAAGACTTGTAAGTCTTTCACCCATGTGCTTTCTCCTTTATGTAGTAACATTGGTTGGGTGGATTAACCAGAACCTTTTAAAGATTTATACTTAAAAAATGAAATTGATTTTATATGTCCAATAGCACCAACATATTATTAAGCAAAAGCGTTACTTTATTTAAAGAAAATATACCTCATTTTCCAATTAAAACCCTCCCTCTCCATCGTCCTGATAGCTGCTATTGGTTTGGCATTGCTGCCGAGGAAAATACACACCAACAATAGTTAGTTACTACAATCAAGATGTTTTCTTTCTTTGGCTTACCTCTAATGCATTATGTATCCCAGGATGATGGGAAGTTCTGTAATTAATTCTGTTAGATGTAATTGCTATAATCACTTTGATGTTACACATAATAAAGGTAATATGGTAAGCACATAAAAAATATAAACACCTTATTGTAACACTCCTGCTAAAATTCCTTCTCGTCAAGTCTGGTTTATAGACAAGTGTTCTCAACTCTTTTCGGTCATAGGTGACAATTTATCTGAGATGTGTTCATTGATATTGCAAAGGAAAGTCAGTGATTGGCGAGGATGGGCCTTGGCTTGAAGGGGTCTCCAGGGTTCCTGGTTGCTTAGGAATCTTATTTCCTCTTTCCTTAAAGATGTGGCTAATGAAGAAAAGGTGACCATTAACTTCTGGAGAGGTGAGAGGTAAACACTTAGGAGGGCCTATGGAATGAAGTAAGAAATGTAGGAATGGAAGAAGAGCTCAGGAAAGAGTGATAGTAGAGATTTCAGATCAGAGGAGATGTTGTTCTATAGGTTTTCTTGTCCTCATGGTGTGGGATTATGGGAAATGCCGTGTGTGTGTGTGTGTGTGTGTGTGTGTGTGTGTGTGTGTGTGTGTGTGTGTGAGAGAGAGAGAGAGAGAGAGACAGAGAGACAGAGAGAGACAGAGAAACAGAGAATATAGGAACATGTGCTTATGGGTAACAAGAAAAACCCACCTTTCAGTAACAGTGCAATAAGGGAAATTAGCACACGATACATGCCTTATTATTATTACTACTACTCCTCCTACTACTGTTATACACCTTTCATGGGGCATCTGAGGACTGTGCCTGGCTGTGGCACATCCCACCGCAGAGTTGGCCAATGTTGCCTGTTGGACTGAAACATGTGAATTTGACATTTCCGCTCCCCCATGCCCCCACCACTACACACACACATACCCGTGCACCAACCCTGGATCAAGCCACCATAGGATACACGTTTGCCTGAGACCCCCAGCACACAATTCTTGTGGGATGTTTCCAAACACGAGCGAATTGTTCTTTGCCATCAGAGCTTGTAGGAGGTGGAGGATGTGGTGGGAGAGGAACCCTGTTATTTAATTTTCCCCCTGTGGATAACCTGGAGTCACCCTAGCAGGGACATTTGACCCCCATCATTGGCTGCGCTCTGTCCTGCGTGCTGCAAAGGTCAAGAGGTGTCCTGCCCTGATGTTGGCCTGACGGCTTGAATGTGAATTCTCTGCGTTTATATTTTGTTTTTCAGTGTGTTGTAAGGGACTGAGTCTGTAAATCAGCATACGCAGAAATGAAATAAGCCATAGTGGATGTGTGAGAGGCAGATCCTCTTCTTGTCTGGAGGAAGAGAAAGGTGTTTGCGGACTGAGATTCAGTGACAGCAGAGGCTCCCTAGCCTGTGCCCGAGGCCTGGGAAGCAGGTCTGGCCCTGGCTTTCTCAGGCCGGCTGGCTGCAGACCAGGCAGGGAAGTGGGAGCACTGCAGAAGGCCGCCGGGAAGGGCCTGTCTCCTGGGCACCGGGCCTAGCATCCCGCCTGCCAAGGTGAGCAGGGGCCGAGGACAGGGTCTGGGGTCCCAGCGTGGACCTGGGCTACAGTGGGCCAGCCATCAGCTCTCCTGCGGCGACTCCCGGCTGGTTTTGATGGCGAGGATGATGAAAGGTCTGAGAACTCCATAGGCCCCTGTAATCAGGGCCAGCGCTGACATCCTTCTCAAGTTTGACAGCTTCTTCCTTTTCTCTCCTCACCGCCAAGCCTTTCTCAACTGAATTTCCCCGCCCTCCCCTCCCTCCCTGCCCGCCGCCCACCCCTTCCCTCCCTCTCTCCTTTCTGTGTGTGTCTCTCTTGTTTCATGTTCTTGATCAGCCTCAGATGCCGGGAATTATTTTTTTTCGGGCGGGAGGGGGAGTGTTGCTTTAGGTTTGTGGGTTGGGCAGGTGTGAGAGGAAGTCTGTGTGTTTTTTTTTTTTTTTGTACTGTAGGCCTGTTGCTAATTAATGTTCCTCCATAAGATTCTGTCGGAGTTGAGTAATGTTTTTGATCTTTATGCCTGATAACTGCATACTTAATGAGATTTCAAAGCTGTGAGTGCAGCTCCCTACAATTATTGACAGATGCCTTTTCTTTGCCATTGGGTTCAGCTTCATAAATCCTCTTGCCGTAATGAGGTTCAGCAGTGCCACCCTGGCAGTGAGCTAATGAAAGGGGGGAGGGCGAAGCGGCTCTGGGCTGTCTGACACATTTTTTTCCTTTAAAATTTACTATGCAGATGTCAAGCTGCGGACGATTACTTCAAACATGCTAATTTTTATCTTGCTTTTGTGTCAGCCCTTTGCCATGAAAAAAATAAATAAATAAAAGGACTAACCTTACTCCGCTTCATTTCTTTTCCTTTTTTTTTTCCCCCAAAGTCACATTTTTTAATAACCCGTGGTGTGTGACTGCTGGGGACTTTGACACACGCGTGGCCTTTTGCAGGTATCCAGTGGCAGAACCGTTTTTTTTTTCCTTCCCTTGCCATCGGAAGGGCAGGGGGAGGATAAAGTGTGATTTCCCCAGGCCTCCCATCAGCCTGCCCTAAGTATGCACTTGAAACGTCGGAGAATTCATTTCAGAGTTCTGAAACTAGATCCCGGTGAAGAGCTGCGCCATGCCAACGAGTCGATTTCCTTTTCAGCGGAGTCATACATCACTGACCCACCCTTCCCTCCTGACAGAATGACATATGTCATTTATCATATGGGCCCCAGCCAGACAGCGGGGAGGGGAGGGAAGCCTGGTCCTTGTGATGCAGCCTCCTCGTCCTCGCACTGTACACAGTACCTCTGGCTTGCAGAGAGAGCACTGCTGATTTGGCGAAGGGCGAGGGAGGAGGGAGGAGACACAGGGGTGAGGGGAGGAGAACCTGCTTCGTATGGATGGCTGGGTGTGTGGCGTGGCGGGCACGAGATTGGCAGAGGCACCGCCGAGGTTGTGTTCTTTAATATTATCTGCTAAACCACACTGCTCAGCCTCTGAGGCTCTTCTGACTCCCCCTACCCCCACATTCCTTTTCTCTTTCCCCCCCCCCCCTTTAGTAGTCAAGGGGAAAAAAAAAAGAGCAAGCAGAGCTGACAGGTATCATTCAGCTGCCCTGGCTTGTGAGGGGTGGTATAAATGAATCTCAGGGCTCCTGGCTTCACATGATTCAAACATGCGTTATTGAAGATGGATGTTCCTTAAAAAAAGATTGATGGTGGATGCTGGGCTTAGGGTGCCATTTATCATTTTGAATATTATTTAGACTTGCCGTGTAAACCTGTAACTTGAGAGTTGGACGAGCCGGGGCCGGGTAGGGGCCTGTGTGTGTGTGTGTTTCCATCGATTGGCCTTGGGTTATCATTGCTGCTGACCAGATGCAGTCCCTCCCATTTACAGTACAGAAGACACCCCCCTCCCATAAAGGAGGGACAGTTTAATTTTGAATAATTTTCAAGGACACAGGGAAAAATGAAGTATCTGTGATTTACACTAACAGGCAACTTCTTTCTCTCTCCCTCTCTCTTCCCCGACAGAGGCAGTCACGTACGAAACATTAAAATATAAACAGAGCTGTAGTTGCCGAAGCCAGGACCCTTGTCTGATTTTTTTTAAACTCTGTGACATGCTTGAAAAAAAATCTGTATCCACAAAGCTTAGCACAATATAACTATTCAAGAAAAAAAAAAAAGAAAAGAAATTACCAGTTGGCTTGGTTAGCCGTGTGAGAATGAAGAAACATAGACTTCCACGTCCCAGGAATATTTCAGATAAAAAATGATCTAGCCCTACCCCTGCTCCCGGCAGCCTCCTCCCTTTTGTGTCTGCACTGGGTCACCCTCCGTAGGCCCCCTGCAGACCCCCCCACTTCGCCGCAGGACTGATGTGGACAGCTGTTTCCAGGCCCAGACAGCTAATCCCTCCTGGTTCTTTTGCACCCTGAGCTCTGCTCCAGGACACCCCCACCTACTGGAAGGACTTAGGGACGCAGGCTGGCTCTCCTGGGCCCCCAGCTGCTGGGAAGCATCAATAACCCAGCCATTCCCCGTCCAGCTTTAGAGGCCTGCTGCTGGCTTCCCGGCTTCCCGGTGGAAACAGGGAAACAGAAACTGCTGGCCTTCCTGCTCGACTCCTCCAGGAGGAGAGCCCCGATAGAGCAAATTTAATTGTCAGGCATTCTATTAAATATGTGACTTTATTTGGGTCTGCTAATTAAATTTAGGGCTTCTTGTATGACTTATCGTGTGGACATTAATTTTAAAAAATGATGGGACAGAAAGTTAGACCGGGGTCGTTTTTTATCTAAAGAAATGAGAATCGAGAACTCATGGAAGGGCTGAATGTTCATATCTTGCTGCTTCTTGGACAAACTTTTCCCTGAGGTGTTAAAAAGCCTGCATTTCCCGTGAATAGGAAAGAAATGAGAATGTGGTATATTCACTCACCAACTCCAGGCAACTTTGTGTGTGTGACTGTTTATTTTGAAATAACTTTATTAGCAGCCTGACACTATGCGCAGGCTGACTTAGGAGTCACTTTTGGTGTTGTCCAGCTGCTGCCAAAAATAGAGTGGAATCAGATATATAGCCTTTGTTGGTGTCTGGAATCACATCTGACTATAGAAAGATGATATTGTTTCTTGCCGAGACTTCAAGGAGGAAAGCAAAACTTTGATCCTCTGCCCTTGCACTTGGGCAGTGTTGGAGGTAATTGGAGTACAAGTGCCAATTTGCAGGAACAGTTGTAAACACCTTTGATACAAATGGCATCATCCCATTTTTACTGATTAGAAAAACTTTGCTATTAAGAGGTGCAAAGTCCATTTCAGGTGTAATTGGTAAGGAACTGAGTGCACTCACGGGAAGAAACCTTGTTTTGTTTTTTGTTCGCTTTTCTTCTTATCCCCTTTTCTCAGTTTTATGGCTGGAGACATGATTTATTGCAGCCATCCATCTTGGGGGCTCATCCATCACACCCGGGTTGCTAGGAGATTGTGGCAGCAGCTGTTTGCTCTGAATCAGACAGAAAAGTTGTCAATCATCAAAGGCAGGTGAATAGCATTAGAAACACGCTATTGTCAGACGGAATAATTAATCAAAGAGAGAAAAGATAATTAAAAAGATATGACCCTTGCAAGTACTTGCTCTGGGTTGCCTGGAAAAAAAAAGGAAAGAAAGAAAGAAAGAAAAACTGCCTGGTCTTTTCTAGACACTTAAGCAGCTGAGGGCTGATAAAATATGCACTCTGCAGAGCATAGTTTTTAATTAATTGAAAAAGGTTCAACATTCAAAGACGATGCTGGAGAAAAGTCCGATTATGAGCAGAAGTAATATTTATTGTTTGCGTGAAGGGCTTGACACACACTTCTAACTTTCTGTCACAAATCTCTGGCTTTCTTGGCTGGAGGAGTCATGGGCTGGGGTCTTCAGGTAGTCTTCCAGTATCCTTCCTTTAAGCTCCCCTAATCGTCATGCTGGGCCGTTCAAGAGAGCCTCAGACCTGAGAACTGGAGTGGAGGGCAAACTGGACCACAAACCACTCCACAGTTTCGGTGGGTCTAGAACAAATGAATTCCTTAGATCACAAGTTTTGTGTGTGTGTTTTTTAAGTGAAGATGGGAGACTTATAAAGCATGCCGTGAAGTCCACCTTCAGGGTCCACGGAGAGAGAGCACTGTATCACTTCACTCACCTGGGAACGTGCTCCAGGTCCCGAAGGGAAACTTGTAATCCATCTTGTGCGGCCCCGGGAAGCGCACCAGTGACTCACATCCTGAGTGATCACCTGGCATCACATTCTGAAAAGATCCCCACTCACAATCCAGAAATAATTTTGGGTGCCCATTTCAGTCGCAAAAATATTCATAGATTAGGAAGTTCATCCTTGCCTTTTCTGAAGCTAAAATATTCTGGAAAAATTGGAAAACGTATTAAAGGCTCGATAGAAAGTGGCATATCTGGAGTTGCTTTTCAGTTAAATATGCTGCACGCCCTGAAACAGATCTACTCTTTTATTTTTGGATACTATGCTTGATTTTCACACCATTCTCCTCCCAAAGAATAGCAGGACTTCTAAAATTAGCAGGTGGAAAAGAAGGCTTTGAATATTAGAATTCCTGAGAAGGAAGAAAGCCACTTTTTTTTTTTTTTTAGTTGGGACACCATTTTCAGGGCACAGCCCATCAGGAACTCCAGCCCTCAGTGCCCCATGCACAGCAGCACTGGGGATGCATTGCTGAGCATCCCATGGCAGTCCCCATGGGCTCAGGGGCTGCCTCTCGCTGCTGTGTGAGGTCCACCTTCTCCCTTAGTACAGTGGGAGCCCACTAGGGGCGACACAGCCACCACTCTGGCCTTTTGGTGAGAGAGAGACAGAGAAAGAGAAATAACTCAGATTAGAAAAATCACTTGCCTGACTTGCTGGAGCCCCTCGCAGATGCCCCCTCTTGGCAGGTGGCTGGAGGAGCGTCTTGTTCAGAACTTAACCTCCAAGAGATGGGTGACTTTGAGTTCAAGTTACTGCTTGGGTCCTTGAGATGGTGTCCCTTTGATGGCCTTCTGAGCCCTCAAGTCAGGCTGGGAGTCTCCTGAACACATTAGTGGTTGTCCCTTGAAGTTCAACATTTTCTTGGGCAGTGTCTGCCCTTGACCTGCAAGGGGCTGTGCCACTGGAGGCTTGGTGATGCCAACAGATGCCTGGCTGGGACTCAGGAGCTTGGTTAGGTAGCTTACGGAGTTCAAGGAGGCACCAGGAGACCCGCTTGTCCTCCGTGAGCTCTGGCTATTTCGAGATGGGCAGTGGAGGCAGTCCCTCTCATCCCTCGCAGAGAAATTCTTGTACTTGTCATCTCCCCTTTCCAAATAACTGCTGAGAAAGCACATTGCCTAATGTCAGCCAGAGCAATTCCAAAATGTGGCGGCTCATCAGGGAAGGGCAAAGGAAGAGAGTTCGTGCGAGTCATTTATGGTAGATTTATGAATTCACAGATAAAAAATACCAACCTTTAGTGCTGGTGAAATCAGATTGAAATTTGCTTCCCCTTAAAAAAGGAAAACAAAACCCAGGGTGGGAAATGGAAAGTCTTCAAGTTTGGAGAAGTTGGTGCACACCAGTTTTTTTTCTGGAGTTGCAGCTGGGATCTAAAGTCCTCTCAGGTAAACCCCCCACCCCTGGCATCTGTTTAAATGATGCACAGAATAAAAGAGAGACAGAGGGGGGCCCAAGGAAGGGTGTGTTGCTTCCTCCTTAGAGGTTTTCATTTTGTGAGTGTCTTTTTTGACCAGAATTTCAAAGTCTCTGTCCCTGGATTATGGTTTCTGTGACAGGGAGGAGAAACATTGTCTCTGGTGTCGCAAGCGTGTGCCAGGACTGAGCACCATATTCAAAGTCTTTGCGATGGCAAGAAAACCCAGGACTGCACCAACCCCCATGCCAAGTTGATATTTGAGTGTTTCATCTAAGTGATATGCATTTTCCTGTGAGTTTCGTGAGACAAAGTTACCTGGAAGTCATTTTGGGTTTTCCTGGCTCAGCTTGCCATAGTTTTAAGGCAGGCTCTGTCCCCACCCTGTGGAAACCTTTGAATGCCACCCATGGAAAGAAAGCCCAAATTACCCAGTGGGACTCCCTGCAGGTAAAGACATTTTGAAACACTTAAAAGACCTCTGAACTGCCTAAGATGCAGTCGATACTTCTCATCTGCCCAAGGAAGAGGTTTTGAAAGGGGGTAAGGATTCCTATTTGGGAGAGAAGATGGGGTTCCCAAGGCTTTTCCTGTGGTGAAATGTTCCCCTTTCTTGACGTTCCATTTCCTGCCTTTGTTTCTGCTCTGGGCCTGGAGTGAAATGGCTCTTTCATATATATTAGTTAGTGAAGACCATGCCAGGGTAATCTATGAGACTGCGGTGGTGGTATTTTCTCTTGCTTTTCTGTATAAAACAGTAAGGCAGCAGGAACACTCCGCTACGTGCCTGAGGTTCCTACTGGGATGGTTAGGTGAATAAGTAATAGAACAAACATGGAGTCAGCTGGGCAAAGGGAAATAAATAAAATAACAGCGTGTTCTTGGTTCTGAGAGCCCTGCCACACGAGCTTGTTCAGATCAGATCCTGGAGCTTCAGATTCTCTGATGAAATGGGGCAGGGGGGTTGGGGAGAAGGGTATTATTTGGAAACACATGTACTCATTCCTTGTGAAAGAAGTGAAGTATTTAACATTTCTCCAAGGAAAACATCTTTCATTACTTGACGTGTTCTGTGGTAATGATTTTTCAGTTCAACAAACAAGTACTTATTAGCGATCGCGCGGGAACCTAGCTGAGGTGGATGGCGGGGCCATTTTTAACGGGAGCTCGGCAGCCAGGGTTAAAGGGAGCCTGGCTGGTCACAGGTGGCCCTGGTGCCGGGACCCAGGTCTGCCCTAGACTTAGAGCGCGTGCCTCTGGTCTGTGGGCTCAAGCTGGGAGGAACCAGCAAAGTTGTTTCTCTGGTTTTTTGCAAACAGGACATTTGATTTGAGGGTACGAACTTGGTGATTCCACATGAGTTGGCCTGGGGAGAGAGCACGCTCACATGCCAGGAGTTTGGCTGAGAATTTGATGGTTAAATGGATTGTTTTGGTTAAAGATGATACAGAGGAAGGGGAAGCGGTGAGGTGTGTGGGTGCAGGGCGAGAGGGGCAACTTCCCCTCCTGACCCCACCCTCTGCACCTCTCCTTGCTTGAGCAGGTGTGGACTCTCCTGCCAACAGTTAAATCCTCCTGATTCCAGGTGGCCCTAGGGGCAGCTGTGAGGGCTCTCAGCTCTCTCTGTGGGCATGGAGCCTTATCTCTAAGGCTTATCTCTCCCCAGTTCCTAAGGACCCTTGAGCATGATCTTCACCCCTGGTTTATTTTGCCCATCTTTTCTCCTGCTAGATAAGAGTGCCATCCAGTCCAGTTGCAATCCTGGCCCACAATGGCGTTTTTCTCTGCTTTACCTGCCACTTATATTTTGGTGTCCATGAAATTAGACGTAGTGTGAGCTGAGGCACTTTTTCATAATCCCAGTAAACATTTTCCTTGAAACTAGAGCCCCCCCACCAAACTGAGAGTGAGTATTGATGGCTGATGGCTTTGTGCAGATTTCATTTTTGGCTTAGTTCCCAAATCCAGCTGATAATCTCAGTGTGTCAGCCCCAAATCACATCTGATTACGGGTCATCTGCCCTCATAGCCCCCAAAAACGTGATCTCAGCTTACATCCCAGGAGGACGTTTTTCTCCGCAAGTGAGAATCCTCTCCTGCTCTCAGATCGCACTTACTCAGTGGCTTCCTTCTGCCTTGTCAGTGTGGGGAATGTAGCGGTTAACACTGTTTATACATTCCAGGAGTATTAAGCAGTTAGGTTACTGGAACTGTGGCAGAGCTTGTGGGAGCAGCATTCTGGGCTATGCCTCTGTCATCAATTACCGAGCATTTCATGAAATTCCAGATGTAATAATAAAGTTTATGATGATTATATTGTCAGGAGGTACAGAGCGCACAACCTCATTGACAACTGAAGAAACAGGTTGAGCCAGCAGTTAGACGATGATGCTAGCACACGGCAAAAGGTCTTTCAGGAAACATAATTTGTCCCTCCCGCAAGCAATAGTATGCATTTTTGTGAATGGAAGCATGCGTTTTGGAGCCCAGCTACTGTAGGAAAAGGGAGAGAGTAAGAAGGGGATGCCCTTGGTTGTACGGATGCTTCATCTCTACCTTGTGGTTGCCCTGGCCCAGAAGGAACTGTGCTGAGGAGGTGGCCTCTTTGCTGTTGGGAAAGCAGGCATGGCAGAGACTCAGCCACTCTGCCCAGAAAGAGTCCCCCCCACCCCCCGCAATGGAAGTGCAGGGTGCCTTGGTGTAGAAATAGAAAAATGGACGTCCTATTAAAATCAATAGACTGTCACGGCCTGACCGGATAGCACGGACACTCTAGTAGGTGGCAGTTGGTGGACACGCAGTACCAGGGCGCTTGGCCGCAGTGAGACAGCGCTGGCCTTGCTTCCTGCAACTGTGTGCAGTTTCCTCTCCCTGTGTATCCATGACATTTCCAGAAAATTCGTCTTTACCACAGGGTTTCACTTCCCTGCGCTACAGCGGAGCACAGAGAGCAGAGTAGAGCAGGGGTCAGGAAGTTTCCTGGCAGGCCGTAGCCTGATCCACTGGAAATTAGGATTGCTGTGATCCTTTGGGTGTTTGTATAAAGGCAGACGAATTTTTAAAAAACAATTCATGGCAGACATGAAATATCCATGACAAAGACAAAAGTGATAAATACAAGCTATTACATGCTATGAGAGAAAATTAATGCACTTCTTTTAGTTCATCAATGCACCAAAAAAATTCTTCTAGACATGTCCTTCCTTACAGGCGTGTTTCCTATAGTTCCAGTACAGGTGAGCCCATGAAGCCTGGGCAATGCTCTGTGCAAATTTTCTGCAAGAACCCTGCTTCTCGGATGCTTTGGTTTAGTTGAAGAGTCTCTCTAGAGCAGGGATGTGTTGCTGTTTCTTTCTTGGAGCCTGGAGAGGGATACAGAGGCAGAGGGTCTTTTTGGGTTGGTTCTTGCCTCTGCTCTTGGGTAGAGGGAGATTGCAGGGGGCCCACATCCACCTGAATGAAGTGGGCAGGCCCTGCCTTTCCCACTAGCAGGTGCCCATCCCTTCATTGTGGGGTCAACTGTGCCAGGGGCACACAGATGCTCAGTGTCCCATGCCCTGGGGCACCAACCACCTTCTCTAGACAGTATCCCCGCCAGCAGGAGCAACTGGGAAAATATATTTTGGAGAGTCTCCATCCGCATCCAGAATCACGCTCCCGCATGGTCTGCTTCATGACCAAGAGGAGATAGGAGTTCCAGCCTTTTTTTCTTTTTTTTTTTCTTTTTAATTTTAGATGGAACTTGGCTACTTGTTAAAAAAACTCATTGATGTTTTGAATCCAAAGAGATGTGGACCACACAGCATGCTAAGTTTGTTTTTATCTCCCCACCCCCGTCACTAGTGAGGGTGGGAGGTGGTGGAAAGGAGAAAATGGAGCTGAGGAGGGTAGGCTCAGATGCTCCTGGTGAGAAGGGGCTGGGACAGGGGCAGGCCAGGGGGCTATGGCTCACTTGCCTCTTGCTGGTACCCGCATGGTAGGCATAGGGGGGGCAGGCAAGGCCTCTACCTGAAGCCCCCAGTTCAGGGTGCTGGCCAGCTTGCCTGGAGCATGCTGGCCCATTAGAGGTTCCCAGAAGACCTGCATGTGAGACTGGATAGGTTTTGAGATCCACTCAGGACAGCTGCCAAGAGATTTTTGTGCGAGTTTTCTTTTTTGCCCAAATGTACGACTGTTGTGGAAGGCAGAGCTGTTACAGAGAGAAACTAACCTTTCAGTAATCACAGAGCAGCTTTTATGAATTAAAAAATAAAAGAAAAAGATCTTGACCCCTTTGAAAGGAAATAAAGGAGGAACCCAGTGTAAGGAAAACATAAAAAGCTGATATTACAGTTTTTGTGATTACTCACATCCTAGGCTGGGGCTTGAGGAAGCCAGTTATAATGGAATTTCATTTTTTTTTTTTTCTCTTCCTACTGTGTCTTTTTCTTTTTTTTTTTTTTTCCATTAGAATGAGGAGTGGTTTGTACTTGGTGTGAAAAAAAAAAATCATTTTTGGCACGTGGTCCTTGTTCTTAGCTGACCAGAGGCTGATAGGAGTGAAGCTAGGATTGTGTGCCCATGTAATGATTTCTCCAACTATTGGGCTGTGGAGCCATACAGCGGGGTGGTCCTGCAACCTTTCCCACCTGAAATGCTCACACCCCCGAGTGCTGTCCCCAGGGCTCCCCCCAGACTTCAGCCTTAACGCCAGCCTTTAACTGAGGTAAGCAAGCAACCCCAAGACCACAGATAATTCACCTTCAGATGTTCAGAGGTGGAAAAATCTAAAGCCATCTAGTGGTTAGTTATTATTAGTAGCCAATTTATTAACACCATTTTTAAAGGATGATTTTATTCCTATTAGTATACAAATTGCTGGGAGCAGTTCACCAATTTCACTGGTGCGAAATGGGGGCTGAGATGGTGACCAAAAACAGATATGTCATAACTGTGGCTAAATTAAATAAATATTTGTGCAGGTAAACTTTCGTGTGCCGTTGTGAGGGCTGACCTTCTTCTATTCATTTCTTGCTGTGCTCTGGAAGATGGTAATTGTGGAAACATGATATAAATGTAAACTTTAGCTCTGCTTACACAGAACACGCAAGACAGCTTGACACCTTCATTTCAGCGGTAAGAAATTACCATTGTCTCTTATTTCTTGCTCTGAGCTTTGGTGACCAAGCCAAGAAGTAATTATACAATTAGGGTTGACAAAGCAGTTCCTGTAACATTTCTTCTCCCTAAGTTTGGATCACGTATTTCAGTCCCATGTTTTCCGTATCTTTGTCATTAATAGCAAGATAACCATTTTCAGTGCAGTAAATTCGCCCACAGAGATTGGGAGGGGAATCTGGTATAACTGAGTGATGAAACAGGAACATTGGCTTCTGCCGTTGTGACTCTTTGAGGTTTGCAGGTGGACAAGGGAGCCGTTGTGACCTCTGTTGTTGGGAGGCTGACCAGCAGGTCACAGAGTGAGCAGTGACAGGAAACTAGTCCCATTTAGGCAACAACTAAAATAGAGATTTTTTGAAAGGATATGCAAATGCTTGACACTGCTTATCGGAGAGGCTGCCTCTTCAAAGCTGTCTTCCCTTGCTGTGGTTCCAGATAATTCTTTATTCTTAAATGACGATATCTGTAGTGTGTCTATGGTATTGTAATTCATTGTTCCTGATTTAAAATAGTATCTTCTATTTCAAGGCGTATATACCAGGTAGGCCTGACCCTTACTTGAAAATAATAATAATAATTTCTCCCTTTTTATTGTTGTGGAGTATGAAAGGAGAATGATGTTTTCTGCTAAAGGAAATATGGACCTGTTATTTATAATTTAATCGGTCATTTCTTGAAGAAAATATTCTCAGAATTTCTGTCGTAGTACCCCCTAATTATGCAAACAGTCCTGACGCATCTTCTGCTAGACTGGGAGGTGAGTTTCTGCAGGGTGGGATCCACCTGCCCCTGAGTGCTTGGCCTTTTGCCTTAACCTAATCTTAACCCTAAGCTGGCAGGCACACTGATGTGGCCTGCAACCCCCGCTCTGATGATATTTGCACAGCTCCAGGCCTTTCCAATACATACACTCAGAGATGCACCTCAAGATGGTCTTGTTCCACAGTGTAGCCTATGTGAGTTACCTGCTTGTTGAGTTGCGCATTTCACGTTTCAGCAAGACGCATTAGGTACAAGGTGGCTCCTACAGTAATGAATTCCAGCTGGGGTCCCGGGTAAAAGTTTTATATCTTCTGATGGAGTTTATAGCAACGTTTTTCTTAATTATTCTTGATGTTTTGCCCATTATACCATTAGCTTCTTCTGAGGACAGAGATAAATAGCTGGTATCTGCAAGAACAAAGTGTGAACTGAATGCATTTAATTATTGATATCTCAGTATCTAAAGGTTTTACAGTGATGTTGTCAAATGCCTTAGTGATCTGACAGCAGATGTATTGGTTTGCAGATGCAACCAGAGACACTGTCCAAATAACCCCCAGAAAAGGAGAACATTAAATAAATAAGAGAATATAGCAGTCCATTTCCTCATTTCTGCTTTCTCCCCCAATGTAATTACTTTCATTTTGTGTATTGAATTTTGAAGTTTTGGTAACACCTACGGGTCTTTCTTAGATATATGATAAGATTTAGATTGCCTGGATTCTCTTGTCTTTAAGTGAAATGCGTGGATCAATTTATATATTGTGTGTATTTATATATGTATGCAAGTACATGTGTTTGTTTGTATATATCTAGTACATATGTGTGTAATTTGGTTGAAATCAATGTTTCGTAGTCTTATTCTTTCCAGAGATTAAAAAAAAAACTAGCTTCATGCATGTTTTCAAACATAATAAGCAGAATGCTAATAAGTTACACTTCTTAACTAAAATCGTTTCATGTATAGGTCCAGGTATTTAGCCTGACATAACTCATCACATTTTCAGTGATCTCAGTTTTTGATGGTACTATTTCTTGAATGAGGTATACGATTCCCAGAGTTTAAAACATACTGTGTGAAAATCCATTGCTGTTGAGCAAACATGCACCCATAACCCAGAGGGTGAAAGTCTAGACCCTCGAGTTTCAGATCTTAAGAAAGAAGGGAATTCTGTGAACATATCATAGAATGATGAACACATCAGCTGTTGCTGTAGAATATTTTTTTTCCTTTGAATGTTTGACCTACAACACTGTTCACCATGAGCATGCTAATTATATATTATTTTCTTCTGGCTTCTTCGTCGTTGGCCATTTCTTTTAAGAAACAGAAGACCAACATCTTCCAGCAGTCTGGTTGAATGCTGTAAGGACTCATATTCTGTAATGGTCACCCCTCTTTAGGACATCTTTTCCAGCATTCTTAACATGGAACTGTACTTCTTCCTGGAGTTTTATGTGTCCCTGGCCCACGCATGCTGGTCCATGTTGCATAGGGTTTCCATCGGAACTCAAGGCTGCATGAGATGCTGGGAGGATATTTATTTGAAGTTGCACAGATGTTTACAGTAAGAGAGCCTGAGACATGGGCATCCGAGCACACAGCTAACCTTCCGCAGAGGGGCTGCCCAGCCTTAATGTGTTCCATGTGCTCTGTTCTCTTTAACAGCAACGAACAGGCTGCCTTTTATGACCGCTTACTTGGACATTCAATAATGAGTCTCCCTAAGATCCTTGCCCCGCACCTCAAGATTTCAGTTCCAGGAGAAAGTGACCTGGAGTGATACATCATGAGAAGCAAGGATGACCCTCCATCTGAAGTCTCACAGCATCCAGTGTGCACACTTACACATTCAGACACACGTGCACCAGACTTCTGTATGTGCAGGGCTACTCCACAGAAGCTGTATATGTAGAGCCTCAAAAGACCTGACAGTAGCTTCTAGCTTCCCGTCATGAAACTAAATGCATTTTAATTTTTTTTTAATTAAAAAAGCAACAGTGCACACAATACGAAATCCAAGAGAATCAAAGGGTAAAGAATTAAAAGAGAGTTCCCCCTCCCTGGGGGCAGGCACTGCTATCAGTGGTATATCCTTCCAGATATTTAAAATCAAATACACATACCGTGTAACATACATCTTGGACATCTGTAATTTGTTCTGATGTACATCCAGATTTTAAGATACCTGGAAGAATGTATAGACATACATGCTAAAGCCAGTCAAGTAAAAATTGTGAAAGGTAGAATCTAGGCCGTGGATGGGTTTACAGGTAAAATTCTTTATATTCTGCCGTATGTTTGACAGTTTTCAAAATAAAATGGTGGCAAAATGTATATCTCAGTGCCCATCTTATATTATATCCTGTTACTTATATTCTTACATATGATAGTATTTATGTAGAACTAGCTCCTGCTTTTTTAAGGGGGGCCTACTACTTCCATGAATGCATTTCACTCTGGGAGGACTTTTCTCTGTTTCTAGTCCTTGCTTCAGCAAACAGTGCCACAGTGAACATACTGCATGCATCTTTATACAGTAATATCCTTTACTTACATCTTGGTGGGATACAGTAGAAATGTTAGCTGAAAGGGTTTTGTTCAGTTAACAGAATGGTAAATATCCAAATTGTTCTTCCAAAAGATTGTACGCATTTTCCTTCTCCCACAGCAACGTGGGAGTGAGCCCCTGACGTGGACTGGCTGTCAGAGCCTTGGTAATACAGAACCACAGTCAGCAACCCCCTCCTCTTGCTTATTTAGCAAGGCCTCAGCCCGTCTCCATGCATCTAAAATAGGATACAGACGTGAAAGTGTATGAATCCCCGTAGTCATCTAGCCTTTTTGTCTTTTTACTTTAAATCTCTGGATGACAGAAAATAGGTGTTAAGTTCCTGGGATCAGAATCCTTTTGATTCAGCTGGACTGACAGCCACAGTTGATGGATGGGAAAACCGAAGCCCAGAGTTGGAAAGGGACCAGCCCAAGTTCACATGGTCACTTCCTGGCTGAACCCCACTGACGAAGGCAGGGAGTGATTTAAAACTTGGCTCTGTGTTTGGATTGCAGAAGCCTGCTCCGCTGGTATCCCCGTTACCTGAGGATGCTCGCGGAGCCTGGCGGCCAGGACAGAGAGGTGCTGTGACCGCGGATTGTCTATGTTTAGCTCCTGCAGAGTACGGCGGAGGTGGCTGGCTCCAGCACGCAGCTCCTTAGATAATGACCAGAGAACACTGAAAATGTCCTTTTGGGTTTTGGCTGAATAATATTTAAGGATTTTGAAACAGTGACTTAATTGTGTTTTTATGTAATTGATGGCATTGTCGTAAAATGTATTGAGACACCACATCAGCATTTTTCTAACTGTTCCTTGGAGAAAAATATGCTCATATGAAAATAGTTTCTTCACTTTCCACTCATGGAATTGAAAAAAAAGATATTGTGCTTCCATGAAATCACTGAGCCCAGAGATTGTCTCATTTTAAAGTGTCTTCCCCTCTGGACTTGGCCTAAATAATGCAAGGCTCTCTCCTCACCCTTCGGGTTATGTTGGCCCTTGTTTTGGAAGCGGTACAGGGAGAGGGCCTCAGGAAGTTGGTGCAGGACATTGTTTGGGAAGTGCCCTTTCCAGATGGGTCAGCATGGGGTGGGCAGTGGAGCCCTGTGCCTCCCCCCTTGACATCCCTGCTCGCTGGGTGCCAGACTTCTGTTCCCAGTTTGCAATGTGGTGGAGGAAAGTGCTCCTAATCGCTGCACGAGAACAACTTCAGTTTCCAGAAGCTGTGTCTGAACTTAAAGCCCCTGTTATTTTACGATGGCATCAGAGAAATCAGGGCATTTAAATAAATTATATTCGTTTTCCTCGCCTTGGCACTGTTGTTTGTACTGGGGAGGGGTGTGTGCAGTTGAAGTCAACTGTAAGAATTAATTTTGGTCCAGATCTTGCTACTGGAGTTTTCACTCTGAAGAGTCAAATTGTAAACATTAAAAATAAAAATTCAAACAGTTGCTTTCTAATTATAGAAAACTCACAGGTCTACTAAATTAAAAAAAATAATAGTAATGCTTTAAAAGCACCGTTGGCTGCCTTCCTAGAGGCCTGGATCCCATGCAGTAGGCCAGCCTGTGAGCTTGTGTGTGTGTGTGTGTGTGTGTGTGTGTGTGTGTGTGTGTAGCAACTCCAGGGGCTGCCCTGTTCAAGTCGATGCCCAAACAGAGAGCCAGTCTCCTTGAATTGTGTGCTTCCAAGATGTTTTCCTCCTCACGCGTTTGGTGGTGACTTCCCTCCTGGCTTCTCATCCCTGTGCTCTCATGGCTCCCCACCCCGAGGCCAGGGTGCTCCCCGGAGCAGGTCCTCCCCTGTGTGGAGAGCGAGCCCAGGAAGACGCTGCAGCTTCTTCATGTGCCTCACGGCAGGCAGAGTGGGTGCTGTAGGTTCAGGGTTGGAACAGCAGCTCCTGCCTCCACCACCGAGGAGAAATACCCTTCCAAGGTGGGCGACAGCGTCGGGGGTTATTGTGGGCTCGGTCTTCAACCTTAGGGTGAGAACTGTGGTGAGGCTGCCCCGTGTGTCCGGTGGGCACAGCCAGGCTCTCCCTGTGGCCTCAACCCAGACGTTCCTTAGGGCTCGTCGTGGGTCTACTAGTGTGACGTTCACGAGCCAGTTGAGCACTGCTGAGAGCTTTACAAAGGGTCCTTCAACACTGGATCCTTGCAGAGGTGGACAAACACATACACACAACAAAAATCCAGAAAAAAACATAGTACAAAGAAAAATGTGCATTGGGGAGAATTATGCTTTGTCTTTTTTTCTTAAATGGCAACGCTCATGAGTCTTGAGGTCTGAAATAAATTCATTTTTCTTGTAATTAAACCTATTCACAGGAGTGCAGTGTTTATTTTTCTAGGTTTTCAAATATTTCGAATTATTATTGAAGAGTGAAGGTTGCCAGTTGCGTTCCACAGAGGTTCATGGTGTGCTCTGCTCTGCAGAGCAGAGGGATGGATGGATGATGGCATCAGTGCAGTGCTGGGCTGAGGCGGGCACGGACTCCTCCCTGGAGAGGAGTCCTTTGGTTCTGGGACTAGATGGTCACCTTTGGGGGTATCTCAGCATTTGCTAGTAGAAGACTTGTTCAAAACCATTTCTAGTTGGCGTTAAGTTCTCAGCTTCCATGTTAGATGAAGAAAGCAGGTTGTCAGATACAACACAAATCCAACATACTGACATACATGAATTTGTTAGAATAGGAAAAGAATTATAGTCCTCCAAATCAAAGTCATTTTTTTCTTCTTTTTCTTTTATGTGCCTTTCTTTACATCCTAAATTTTAAACAGTAGACCTATGCCAGTCACTCTTGGACCTAATGTTGATCCTGTCTTGTATTAGAGACCCTTGTGGCCAGGCAGACCATTTATTCGGATTAAAAATATTTTGGGGAAAAAAATTCCAGAAAGTTCCAAAAGGGGGAAGTTTGAATTTACTGCTCACTGGCAACTATTTACATAGCACTATTTATTTTCATTCCTCAATTTACTCATTTATTTCAATGATTCATTCCTTCACTTATTCATTCATGTAAAAATTAAGTATTTCTTTGGTGACTCAGATGGTAAAGAGTCTCCCTGCAATGTAGGAGACTCAGGTTTGATCCCTATGTTGGGATGTTGGGAAGATCCCCCTGGAGACGGGAATGGCTACCCACTCCAGTATTCTTGCCTGGGGAATCCGATGGACAGAGGAGCCTGATGGGCTACAGTCTATAGAATCACAAAGAGTTAAGAGTTAGACACAACTGAGCGACTAAGACTTTCACTTTCACATCATTTTATCCTATCAACTTTCTCCTACTCTCTCCCTCTTTCTTTTAGTCTCTCTTTTCTCCCTGACCTTTCACACACACACACACACACACACACACACACACACACACACACACACAGCCATGAGGGAAAGTGGCCCTTCCCACATTGGGCCTGCCATTGTATATGTCCAGGAAACGAGAACATAAACAGTCTGTATTGGATACTCCTGACCTGGCACCCTGACTACAGTCAGGACCATTGCTTTTACTGTACTGGGGTCTGTTTTACACACACATCCTGGCACTAGTGGGTCTCCATGCAGTTCCAAGGAGAGCGTGACTTTCCCAATTAAGCTTGATAAAGGTAACCACAAGTGCACTCTAGAGGTGGACAGTTAAAAAAAAAAAAGGAAATCTTTGGGGCATTTCAGTAGTGAGCCATTTGATGATGTCAGGAGATGTGTCCAGGGATGCTGTGAGGTGCAGTAGGGCTTCCGCAGGGTGCCCTTGAGCAAGGTGTCCAGCTCTGCCTGTCTGCTGGCCAGGCCCTAAGCAGGGGCCTTCGCCTTTCAGCACCATCATTACCTCACTCTGCATTGGAAAGATGAATGGGGTTCAAAGGATTACCTTAGAATACAAGGACCTGGGGGGAGGTGAAGCTTTAAAAGAAAATCACCCTTAGATTGCTTAAAATACCTAATACAATGTAAATACTGTGTGCATGTGTTCTAAGGGCCTTCAGCCATGTCTGACTCTGTGACCCCATCCATGGGGATTCTCCAGGCAAGAAAACGGGACTGGGATCCTCCAGGGGATCTTCCCAACCAAGGTATCGGACCCGTGTCTGTTCTGTCTCCTGCACTGGCAGGTGTGTTCTTTACCACTAGCACCATCTGGGAAGCCCAAATACTATGTAACAGTTGTTAATACACAGGAAGTGCTATGTAAATAGTTGCCAGTGAGCAGTAAATTCAAACTTCCCCCTTTTGGAACTTTCTGGAATTTTTTTCCCCAAAATATTTTTAATCCGAAGTGAGTTGAATCCACGAATCCTTGGATACAGAAGGTTAACTGTACATTGACACTTACCAAAATACTATGGTTTAAAAATCCCAAGGCAGAAACTCACCCCTTTGGAGGATGTGTAAGGAGGCTGCCTGGTCAGAAGGTCTGTCTTAAGGCCTGCTAACCATCTCAGCACAGCCCTTAGGGAAAGGAGCTCCACCTTCTCCTTCACTAGTGCCAGAGTTCAACTGCTCAGGATTCAGTAACATCCTCCAACAGACATAAAAATGTTCCCCAAAGCACGGAAGAGCTCCCAGACCTGCGACTGAACCATTCCTTACTTCTGTGCACCAAGTCAGGGAACTCTAAGCCTCTTGGCCGGCCCCACTTTAGCCAAGTGCTCTGCAGACACCCCTTCCTACAGCCAGGTGGTCATTAGTATAGCCTCTTGGACAGCACCTGGTTGTATCTTAATTACAACAACCTGCAAAAGCTTAGATCAGGGGAGAGGTCAGCCAGTCAAGTCATCCTGTGCGGATGTGCCTCCCCAGAAGGGCAGGTGAGGAAACACATAACCCCCAACACATGAACGATTGCAAATCCTATTCCTGGGCAGGGGGTGAGGGGGTAGGGGACCTAGCAGATCTATCACATCAGTGTCAGCTTACAGTAAGACATCTTTTGCCTGGTCCATCTTTTTTTTTTTTTTTAAGGTTAAAAAACGGTCACACAAGGGAATATTAAAGAACAGTAAAACTGAAGGACCCAAGCTACATGCAATAGCAGGGGTGGATCTTAGAAACACAGTAGGAGGGGATGAAGCAGATCAAGGCTCCATGCAGGCTGGCAGTCATCTCTATAAAGCTCAGAAGGAAACGGGATTCTGTTGAGGGGTTAACGTGTGTTTGTATCCAGGATACCTGCCTGATGGGAGAGGCCCGGTGGTGATATGGTGATTCTCATATTGGGTTCTAGTTTGCAGATATTTGTTGTATTACGTTTAAGTACCTACATATATATTGCGTGGGTTTCCGTATGTATCGAGTCCTAGGAGAGAAAATGCTTCTTCCGGGTGTGGTCTGGCTGAACCTTCAGATCATTTCCAGCTCTAAGCTATGGTTTCCCAGCCACACTGTCTCTTAGGTTTCTGTTTAGGGAGATCACGCTATCAGCCGATTATTTAGTGAAGAATTAGGGACCCAAGGGCTCATCACTTCTCTCCGCAGGGGTCACATCTGAAGAGTCTAGTCATTCAGGAGACGAAGCTGCAGTCACGGTCAGCCCATTGTTTGAGAGGTGGTCGTTTTGGAGGATGAGCAAAAGCATTTTGTTGTTATCATGGTGGCTGTTTTTTCCCTTCTCAGAGTTCTCCCAGTAGAGACTTTTCTTTACCAGGTGGTGCTTTGAGGGGCTTTGAGCGCCTGGTGGGCGAGCCCACCATTTTTGTTGGTCCTGGCCGAATCCCCCTGCGGGGACTGTGACTCAGGTGAGCAGCTCAGGGTAAGAGACCAGGTTGGCTCTGTCAACCTGTCTGCTCTTATTGGTCCTTCAGCCATTTTCGTGTCTTCAGTGTGGTTTACTTACATCTCACTGAGTGACTTTCATAATGTATATCTTTTTAATTCCCAGTGGAACCTTGAAAGTATTTACTGCAAATGATTTATGTGCAAAATTCTTAAAGAATTAAAAAAATAATTTTCTGTCGTTTTCGTAGAGGAGCCCTTTGTGCTTATAGCATTCTTTGATCTGCCACAGAGCTGGGCAGTCTTGGCAGCTGCTATTCATAGCTTGCTTGTTTCTGCAGTGTTGCTGCGTTGTTAGGTGATGATCCACACTTTCCCTAAATCTTGTTGTTCTTTTTCTGTAGGGGAATGAATTGTGTGACTTTTAACAGGACGGTTTTGGTGCAGGATTTTATATCCAGATCTCCTCATGCAGGAAAAGCAACTGCTCAGGTCTGTAGGATCAGGTTCGTGTGACCACAGGAGAGACTGAGCTAAAAGTAATTAGATGCATTTAGCCCTGGCACCAGGCTGGTGGGAATGTCTACAGCCACGGGACGCACCCGCAAGGAGGCACCAGAGATGCTATAAAGCCCTACTCTGGGGCCTAGGTGTTTGCCACAATAGTGGTGACCAGATCACTTCCTTCTGATAATGGAGATTTTATCATTTAGAGATGGCAAGTTAAGATACTTTTATTGAATGAACTTCCTGCTAAGTTTCTGAGCCATAGTTGAGTTGATGACATAATTGCTGTACATGTTGATACCATCTTTTATCATAATTGTTTTTCATTGTTTTTAATAAAGGGATAAAAATAATAGGAGACATTTTAGAAAGTGCATTTTTTTGTTCTATTATTCATGATACTAAAAATTACCCAAAATAAGATATTTTACAAAAAAGGATTTTGTTCCCAAAGTGACTAATTTAAATCAGTTTATACAATGAACTTGCTAATGATCCTCAGTCTAGAGGAGTGTAATGCTTTTATACTGTTATCATTTTTTATGAATAGAATTATACAAAAAGTTCCTATTGTGTTGTACAGTGAGTTTCTCACAACCATTCTTTATCAACAGATGGCAACCGGCACATGAAAAATAATTAAAAAATAAAATGAAAAGAAACCGAGAATGAATTAAAGTGCTTCTTTGCGTTCTGATCTGCATTTTTGGTTTAGAATTTTTATGGTGAATTGCCATATTATCTGTTATATCAGTTTACAATGAGGCTCCTATCAGACATAAAACAGATTTATAATACCATTAAAATACAATATCAAAGAATGAATAAGCAATTCAATAAAATTACAATAACACAAAGATAAAATGAAAGCCTTTTCAATAACAGTTTTATGCAAGCACATTTTGCAGATAAATATGCGTTTATAGATCTTTTAAATGTACATTTATTATACTGTTCCTAATAGAGCCACAGGGGTTAATTTTTCCTGTGTGTTGTCTTTTATAAGTGGTTTAAAAGCTAGCTGCAAAACTCTTCAATAGATTGTTTTGAGTCTTTGAATTGATTTTGGTAAAGGGAGCTTTTACAGTCCTGCAGCCGAACATTCACACACAGACCAGTCAATGTGGCTGAGCTTGCTTGCCAGGGAGGGCTGGGGGCGCCCCTGCCACCTGGGACCCGGACATGAAAGAGGCACAGCGGTAAAAGTTTATAAATGAACTTGGATTCGTGCTTTTCCCACCCCGGATGTTCAGGTCTAATTTCCGGAAGAAAGTTTTTTTAAAGAAAGAGAAACCAAACAATCCAAGGATGGCAAGTCAGCCCAGTTGGGGGTGATGGGGGTGATGGGGGAGGCTCTGCTGCCTCACCCTTGGTCTGGGGGAAGGTGCAGCAGAGGTGCTGCTGCCCGGGAGGCCATGCTCTGTACTTGGTGTCCTGCTGCTCTGCCCACACCTGGCTTGTGCTTCTGTCTTCATTAGCATCCTGTTTCCTTCCTTTGTCTTAATTTTAGCAGGGAGCTCCCAGGCCTTCGGTGATCCTTGGCATGCTTGGCCAATAGGATCAGTGTTGCAAGGAGATTTGAAGGAAAGGATATGAGGGCCAGGAGACATAGCAGACAGGTCTGAACCCTTGCAGAACCTGGGTAGTGAGGTGAAGCCGGAGTCCCCCAGCTCTTTACATCTCTTCATCCACAGCATCTACCACTAAGGGTCCCAGCGTCTGGAGGGGCTGCAGTGAGTCGCCTGGTGTGGTTTGGCTGGAGCAGCTGCCCTGTACGGGCTGGGGGTTTGGACTGTAGCACGTCTGTGCTTTCTGCTGCCTTCCTGGGCAGCTGGCCTACTTGGGCTCTGGATGGGGCTGGGGGGATACCCAGAGAGGTGGAAGGGGAGGGAGTTAAAAAAAAAAAAAAAAAAGTTTGGTTTTTGTTATGGGGGGGGGAAAAAAAAAAAAAAAAAACCAGAAAATAATCTTGTCCTTCGGAAAAAGTCCCTGAAACTAAATTTAAACTCCTGTGGTCCTTTCTTTGTTGTAATTCTTCTGCAAATCGCTGGCATCGTCTTCCTCAGAATGATAGAAGGTGCCAGGCCCTTATAGATTGCTTAATATACTGTAGGTAATATTGGTTGCGGTGGAAAATAAAAGCAAGCAGAGAATATTTGGCTGGAGCATATGTGACTCAAATAATTGAGAAATAAAATGGGAAAACGAGTAGAAAGACTCTTCAGTGACACAGCTTACAGTGTCTGAGGTGGGGGGGAGCAGTTTGGCCTCTCTCTCCCCCTCCTCACCCTCTTTTCCACGCAGAGGGAAAAGCAGACACTAACATGTCCTCTCCTCTCCCCCATGGACATTTAGAGTTTTTGCCTTTTTACTTTCTTATTTCCTCTCTGTTCCAGAAAATTTTAGTACACGGCACAGCGGCTGCTACAAATAGCACTATTTCCCCAGCCCAGGCTGTTTGATTGCACGAGGCTTGATTGCATCGTTAGTCCTGAAGTGCTGTGCTCACTGAAACACGCCAGCATCTTGGACATTAAAGTGGCATCCTGGTGTGTGTGAGGAGAGGC